>VZRU01016433.1:195810-269242 GCA_013398155.1 Pedionomus torquatus | reverse complement strand
GGGTTGGTCTCTTCTCCCAAGTTACAGATGGTAGGACAAGGGGTAATGGCTTCAAGTTGCGCCAGGGTAAGTTCAGATCAGATATTAGGAAATATTTCTTTACTGAAAGGGTTGTCAGGTGTTGGAATGGGCTGCCCAGGGGGGTGGTTGAGGCACCATCTGTGGACGTATTCAAGAGAGAAGTTGACATTGTGCTCGGGGATATGGATTAGTGTTGGGTGGTGTAGTGTTTTTTATGGTTTTTGGGTTTTTTTTTGTTTGGTTGTGGTTTTTTTTCTCCCATTGGTTGGACTAGATGATCTTAAAAGGTCTCTTCCAACCTAGGTGATTCTGTGATTCTTCATTACCTTGCCAGCCAGGACAGCCCCAAAGTAGCTGCCGGGCAGAGGCATTACAGAGCTCAGTCCATGCTAGAGGATCACCAAACCTGCTGGTTTTGCTTCTGTATCAGGGATTCACATGGGTGTAGTTTACCACTGTGTTCTGATCTTTCCTACAGCAGGGCAAGACATTCAAAAGGGTTCTATTAAGTCTATCACAGATGTTTTTGTCGTCCAACATAGAATTAGTATATATGCGTTTTTGACATCTCAGCTGCAAATCCATTGAGCATGTTTCCAATTCTCCTTGCCAATCTTCTCTTATTTTCCCAGAAACACTTAGAGTTTCAGTTTCCTTGATATTATGTCTTTTGCTAATCCTGCGCTGTTGTGCAAACCCCATGTAATACATGTATAAAGCAAGGAAAAAAATGGGAAATTGTTATTTTATTCAAGTCTGTGTCTTAAAGATCCTGTGAAACACATTCTTTCCTACTGATCAGTAAGCTTGCAGCAAAGATTGGTGAATTAAAAGCACCATAAGGTAAAAGTGTACGGTTTCTCTATTTTAAAATTCAGAGAAAAGACAGAGGTGACGGCTGAACCATTCATTTGCTTGGATAAAATCAATAGTCCCAATTCCCCTACACATGACTAGTGGATGCACTCCAGCACCTAGATCCCAGGACAAGTCAGTTTCCCCCAAGGGCCCCAACACCCTCAACATAATGATGACAAAGCCAAGGTTTATTGAGATCCCTTTTCCTTCCAGCATTGGGACATTGTTCTCAAGACTACTCTAAAATCATGTCTGTTATTGCTAAGGAGATCATTTCTAAAGGGAGCTACATAATTCCTACATTTAAAAAATCGTACAACAGCAAAGGCTTGGAAATATGTATAATTAACTCCCCATTCTTTTTCCATTGTTGTCTGCATTTAATACAACCCTAAAATAGTAAGAATAATTGTGAAAATTATCTTGTGACAGAGCATTGAAGTCCTTTGCTTTCACCTCTGGGTGTACCTGAATGACAGGGAAAACTTTTTTCAGAATATTATACCTTTTTTCCTTCCTTTCTTTCTTTCTTTCTTTCTTGCATTCCTCTCTTCTCTCCTACTTCTCTTTAAAGATATTTTCCTGGAAGAGAAACCATGGGCTTGGAACTTTTCAGTTTGATGAAAGGTAGAGCCGTTAGTGTATATACCCTTAAGAAATACTGTAATCATGTAGGTGTTATCCTAGAAGAAGAATAAGGAGCAGGACCTTTCAAAGCTCTGTCTCTTCAAGAGTTGAGCTTTGAAAAAACTGGCCAAGGTTTTTCTGTGGTCCTCACAATGGCAAGAATGCATGTTTGTCTCTCCAAAAGAACCAGGGTATATGAGCTTATCACAGGTGTACTGTCTGAAGCAAAGCTTCACCTTCCTGGCTCACCATCATGTCAAATACTCCATTGACTGCACAGCTTGGGCATTATGAGGGCTGGAGGGAGGCTGAAGCAAAAGCACCAGCACTGAACTCAGCTCTCTAGCTTAAGGTCTTTTTTGGATCCGAGCTCTGAGTAGAAGAACTCAGCTTTGCATTTCCTTGAGGGATGTGGACATGAAGTAGTTTGGGGTATCGAACTACCCCTGTGTCTGTAAACAAGAGTGAATGTTTCAGTAAAGACCTGCTCTCCAAAATCTTTCCAGTTATGTTTTCACATCACATACACAGACAGTATGATTGGCACCCAAATTATGTGATGAAACTCAGCCTCTAGTTTCCTGACCGTGCCATCCTGCATTTGTCAATTATTCATTTATATCCAGGGGCATACCCCATGGCCTTTGTGATAAAACCCTTTATAATTCTCAATTTTCAAAGGACATAGCTGTCATCTACTTATTGAAAAATCTAATTGAGGAGTCATTAGGACCAGATTATCTTCTGGGGTTTTGTGTACTCATTTCCGACTGGGATTGCCAGCCAGAGTTGCAATGCATCTTCAAGTCTTGCTCAGATTTTCATAAGGGAACAGCTGTGGAGGGATGGAATAGATTTCAGATCATTCAGTACAGAGAAGACATGTCATCAATGAACAGCATAAAGGTAATAAAAATAAAGGAGAAAGAGCGAGAGGGAAAGAAAGAGATATTACAAAACAAAGGGATATGATCACTATTTGTCCCTAGAATGCAAAAGTAATTCTAAATGAGCTAAAAGCAGCGCAAAGACGGTCAACTGTCATTTGGGCAGAAGTAATGTAAAATCAGAAGGAAAAGAATGAGTCATGTGCATTCCTACATTTCACACCAGGCCTGCACTCAATAAATCAACACATGGGTTTAATTGCTGTGACAAATGAATACAGTAAGGAGAGTTGAATTCTGCTGGGTAATGCAGTCATCCAGCAAAATCCTGGTTGGCAGAGATATGTAGGTCAGTCATTATGGACCAGTGAGCAGAGGGAGTCCCTGGTGTGAGAGCCTAGATGGAAATCTCACAGTGTAATCTCTGTCTAATAAAATACCAGCTTGGAAGTGTGTCTGGCTTCAACATCCTTCTTAATAACCTTTAGCAGAAGAGGAAGGTATTAAATAAAGTGGCAATTAACAAGACTGACAGAGCAAGAGAATTGGATTTATCACTGGATTTTTTGGTTTGCTTGATTATTTGGTTGGTTTTTATCTGCGGTTCTACTTCCATGTTTAAGGACATCATCAAAAAGCAGAGCATTGAGAAACTGAGATTTTAAAGTTAGAGAAAAAGAGGTAAGAGCTTGATAAAACTAGCATCCCAAACAAAGGAGGTAGGATGCAGCTCTAGCCCACATTCCCCCTCACCTCTGCCACGGCCTGTCATGTGTGGATGGGAGCACTCAAAGGGACTGTTAAGGCAGACAAGATCTGGAGGATGCAGAAGTATTGAGGAATGATGCCCACTCCTATGCAGAGGTCTCAGCAGCCCTGAAATCCTCCTTCAGCCCAGCTCTGTGTGGTAGATGTGGTATTTACACACGAGGTTCAGTTTCTGTAGAGGGAATTGCAGCTACAGAAACAAACGCCACACCCTCCTAGTATTTACTTGCCTGAGAAAAACGGATGTCAATTCCTGCTTGAAGGCAGAAAGGACAGCAGGTATTTTATCACAGAGACTGATGACATTATCCACTCCTTGCTCTACCATGTGTCTCACATCAGTGCAAGTGATGGAGACGGCATTGAACCGACTTTCTATAACCAAGTGATGAGACTGATGGAAACAACACTTCACCCAGCCTCAAGTATGTCCTGCTCCATCAAGTGGAAGGTGCTTCCTGGTGGAAAAATATAACTAGGCATGAAGCTTCAGTGTCTCTTCTACTGCTAAAGTCAGCTAAGCACATTGTAACTTCTAATTTTTTCAAATAAATACAGTAATATCAGTTATAATAGTTAATCTGATAGGAGTGTCACAGTCTATAGGAAGAACTTGGAGGCATCTAGATTATTTATAGTGACAAAGTCTGAGCTTTCTAGCTTTCATGCACGTGGCTTAGACCTGAGCTGAATTTCTTTTGGCTCAAATACTAGGGAGTGTAACAAAGCAGCAATTGTGATGTATTGCTAACAAGAGCGTATCCTCTTGCCACTTAAATTATCACGACCACAATTTATGACTATGTAATCATAGATGACAGTAGAAGAGAGGCTACTCCCTGGTGGATTTAGGGCCATCTCCAAACAGGGAAAATAACCGCCCTATTAAAGAGAACTTTCTTTACCAAATAGCCCTAGTAGGTAGGCTACTGTTATTTAGTACCATCCAGCAAGTGCTTTGTTGCCAGAAACAGTCTTCTTCCCTTTATTTGTTTATTTATGTTACAAAACTTAGCTCTGCTGATTCTTATGAGGTTTACAGTTAGCACAGTAACATGCTAGCAGGAAAAAAATGAACTTGAGTCTGGGAAAAGAGGCAGATAATTATTCCATCTCAAAATTTGTCAGATACAGACCCATCACCTTTTGTAAATGAGAACACTAATCAGGAGTCTTGAGCCTGAGTTCAATCTCCAAACTACAACAGGTAAACTAAGATTTACATTCTGAGGATGTTATATATTTGAAGTTGAATTGAAAGTGGTACCGTGAAATCTTGTATGAGACAAGTATATTAAAATGAAATCTGCAACTGAAAATATATTCTCTGGAGGAAATAAATTATATTGTATTTTCTGGTTACTTCATTTACCTTTCCTTCCTTATAACGTATTCTCCTTGAGGCTAACATCTGCATCTGTCAGCTATACTCATCTGGAAAGACCCAGGTTGTATTACTGAACACACCTGGGTTATGGAGAAACGGGTGGTGCAGCGATTCAATGAGTCTGCAACAACACAGAATCAGAGTTTGTATTGTTATCCTGCATTTTGATTTCATGTTCGGAGAGAAATAGTTCCTTTTACAATACTTTTCACAGAAAAATGAGTCCAGTTTCTGTGAAAACTGGACTCATAAAATTTACAAAGAAAAAGTGTGATGTGAAAAAGAAACTCATGACTGGAAAAGAGATATTAGACATAAGTGCCCAAAATCATTGGGTGACCTTGAGAATTCATTGAGATGAATCTCTTCTTTTTCCATCCACATCAATCAGAGCTCTCTTAGAGAAAAATGGAGGATTATCAGACCCATTTTTCAATGCAGTACTATACAGAGGCACACATATAATAATCAGTGTTAGCCTGATGAAATCACAGATTTATCTATGTCTACGTTGTCTAGATAGGTCATTGGGCTTTTGGTTTGGTTTGTTTTGGTTGGTTGGGTTTTTTTTTCTCCTCAAAGTTGCCAACCACAAGTGCTCCTGATAATCTCACAGTCCTTTCAGTGTTTACCCGTCTTACTCTATGAAGTAAAGAATTAATATTAGCTTGTTACAGAGTTCTGAGGAACTGAATTTGAGTGACTACAACTAAGCAGCTACTGCTCATTTCAGGTAGAAATAGGGTTTAACTCTAAGGTTTTCAGCAATGTATTGAAGCTCCCCATACAGGTTTACATTTCCCTCAGCCATCCCTATCCTCTTCATTCCTCAACCCTAACTTCTATTCTGATTGCCCGTACTCCACAGAGTATTTCATGTTCTCCTGTAAAGCAGAACGGCTGGAGCAGTAGGGTTTGAGGGAGCCTTACACAGAATATCCCAGTTTAGTGATCAGAGTACCCACACAGGAGGTATGCTTTCAAATCCACTCAGGAAAAGAAAAGGAGAAGAGAAGAACAGCAAACTCTAGTAAACATTATAGTAAAAACGGTGAGAAATTACCTTCTCTTTCCTTAGATGAAGGAGATGCAGAATCCAAACCAGCAGGTGCATTGCTTGGCGTAGTATCTAGGTCCTCTAAACACCTAGACCTTACCTGTCCCTCTACCATGCCAGAAACATAGGCAATTCTGAGCATGCCTAGTAGTGGTATACTTTTAGGCTACATTAGAGAACTGTGAAAAGCCAGAAGTCTTTCAGAAGTAACTAAGCAGCGATCTTTGAGAATCTAACCACCGGATTTAGGAGCTTCCAGATGGATTTAGCAGCCTAAACTAAACTTTTTAAAATCAAGTCTTAATTATCTTTGAGGAAAAGGATGTTAGATATTAAAGTTGTCTAAGTTCCAGCCCAGCCTCCTAACCATGAACATTAGCATATGCTAGCTGACGAGCTCGTCAAGCATAATTAGCTGCTCAATTAGCTACTGTCTCTTTTTTTCTTCTTGTTTGCTAGTTTATGTAAGGTTTGACTTACAAAGGTGAAATACTCTTATTGTGTGTGGGCTACATTATTGGCAAGTCATTTCGGATGTTAGTAGAAATACAGATGGGGAAAATCACCTATCTCTCATATAAATATAAATGGTCATCATCATGTTTACAGGGCTGCTGAGTTGTGTATTCAATCTAGGATAGAAGCCTTTCTACTACATAAATCATAAATTGCAGCAAGCTCCCTTTTTCTGTTCTTCAGTTCAGGCTTTTTTCACAAATTACTCTTTATCTGCCCGGTCCCCTGGGAAACCTGTGGACAAATTTACAATACTGAAAAAAAAAAAAAAAAAAGGAGAAAAAAAGCTTTGTCCTCAGCACACACAGCTTTATCTAATGGGTGAATGCAGTTTGCTTCATACTATGGGTACAGGCATGAAGTGTTCAAGATTGGGGGAGGAGAGGAAATACACTCTTGACACTAATTCTTGCAGGTGTGGAAACCGAGGTACCTATAAATTTCCATTGAATTTGGTGCCTAATGGGGTGGTATTTTTTCAATTTTTCTTGTGCACTTGTCACAGAAATTTGGTAAAATGACCCATATATTGTTTTGCATGTCATAAATGCAATAATTTATGGTGCATTGCTGTCTTGCAATTTAGTTCATGGTACTAAATTTGGGAACAGTGCTCTTTTGTCAGTTTGGAAGTCTAATCAGCGGTAACATATCTCCAAGATTCCTTTGCCTCTTTCGTCCACTCCCCAAAATGACTAATGCTTCTATTAACGGAGAGAAAGGCCAAAATACTACATCAAACCATGAAAAGCAAAAGACAAAGATGAATTTGCACCAGGAGGTACAAATCACAGAAGGAGACTTAGATGACTTAAGGGAGTGGCAATACAGACCAGAGGTTTTCTTTCAGAGGGTGGGTCTGTTTGGAAGATGACTCATATTGGCAATATGGTCACCACTTAGTCTACAGACTAAATTGTTCCAAAGAGTGCTTTCTCTTTTAGGAACAGAGATATCTCCATCACAGAAACCATCAAGATGGTTGGATTCACTCCTAAACCTTGGAAAGTTTAGGAGTGAAAGCTCAAGCACAAAAGGACTTCAGATATTTCCATCCTTCTGTTTAACTCAGTATTTCTAAGAGTTTTGGCAGAAATACCCTACCAAATCTGTGAATTTAAGATTGGCGTAGCCCACTTAGTGAAAGATAAATGATAATAATGATACTCCATGATCTGTCACCCAGCCTGACTGCCTAGCCTCTTCCCTAAATAAAAAAGAATCTTCATGAATTATATGAATAAAGGGAAACAGTTCAATAAAATGTCAACTATTCATATTTTCATCTTAACTAGCAAGCTCATTCTCTATGCAGGAAATAATTCCTGCACAAAATAGCTCTTGAGGGTAGTCATGGTTTGGGTTGTTTTTTTTTTACTTTAATGAAAGAGATGAGGGAAGAAATTCTTTTCCTGATTATTAAATGATGAAAGTAGACCAAGTCTCTGCTTGGATCCCAAGTTCTCCAAATTAATTCATCATTTTCTTTTTCCTTCTTTCCTTACCCTAGTTTCTGATTTTTTTAGCTTTTAAATTTTGTTTCTATTTAGGAAAGTAAAATAAAAATCAAGCTTCTAAATAGCTCTCGGGATTCCTGTGAATTCCACATCAGGGCTTCCCAGTCTGTTGCTCAGCTGCAACAAAAGGATCACAGAATATCAACATTCCCATGTTCAGATAAATAGTTATGGGCCTTTTATAACTAAGGGAAAGATTTAGTCTTTTACTTGAGCAAAATGAATAAAACATTCTTTTTCATCGAAGCCTGTAGTATAACTAGATTTGCCTCAAATGCTGTAAATAGTCAATGGTGATATATTTATCATCCTTTTCTGCAGAGATTCAGGTAATTGAAAAAGGGGCCAAACAAGTGAGAATCTGACTTTCCATTGTTGCAGACAATTTGCCTTTATTAGGGAACAGTGTTGGGATTCATCTCCCCCAGCTTTAGAGACCGTCAGTGTAGATGCCTCCAGCTGTGCCAGTCACCCTAGGTGTCTTTGTAGTCAGCTGAGAGAACAAGCATGAATGAATAAGTACAATTCCCATGACCTACTTTAGAAGTCTAAATTCAGACCCTACAAGGATTTATATCTCTTCAGAGGCTAGAAAGAGGTCCTAGATGGAAATGTCAAGATTTATTCAGGTGAACTACACCGCGGATGACACAAGGGAGGGATATAGTGGGACATGAAAACAGGTATTGTGAGATGCAATGTGGTAGCATTTGTAAGGTCCTACTCGGGAAATAAATGTCTAGTAAACTTACTGGGAGCCTGGTCGAAAGGAAAGTTGTCAAATCAGGGTAGGACAAAGATATTGTTACAGGAAAGTATTGTTACAGAAAACAGTTACCTCTGCATAGGAAAAAAAAAAAAAAGTCCTAAATTCAAAATGAATCGAGTCCAAACTTGAAATGTCTTATTTTTACTTTCAGTAAGGCCTCATGCAATCATATCAGTTTTCAAGAGTTTGCATAGGGAATTAAAGAACACTAATTTTTATGCTTCCGATGATGTTTCTGGGGTACCGTCACACCACTGATAGCCACCTTTGAAGGATCAGCTGCAGGTTAGGGGCTGAAAACTTGCATCACATTCACTTATTGGGGGTTCAGTATCATCAATCTCCACGGGGCACGAAGTTCTTCCATCAGTAGTCTTATCCGCAGGGCTTCAGGACAAAATTTGTAATTAAAATTGGGCTAAAATGATACTATGTCTCCATAGTATGTATGGCCACGCGTTGTTCCCTCTCATTCAACTAGTTCAAAAAAAAACAGCCCAAAGGACCGGCAAGGAGCATTTTTTGAGGAGTTCGGAAGCCGGTAAAGGCGAGTGCTGGGTGCCCGAACCCGGCAGCGCGTGGGCGGAACCACGCCCCCCCCCGGCTAAAAGCGGCCCCCGGAGCCCGGCGAGCGGTCGCTGCGCACCCGGGGAACCGCAGGAGCGGAGAAGGGCGCACACGGAGGAACCCAAAGCTCTGTTGGCTCCACAGGTGAGTCCTCCTGGTGGTCGTTACCCGCCTCGACAGGAGCTTAGGCACGGTCTCTGCCCGGAGGGAGGTCATGGGCGCAGCCCAAGCCTGGAAGGAGGTGGGAACCC
Organism: Pedionomus torquatus; assembly: GCA_013398155.1. Lineage (NCBI taxonomy): Eukaryota > Metazoa > Chordata > Aves > Charadriiformes > Pedionomidae > Pedionomus > Pedionomus torquatus. Next base: position 260,017 of record VZRU01016433.1, on the reverse strand, counting down.
AGATGGAGCTCCCACGGAAACATGTGGCTCTCCAGGTCGTGGGCTGCAGGGAGTGCCAGGACCTGTTACCAGTAGCAGATGGAAGCTCTGAGACCTGCTGGATAAGATGTGCACAGGTCAATGATCTGCTCAGTGTGGAGCTGGAAAGGGAAGCTGAAAGGCTGAGGAGCAACAGGAAGGGAAGAGGCAACAGGGAGAAAAGCAGCAAGGGTCTAGGAGCCCCTGCAGGCAACCCTGGGCTGGCCAGAGACACAAGTGTAAAAGAAAGGGTAGGTAAAAGTGTAATAGAAACAAGTGAGTGGAAGCAGGCTTGCGGTTGGTGCAGCAGACAACCTTCCACCTTACATACCTCATCTTGTAAAGTACCTCTCAGTAATTAAAGGCAACTACTCTGGAGAAGTAGGTAAGGAGCATCCTGTCACAGGTGCTGCCTCAATTGAAAAAGCATACACCTGGAATTGATATTACACCCACTAAAAAAAACATGAAGGGTTGTAGTTGTTGGGGACCCCTTTCTGAGGGGGACAAAGGGCTTGATTTGTCGGGTTGACCCTCCTCAGAGAGAGCTCTCTTGTCTTCCTGGAGCCTGGGTGAATGATGTCACCAGGAAGCTTCCTGGGTTAGTGAGGTCCTCAGATTATTGTCCACTGTTGGTATTCCATGTGGGTACAGAGGAGACAGCAACTTGAAGCCCAAAGGCGATAAAGAGAGAGAGTTCAGGGAGTTGAGAAGCTTGATAAAGGACTCTAGGGTGCAGGTCATCTTTTCATTGCTCCCTCCAGAAGCAGGTGATGATGTGGAGTGGAGCAGACAGAATCAGTTAATAAGTGGCTCTGGGGCTGGTGTCAGCACAACTTTGGGTTCTTTGACAGTGGGTTGGCATATACAGCACCAGACCTGTTCATGGGGAGCGGATGATGCCTCTTTCAAAAGGGGAAGACTAGTGCAGAAGATTGTGGGGTTGATCCACAGGTCTTTAGACTAGATGTGAAGGAGGAGGTGGGGGGATAATGTCAGGCCTGCCTCTAAATCTCTGGAGGTAAAAAGAAGCTGGGAACCACAAACAAATCACTGCATATGTAGGTCACCTGAAGAGCAACACGAAGGGAATGGAGCCATTCCAGCTAAGAAGTCAGCCCCATTGGGTGCCCAGCTGGAGTGCCTTTACACAAATGCAGGCAGCATGGGGAACAAACAAGAGGTGTTAGAGATGTATGCTCTCCTCCAGAACTATGATCTAATTGTCATTACTGAGGTGTGGTGGGATGACTATGACTGGAGTGTTGGAATGGAAGGCTACAGACCCTTCAGGAAGGACAGGCAGGGCAGATGGGGAGGAGGTGTTGTCCTCTGTCAAAGACTGGCTGGAGTATGTGGAGCTCCACCTGGGAATGGAAGAAGAGCTGGCAGAGAGTTTATGGGTTGGGATTAAAGGAAGCACAGGGATGGGTGACATTATAGTGGGGGTCCTGCTACAGACCACCTGGTCAGAGCAACGAGGAAGATGTGACCCTCTATATACAGATAAGAGCAGCATCACACTCTCACACCCTGGTCCTCATGGGGGACTTCAACCATTCCAGTATCTGTTGGAAGGACAACGCAGCAGGGCACAAGAAATCCAGGGAGTTCTTAGAATGTGTTGAAAATAACTTCCTTCTTCGAATGCTTGTGGAACCGACAAGGAAAGGTGCCGTGCTGGATCTTGTCCTTACCAACAAGGAGGGGCTGGTGAACTTGATCTCTGAGGTCCCTTCCAACTCTAAACATTCAATGATTCCTCTCATATTCAACTAGTGTTGAATAAAATCCTGTCCTGGCTCAAATCTGCGAGCTCCACCTTCCAGGTGATTACCCTTTCTGTGCACTGAGTGGAGGTGCTCAGGGACTCCAAACCCTCCTTCTTTGACACCAGTTTGGTTTCAAAGCTGTGTTGTGCTTGCTGGCAGCACTTGCTTTCCTTGCTGTTTGCATCTCTTGTCTCTTCTGCTCCTCTGACCCGTGTAGGGAAAAACCATTGCTTTCAGCCAGCCTTGCTGTGGCTCTAGCTGCCATGAAATGCCGTTAAGTAGTTCTTATTCAAAAAATGGGGTCAAATCTTGCTCTCATGATGGAAGGAAGAGCTCTCCCTTTTCATGTGAGGAGGTCTTAATTAGTTTATTGCATGGAGCCTCATAAGTCTAGAGTTTAACAGGGCTAATACAGCAAAAACTGTGAATTTTCGTAGAGTATAACTGTAAGAGAGGAGTTGATGGCCATAAGTTCAAGTTTCAGTGTGTTTTTATGAAGGAGAAATTCTTGGCTGGGAGTTAAATTAATGAGTTTTGTTGTCTATATACTTATTAATGGTCTACAATTGTTTGCATTTTCATTATTTACCACGCACTGCTAATAATGTTCTTTGGTGCCACAAACAAATGGATTAAATAATACAAATGGAATTCAGATTCTGGGTATGTCTAAAAGTGTATAATGATGGCTTTTGAAATTTTCAGTGATCCATAACACCATGGGTGTGTTACTTCCAGAATGAAATTACAAAGTATAATAATGTTTGATTGAAGTGCAAAATCAGCAAGATCGTTATTCTGAGAGGTATCGGGGTAGCAGGGTAGGGAAGGACTTGGTCTTGCTGTGCAGTCACGGGCAAGAGGGATCAGATTAGAGAAGCTGATGAAGCTTTAATAAATAGCAATTTGACTGTTTTTTCCCCCCCATTCTCCACCCCATCATAGGAGGAGTGAGCAAGCAGCTGTGGCTGGGGTTAAAATACATCAATGTTAAAGACAGAAGGAACAGAAGAATTCTAGATCTAACTTTCATCTTTGTAGATGTATTTGGGTAAGAGCATTTTGAAAACCTCTTAGGTTCACTCTAGAAGCTCTATTTTAACATAATACCACCAGAGAAAGCTGACGTGGAGCTGTGGCTGCCCAGGTGTTGGGAGAGAAAGGAATGCTCGGTGCATAAGCTGCGTGCCCATGAGCATGCAGAAATACAGCTCTTGCCTGGAATGTTCAGACCAACGCACAGCCTGCAGAAATGAGGCCAAAATTCTCACAGAAATCCTTTCACTCAGATTTATGATTCTCTTCAGCTTCTGAGGAACCCCCAATAATTTTTTACAGCAACAACTCTGATGATGTTTCATGCTTTTTAATTCGCTAACGGAGACAATCAGGATACAAGAACCCCCCGATCTCATCTCATAAGAGATTTTATAAAAGTAGACAAATGTTAGGGTTTTTTTTTTCTGTCTGAAGTGAAGGAAAGATTCAAGTTACTTCTCCCAAATCTCTAAAACAAATCTATTATATTTGCTGAGCAGATGACTAGATTCACATAACAACAGTCCCTTACCTCTGTAACTCCGGGCAGTAACCAGTGCATCATCCCAGCTGAAGGAAAAGATGTGCCAAACAGCTGTAACTACTTTAAAGAATAAAATCTCAGAGGAGCGTTATTATACAAGCAAATGTGGTACAGACATACAAGCTGGCACCGATTCTGTCCCAGCATAAATCATCCTAGTGTCATTATGAATCTGGAGCAGGTTTTAGGCCCACAGAGGACCAGACCTCTTCCTCTTGCAGAGGACAGGAAGGAAAGCTGGTTACAGTAATTGTGTCCTCAACCATGCATGTCCTGAGCTAAAGCATGTTTCCCCTCATCCGCTCGTGGGAGCCAAGGCAAACAATTCATATAAAGGTGGAAAGACAGCATAAGTTATGTACCCTGTGAAGGAGCCGCCAAGGTCACTGAACCAGTGTTTTTTGTGTCATTACAGAAAATGAAATTTTGTGGGAGAGACAAATTTCCACGAGGAAGGAAACAGACAGAGAGAGTGCTTTGCAAATGACCCTGGAAGAAAGCAGTACAGAAATATTGTTCCCATTATGAGTAGTAGCACATGAGATAATTGTATTTGAGGTTGGTAATTACCATATTTGCATGTTTAGGTTGTATCTGTTCCTTCTGTGTTATTAAGTGACTGCAGCGTTATTTCATCAGAATGGCACACTGTCATCACAGGGGCTGAAATATCTTCGGGGTATCAAAGCACACAGCTGTACAGAAAAAACATAGCCCCTCATTTTTATTCTTCATCAAACTTCGCAAAAAGCAAATTTGTTCCAGGAGAAGATCAGCAAAGCTAATGGAGAGATGGCAAGGGGGTTGGGAAGTTTAAGGCTCTGTGATTTATAGTACGTGGTCCAAGCAGCTCTGCCAATCCACCCCCACGCAGTGAGATACAGGATTAATAATTACGGCATTTTATTCTCTGCACTTTCAGACCTTTAGTCTGAGCAGTGCAAAATGCTTTACAGACATTAATTAATCAAACTTTAAAAGCCACACTCAGGGCACTTAATTCACTGCTACGTATGCCAGGCTTATATTTATCTTGAAACCTTATAAAAGTCTTGAAAAGTAGGTAGATCTGAACAAACTTGAAGATATGCCCCTATCATTTGCTTAAATCATTTGTAAATTGCCTGCTGAGACATCTCTGGAATTTCCTGGGCAATCAGCATTGAATATAGAAAAGCATGTCCTCCTTAGAGACAGATCTAAGGAGAAATAGGCGCAACTGAAGACTAATGGAAAACTGTGCAACGAATAGGATAATCCATTCATAGAGAAACTGCCCATCTCTATCCTCACATCTTTTCTAACACCTTCATTCCATTCAGCAAAATAGGTAGAATTATGTGATTACGGTTAGACATGAAGACCCAAGTGGGAAATCTAAAGTCAAATTTAGATCAGATCATTTCCTGAAGTCCTGATGTTTTCAGTCCTATTCTATAATCAAGTCAATTACTGAATATTGCAATTAAGCAAACGACCAGCTAGTCATCTTCAAAAAATTACCTGACTTCCAATGTCATTCCTTTCCTTTCAACTGCATTTACAGAGGTCTGAAACTGAGAACTTAATAAAATTAATTTTTAATGAAAATTATAAACCGTTTAGGGAAATCAGAATTATTGTTCTGTTTGTCTTGGGAGCAGTGATACATCCAAATGATTTATTTCACTGAAAGTTGAGCTTCTGTGCATGCTGAAACATAGCAATTCTGCTATGATTCTTTGACAAAATGACCTTGCTTTTTTTTTCGTGTTTTCACTGCAAAATGATAACTGAAATACATGGTTGAAGATGAAGATGACCATCGTTAAAGTAGAAGAAAAGACAAAGTTCAAAGGAGAGTAAAGAGTCCTTCAAATGAAATACAGAGCTGAAAGTGAAAGGTACAGAAAGACAGAGTAGAACAAAATAGATGGAAGTTCAGATTAGAAGGATAAAAATAGTCCAGAGTGACTAGAAAGTGGACATAACACTTTCTCCTTGTTATAGCGTATTCAGTTGTTGATTTCATATGCTATACAAGATTTAAACAAGTGGCAGGTTTCAGTTTCCAGTTTTAGAAAGCTAAAACTGGAAGATGCCTCTGAAGGGACTTCTCATTTACCATTTTGTGTAATGCTAGATGATGTGTTCTAAATAGTAGGAAAAGCATTATAGGAGAGTTCATTTAGCAATAGAGTAGGAAGAGATTGTTCTTGATTTATTGATGTTCTCTATCAATTGACAAATGGAACTTTATTTTGTAAAACTTAAATGTGAGCTGTAGCTGTTCCTGCTTAGTTCATGAACCTGTGGAGTTTCTATACTGTGCAGCCATATACTTTAGAGTAGAGATATAGACATTTTGTATTTCAGGTGAATTGAAGGCTAATCTACCCTGAGGGTGGGTTTCATCCACAGATCTTAAGCACTTGACCTCATTTGGAAGTAGCTCACTTTGCTACGTGTTAGAAATCTAAAGCAAAACAGAAGTAGTCAACACTAGTATCACAATTGTTCCTCTTTGTAATTTTTTTTTCAGAGTTTGAACAAGTTTAGGAAATCTTCTCTGAGTTATTCTTAGTTTATTTTTACAGTGTTGTCTCCCTTATCCTCCAGTCAACTCATTTATTGAATTGTATGATTATATATTAATAGAAATATGTACTATAAATGCAACCTGGACACAGCAATTGTGTATTTAAAATCCCTTTTCTAAGCTGAAGTCTCCAAGTTGGACAAGTTTGTAGTTAATATTGTTTATTCCATATCTTGTGAAAGACCTGTCTGTAAGGCTCTGAATGCCAGTAACTGCTGTTTGAGGAACGATGTCTGCATGAGAAGGCTTTTGACTTGATTTTCAAGTCAAAATCGGAGACCAAATAACAGGATCAAAAAGTTAGAATTACTCTTGGAAAGATAAATTGGGAGTTTCTCCTTGTTCTAAATAATCAAGCCCAGAATGTTGTAGCAGTGTTTTGGTGTAACAACCAAAGGAGTGTGCTGGGCCCTGGGGTTTCCCAAGGCTCATCTGCCTTCCTGAAGCGCAGTTGTCATGTGATGCTCTTCAGTCAATTAACATCTGTGTTACTCCTTCCTTAAACTTCTGTTCAGCATCCCAATTTGTGGGAGTGAGAGGAATGGCTAAAGTTTTCAGTGCAGTGAAAAATGTGAGAATACGAGTTTTATCTACTGAGTCAAAAGAGAAGGTGGCTGGTTGCGTCTTCATATTGCTCCTAAATTGAGGAGAGGGACTTCTCCCTGCCTGGTAGGCTTAGTGTGTGACCTGTTATCCCTAGGAGCTTTTATCTGACAATCTGCTTTTACCTCCAGGTTCCAGATTTTCACCTCAGCAGCTGCTTTGCATCCATTTGCTTCTGCCCTGGGGGCACAATGACATCTGTCACAGCCGCCAGAGGAGTTCAAGCAAACGTTTACAAGGTCTGTGATTCTGGGTGTCAGGAGCAGCCTGGTGACAGTGACTTTTCAGGCATCTTACATCCTCCCTGAGAGGAGGATGATCTGTCTTCCGTAAGGTAGAGGGGAGGTATTTGTTAGGCCCTTCATTTGGACATAAAATGGATGTAGCAACAGTTACCTTCATGGCTTCTTGTGGTCCATGGGATAGGAAAATTATTTCTCTTTCAATGCATCCTTCTGTCCTCTGTGCACTTCGGAGGTGTGACAGTAATCCTTGGACTGATAGATTTAGAGGCTAACTGGCCCAAGAAACAGTGTGTGTGGTTTCATAGTATGTAGCTTATGTTTGTAATTTATTCATGGTTCTGAACAGGTCATCAAGCATTTTCCATCTCCATACCACATTTGCCTCGTCTTTTGATCATTAATGAATCTGAGCTGTTTGCCAAAGGCATTTTATTTTATTATTTTTTATAGCGAATGCTGCAGTTTCTTCACTAAGATTTTATTTTCAATGGCTCTCACAAAATATTCTTCTGAATATTTTTCAGTAAAGAATATTCCCTTGAGAGTAATTTTGGGGACAGCCTTTGCTGATTGATGGGTCAGTTTGCTGCTTGCTCTAAAGGAGACATAGAGACTGCAGTTAGTAACAAGTCACTCTGCTGCTTTGTGGCATCTTTGAGAGGAAGAAATCTGACTTCTATATGTTGCTCTTTACATCTTTTTTTTTTTTGTTAGAGGTTAGAATTCTGTGAGCTGAAGAATATTTTTGTAGATTTGACAAATATGGTCCAGATGTTCTTGCAGTGCAGCCAGTGTAACATCTCCTCAGTAACTGATTCCTCAGACCATTTCCAAAGATAAGGAAAAATGCATTTATTTAATCACTTAATTGGGTCAGGAATTTTTTAACAAATGTGTTTCTAAAGACTTACTGTCTTTTCAACTTTTTGTTTTTTTCAAAACTGATTTCAGTTAATTTATCTCTTCCTAAACCACAATATTCTCATTTCTTGAAAAGTTGTAATGAAATAAATGCTTTCTGAAATACCTGGCACTTCCTTAATCTTTAATTAGACACTTGCTACTTAAATTATGTGAGTTACTTTTGGAAAGACCTGATCAGGCGTTTCAAGACATTGAGGAGATGTATGTGTTTTATTCTAGTACACAATATTTGCCTGCATCAGTAACTTCCCACATTTTAATTGTATTCTCCAGGCTCTGTTGGTGCAACTTATAAATAGTTAAAAATGGTAACGGACTGTAACTAATCTGCAGAAGTACAAATCAACATGATTCATACTTCCATTAAATTTTCTCAGCCTGGTAAATTTTCCTATTTGCCAGTTTCTGTGGAAAGAAAGCATGTCTGTGAGACTATGAGTGGGGCTTTTCAGGACCACCTGCAACGGAACACATCGAGATTTTTCAGAATTGTGAATTGTACTAGAAAATTTATTTTTGTCCCTAACCTGACACACTTTCCTGAATCCTGCCTGCTAGGATGCCCTAAATGTGAATATGAGAAAAAAACCCACCAAAACAAACACATGTCTGAAGCAGTCAAAAATCAATTACTACCTTTGAAAATCCTTGGCAGGGTCTTTTAGGGGGCTCAGGATATGGCTCATACTCTATTGATGCAAAGCAGTGTCACGAACTATGGTCCTGGGGGGTGATGTACACACGTAAACCCCATATGATAAGTCACCAAAGACAGACAGACAGAGGGATACACCACTGCTCATCTGTACTCAGTACCAGCTACCAGGTCTGCAATAATACTGGGGACATATGCGCTTCATTCTCTTCACACAGACATTCCTCTGTGTACTCTCTTGTTTTCCTGCTGGTTTGTGCTATCTAATTAACATGTAAAATCAAGTCTTCCTGTGCTTTAAGAACCTTGCTTTTACTCCCTTTATCTTACCCTGCTTTCCTTTTGGTAATACATTTTTCATAATTTATCATTCATTTACATTTCAATTAAGAACTCTAGCTGTTTGTAAAAGCTACCCTGATGGGAAGTATGAAATAAATTATTGAAGTTAGTATAATCTGCTCTTCCCATTACCACCTCATTTACCTTAATGGCACTAAAAAGGCTGTCGCCCTCAATTCTGTTCATGTTTCTAATAGGAATTCCCTCAGGAGCCAATCTCATGTGAATTACATATTTGCATATGGTATAGGTTGTGTTAGGTGATTATAGGCTGAGCTTTAGAGTACGGTTCTTTAAGGATGACAGTTACACACAAAGATACTTTTCCAGATCCAGAAGATGATGCTGCTGCTTGATTGAAATAGAGACTGCTCTCAGAGATATTAGCTATAAGTATTGCTGATTTATTGTGCCCTGACAAACTGTCTGCCAATTAAAAAAAAAAAAAAAACAAAAACAAAACTGTGTTATTTATTATTAAATCTGAGAAGGGAGCAGATCTTTTGTTTTGCAAAAAAAGACTTTCTTTTTTTTCTTTTTTTTTTTTTTTCCCCAAGAAATGTGGAAAAAAACCCCAAAACTTCTCAGAACTAAATTCCCTGTGAACAAGAGAGTCCTTTTGTTTGGGTAACTGAAACGTGATTTTACTTTTTTTTTTTTTTTCCTCATTTCTCTAGCTTCCTGTTGTTTCAATCTGAAATGTTTCAAAACTTTTAAGAGCTATATTTCAAAATATTTTTTAGTTTAAATCAACACCTTTCAGCTAAAGCTGCTACCCTCGTGTCAGTGTTTTGTCATGAAGATTTCCATCAGGAAACTGTCAGCCAGCTCTCTTTATTTTTTATTTTCAATGTGACAACACCCAGGCACTTGGAAGTAGATGCAGTAGAGCTATATAGTGAGAAACGATGGTCTTCGCAAGGGTTTTTTACAATATAAATAGGTAAGATAGCAGGGAGGAAGGGGAAAGAGACATGTAGAGTGAGCTTTTTACCAGATATGGAAATTTATCAGGATAATCTAATTGCTAAACAGTCCAGCTCTTCTTGCTTTGAGTTTCAAGTTATGTAGCTACGTAGTACCTGGGATGTGCAACATCAGTTTCAAGAAACTGTAGTATCAGGATTTCTTGGCTAACATCATTCAAAATAAATAGGTACAGAAATGACCGCACTGAGTCCTGGGGAACAGATTTTTGCTTGTTTGCTGCTCAGATGCCAGGAAAGATGTGGTCTGACTTTCTTAATGTCTGCCAGGAGCCCATCTGTATGACTACATCTATACTTTGAAAGAGAATAAGACCCAGCATCCATTTTTCATGAACTAACAGTGTCTGTACCATGTAAAAGCTGGTCCTGGGCTCGCTTCTCAGCTCATTTTTGGGCTCGCTCCTACCCCTCACCTCCATGAGGCATCTTTTGGCCTTAAGACATCGTTATTGCTATCTGTGTTACACCTTCCTGCCCAGCACAGTGGTATTTTTGTAACAAAAAGCTGGTGTTGCACACTCCAGGGTACAATATCGCTACATCCCAAACTGAGGATGAAAGCTTGCTGAGCCAGTTTGGAGGAGTATGTGGGAAGGGGGGAGGTTAGCATGGTTTCAGCTATTCCATACCACCTGATGGGAGCTGCCCTAACCTTTTTAACCTAACCCAAGGCAGGGTTAGGGATGTAGTTTTTCTAAATCCAAGCTGGGATAGAAGCATATGAAATGATGAGCAGCCAAAAAGGCAAAAATTATTCACCGTTGCAAATAAAAATTCAGGGCCACTGAGGGAATTTATATTGGATACCAGAGTTAAAACAGAGAAGATAATATATCACATAATATATAATTACATTGGGAAGCTCACTTCTGTAAAGTGCTACTGAGGCCAAACACAAAAACACATTATAAAAGAGTCAAATCACAGAGAACAGTCCACTTGCAGCTATTAAATAATATTATCTAGATGTAGCCATTTTGTTAGGAATACTTGATCTGATTATGACTTCGAGTTCTTACTGAGGATCACATTACCTTTGCTCTGTCTTTGAATCTACAACCATTCACAGGCAACCAGGTGAAAACCAGATGCTGGACTACAAAACCTTTTTTTACTAAATGGTCACAGTAAGAGAAAAATTGTAGTAGCAAGAAACCTCTCTAAATTTCATCTGCCCAATCTCACATCTGTTTACCTTGCCTCTTATTAGAGTATGCTCCTCTTTGGATTTTAGAATCTATCTCTTTGTCCTAGTAAAGGACATGGTCTCCCTTTGTTTGGATGACTAGAAAGGAAAGGAACATAGAAGAAATGTCCATGTGTTTTCTCCCTTCAGAAATGAAAAAAATATTCTTTCAGAAATAACTCAGTCCTTAGGGACAGGTACCTGCTCCACATCATGCAAGCACATTGTGTAAAGCCAGAACAGTTCTAGGGTTAGTTCGAGAGAAAACTTTACAATTTGTATTTTGTCATTCTTTGTGATATGAAAACCCATGAAAAGCTGTTTCACTTCCTTTGAGTAACTATGAGTAAACAGAGCTGTAGCTGAGAAATTTGAAAGAGTATCCTCACCCTCTTTGTATGTAGTAGAGAAAAGGGAGGAAACAGGTTGTTTGGAACAGGTTGCCCAGAGAAGTTGTGGCTGCCCCATCCCTGGAGGTGTTCAAGGCCAGGCTGGATGGGGCTTTGAGCCACCTGGTTTAGTGGGAGGTGTCCTTGTCCACAGCAGGGGGTTTGGAACTCGATGATTTTTGAGGTCCAATTCTAACCATTCTGTGATTCTATTTAAAGAAAAAAAAAAGAAAGCAATTGAAACCTGAGTCCTCAAGTCTTTACAAAGTACAAGAAGACGAAAGTTAATGATTATGCAGACCTGGGAACCTACGTGTCTAGTCAACCTCATCTCCCTTTTTCAAATGAAAGGAATGGTGATTTCTCCTTCGTTCAGACACTTTCAACTCAAGGCAATTTTGTACTGCAAGCTTTTCTTAATGGTGGTGAATGTCATCCAACAAAGCGACCCTCCCTGATTCCTCACAGCCAGAGTCAGATGGAAGGAGGAAACCATTTATTGTTCAGCCTCTTACTCTTTTTGAAAAAGAGTTTAGCAACTCAGCGCCAAGCTTTCTGGAACAAGGAGTTTCAGCTTTTCTGAGACTCTCCCATAATATGCATGAACTATCTCCCATCGAAGCTGGAACCAATACACCAGTCAAAACAATTCAGTGATTAATTTTAAACAAAACCCCTGTTTACATGAATAATCATTACTGAATATGCCTAAATATGAAAAGACTGCTCACAATAGCCACCTATTGTTAGAAGTCAATGCATTATGCATTGTTTGAATTAAATCAGGATCTCTATTGCGGTGGATTAATCTAGCTGGTGTCTTGTGGATATTATTTTTTTCTTCAGTTTTTTGCAACCCATCTGCCAACTACAATGGGTTGTAATTTTGTCAAGCTTTTTATGCTGAAAAGTTATTAATACCAGATGTTCATTTCTTGGAGTACCCTAAGCACAAAACCTGCCATAATGAAAACAAAATGTTAACAATTACATGTCCAAACTTGCTGGATTAAAGGTCCCATTAAAATTCTGGGGTATGTTCTATGTTTAATGCATTAACTCTTTTTTTCATTAAGGGAGGCCAGAGGCAAGCTAGGTTTTGTTTCGCTCGAGGGAGAAAGGAAATGTATTCACATCTCTAGCATTGTTCTTTCACTGTGTTTTGTCAAAAATACCATGAATATAATAGTATTCTGGGGAGGACAATGAAAATACACAGGTCAGGAGTTTTTAGCTGGGATTCTGGAGATAAGCATTGCCGTGCAGGACCCACATTCAACAAACTTTCGGCTGAGGTCAGCTCTGCATTCCAATGAACAAATAACCCATTGAGGGGAAAATAGAAATGATAATGAAAATGAAGAAAACTCTCAGTTCTTAAAGAGAGAGACAGCTTTATCAGGAAGAAGATAGGCAAAAGACTGGATCTTCAGCTGCTATAAATTGGTGCAGCTGCATTATTAATTCTAGAGAGATCTCTCTTTTCATAGCTTATCTCCCTCCATTAGTTCTCTTGAAAGCCATTGTTAAGTTTCTGTGGCCTGGCTTTGGGGGGAGTATAGCCTGGTTTGTTAACTTCCAGTGAACAGCTTCTGCCCACACTATTTAAAATGCTATAGATATTCCCAACAAATTTCTAAAGGCCAAATGCCAATAAACTTTCAGTTTTTTTTAATGTTCCCCTTTCTATGTTATACAAGCCCCTTTGTTACAGCTTTCCACCTTGAACTGCTCTCAAAGTCCAGATCTGCTTCATGTATCATGAAGTGAGAGAACAGAGCAAAAAGTAATGGAGCTTAGTGGAAGTCAACCAGTGTCCAGTTTTTCCCAGTTGAAGAAGGACAGGGAACTGCTGGAGAGTCTGGTGGAGGGCTACAAAGATGGAGACTGGAGCATCTCTCTGATAAGGAAAGGCTGAGAGACCTGGGTCTGTTCAGCCTGGAGAAAAGAAGACCAAGAAGGGATCTCATCAATGATTATCAATATCTAAAGGGCAGGTGTCAGGAGGATGGGCCCAGACTCTTTTCAGTGGTGCCCAGAGACAGGACAAGTGGCAATGGACACAAACTGGAACACAGAGAGTTCCATGTTAACATAAGGAAAAACTTCTTTGCTTAAAGGGTGCCAGAGCAGACTCCACACGCCCAGAGACGGTGTGGAGTCTCCTTCTCTGGAGATATTCAAAACCCACCTGGATGTGTCCATGTCCAGCCTGCTCTAGGTGGCCCTGCTCTGGCAGGGGGTTAGATTATCTAATCTCCAAAAGTCACTTCCAATCCCTACCATTCTGTGATTCTCTGAAAGGGCTGCATTTGCTCTTCTTACTTGGTTCCTCACAGGGTTGCAAGACAAGGGAGTGGCAGGACATCCAGCTAATTTTCCTGGCAGAGGTATTTCAACCATCCTGGTTTTCATGTTATTTTCCAGACATGTGCTGGTGAGTAATCAATTTGGTTTTGTATAAACAAGAAACAGGCCAAGTAAATGCTATGAATACACTGCTGAGATAGAATAGTGTTATTTTGGCTTGCTGAGAGTGAATTGAAATCAAGAGGAAAAAAAGGTTAACTCTATGCTGAAAGTAAAAGGTTACTTTCAGCTCATAATTTAATCAATTTAGTTTTATATATTAATATTGCTATTTTGAAAAGCAAGCTACTTGACATACAGCAAGAACTAATATTCTGGCACTGTGGTGTCTTCCAATTCATACACTGTTAACTTTTATTTTGTGTGGATATCTGTTGGATAAGCTCCTCTCATTCAGTTCACAGAGCTCCCATTAACATCAGTGAAAATTTCCCATGTGGAACAAGTGCAGAATTACCAATAGGCGCACTTCAATAGATTCCCTTCAGTTTGAATAAACTCTGAAAAGGTTAGATATTTATCTGAAGCTTATCTGACTCACCTAAGCCTCTGGATGTTACTAAATATCAAAACCTGAACTATTCTTTAAAATCTGATGGAACTTCCTAATCTGAACCTGACCAGAAATACCACAGGTAAAGGTTTTCCAGTGGGATTTTTTCCTTTTTTTATATGTTCAAAAGCACACGATAAAGAAGCAGACAGTTATTTCATACCTACAGAAAATTCTTTATGAAATTTGGTTGCAGGACTGGGGAAGGAAACTGGAGCGGTTAAGGGAAATAGGAGAGTTTTCTTTACCTACACTAATTTAGCTGTCCTTCTACTGGGTCTGAACAGAACTATTGAACACGACTAGAGAGTGTGATATCAGTTAGGTCTCTGCCTTTCTAATTGATTTAAGTTCTCTTCCTTAAAAGATGTATCCCTGCTCTTTACCCTCTGCTTCCTCCCATCTATGCATGTGTACCTGTACACACACACATATTTACATACATATATATGTGTAATCATTGTTCTGAATAAAACATTTTTTCCACTGTAACATATATAGGCAGCAGTTCACTAGGTCTTCTGAATTTGCAGGCAGGCGGTGGGAAAATGATATTTGCCTCAAGCAAGATTATTTCTTATTGTTTGCAACTCTCTCCTACCGAAATAGCATTCTTTCTTTCCCAGCGAATGAAAAAGAATAAAATAAAGATTAAGCTTGAAATGGTGCAACTTGGAAAATTAAATAAACAGGTGTGGTAATTCAGTGTGTAGTGGCAGAGCTGCTTTTCCAAAGCATAAGGATAAAAGAAATTAAAGAAATCCTCTCTCTGAATTTCTTTTTTTCACCCGCAGTTCTATCAAACTGCTGTTTTCTCTGTATCTAATCCATTTATCCGTCTCTCTGTAAACACACCTACTCGTGCATCCCTTCCCTCCCATATTCTTCTTCTTCCATCTTAAATTAATCAGTCTTTTATGACAGTACTATGCAATACAAAAGCCTGATCAAGTTCATTTCAGTAGGTATTTTTGCTGGTTTTTGCTTTGTTCATTTTTTGTATAATAGTTTGGCTTCTTGTTATACACCGATACGGGGTATCCCAGGTGGCTGTCACACTACAAAATGCTATGGCAAACCTCTGAAATTTTTCAGAACATTGCTTTTCTATTCTTCTTTTGCTGCTACAGTGATGTTCATTCACTGTGCTCTAGACTTCTCTAGTTCTCTTAATCCCAAATCTTTAGTCGTATTTCTTGCCTGTAACATTGTTAGGCAAAAGTCAGAAGTTGGAGTCCAATTTTTGGAGCCCAATATTTCTTATATTAAGATTGTCCATTACTTTCCAGACCAAGATCCTTACCATATATGGCTGTGCTAAATATATATTTACCATATAGGATTGGCAATTTAGGATTAGCTAAATATGTTTTGCTTCATTTATGTCTCTGCACTAAACAGTCCTTGCTTCATAGAATGATTACCCTTGTAGCAGACCTAGCAGCAGTCGTAATGCACTCAGGACACAAGTGAGGCGGGCACCCTCATCTGAATTATTACCTTGTGTTATACCAAACTACATTTAGTTGACTAAACTGAAACATAAAAGGCAATATCCAACAAATGGAAGTCAGGCCAGGTGATCCAGAAGGTATATAGAGACACTATCCAAATTACTTTATAAACATAACTAGAAACCCTTACTATAAGAGTGGTCAAAATAGTTGCCCATGGAGTCTGTGGAGTGTCTGTCCTTGAAGATATTCAAAAACCCACCTGGACATCACCCTGAGTATCCTGCTCTAGCTAATCCTACTTTGAGCAGTGGTTTGGACAAGGCGAGCAACAGAGGTGCCTGCACAACTCATCGATTTTAGGATTCAGAATGATTAACAAAACAGAGGTATGGGCTCAGACATTTGAAAGAACTATAAAAAGACCTCGAGTGCCTGAAAATCTGGTCTTTATTTCCAAGTAGGGGATCTAATAAAAAGCTGTTCTTTGTCCACAGTTGCAACTCCGAGCTGAATAATTCTACTCTAGCAGGTCTGTTATTACTGATGGCTGTGGGCTTTCTTATTCAGACTAATACTGTGAAAGCACCAGTTTCTAGTAACTTTCTTTGAGCATGTTGTCAAAAAGGCTTAATAGGAGCTACTTGAGTGTGGTGTGAAGGATTTTCTCCAGCATTTCCTTCCTTAGCATAGCTAGCAATGAAGTAGAGAGCACAGTATATCCCTGCAGTATACAAAGGACATCGATAAGCTATTAAAAAACTCAGTGAAGCACAACTGAAATGATAAAGGGATTACAGAACATCATGTGTGAGGAGCTATTACAGAGTCTGAAAATGAGGAGACTTTTAAGAAGAGAGAGAAAAATGAGGGGAGAGCACTTTGTGGTCTCTGCACTAATACATAATAAATAGAAAATGTGTGTACAATGATATCACATCATAAGCATTTTTCATTCTCTCTGCAAAAGATGCCAGGGAGTGAAGAATCTGGCTTGTGTTAATTATTTGTACCCTGGTGGGAAAGTACTTTAGAATTTAATTGTGACTTAATCAATGATGCTCTCTAGAAATTACTTTAAAAATCTAAGACCCTTAATAGAGAAAAAGTTTGTTCTCTCTAGTATGTCTGAGTCATCCTATGGAATTTGATAGCAGGGATATAATGCTCTATTAAATGCCAGATAATTGCTTCAAACAAACAACAAACTGTCAAATGACTGAAATTTTTCTGCTAAGTTTTGCACATTTTTCCTTTAAGCAAATGCTTTAAAGCATGAAGCAGGAAAGCGGAATGATTTGAAACTATTTTAAGAGATATTATCAATGCATTTTAACTAACATTTTCTAAAACTAGAATGCAGACAAGACAGTGTTGTTTTGAAAATAAAAAGCCAAATTGGTTAAAATAAGATTTATATTTACCTTAGTAAAATTTGGCTAATCTGGATATAATTGTTATTATTTTTTTCTAATTCAGAAAATATGGAAAGACTGGAATGTTAGTTTTTCCTATTACCTTTTTTATTTCTGGTGCTTTTGAAGGAAGAGTGATTTTTACTTTTCTGATTTGGGTTGTGGGATTTTTTTATTTGCTTGGTTGGTTTTAGGGTGTTTTTTTGTACACAATATCAAGTGCTGAGTTTTCTTCTTCTTCTTCTAAAATCCTAATCCTAAAATTACTTTTTAAAATGTTATTTTAATATTTATTTTCTAAACTCTTTTTCTGTTTCATTTTAATTCTTTCTACTGCTTCATTTCCATCTTTATTTATAAATTGGCTAGCTGCAGGAATGGTGACCAGCCCAAGCATAAGAACAGCATGTGGATGAGATTGTTTAGCACAAATCTTCCTCTGAAATGGTCTGCTGCTTAGGGAAAACTGGATTCTACCCTTCTGTGAGCAAAAATGTTTAGAGCTGTAATTTCAGTCTTCCTTACTGGGCAGATTTGTTGCTTAGAGCTGCATCCAGATAGTGTTTGTTTGGATGAAGGACAAGGCACTATCTCACAATAAACAATACCAACAAATTAATTGTTAGTGTGTTCCCAGCCCAGTTTAGTGCTGTATTAGGCAACATTCTCCCAGATCACTCCTAGACATTTCCAGGTGTTGGAGCTTACACAGGACAGGGATTGTCCACAAAAACAGTTTGGATGAAGCCAGCCTATTCTGGAAGGCAAGAATTGTTAACAGATATTAACATATAGATGCAAGCCAAGCTATATTGGTTGTCAAGGGATCACTCAACAAGTTCAGGCTTTTTTTTTTCCCTTTTTTTTCTTTTTCCCCTCTTTTTTTTATTTTTTAAATGTAACCTGGTTGTAAGGATGGTTATCTGTATGACAAAGCCACCAACACTAGCTAGGAATAAAATAGATGTTTACCTAAAGGTATATTTACAGGTCTGCTCTTTGAATAAGTACAGAACATGTGTCTCAAAGGGAAGGCCAGCACCTCATGTTAAAGCATAAATAAAGCAACTGAACTGGATCACTTCCTCATTGTTTTCCCCTTTTTGACTTCCAGGAAGGCTACATCTTGCATTTCCTAACCTACTGGCAAAGGGCTAAGATAAAATCTGAAGACCTATTGTACAAAAGTCTTGTACATAGCTTTGATTTGAATCTTTGAGTAAGGACCTAATAAAACACATGGGATAAAGGACCCTCTATTGCAGGATGGGAAAGGGGAGAGAGTCCCAGAGGAGTAGGGGTCAGGTTATTGCACTGTTGGGGGATCTCCCATAGCCCTCACCCATTCTACATGCCAAATCCCAGCTTTCACATGCCACTGAGCAAAGCCTGTACAGCACAGAAGATAATCCTAAGGAGTGATGTTACCAAGTAAACAGTACCACCTTTGCTAAAATTACATCACCCTGTGAGAGGTTGCAAGGATGTGGAAAGAGGAAGAAAGAAAGTACAATTCGATAGCTCAGAAAGCCAACCATATCCTGGGCTGCATCAAAAGAAGCATGACCAGCAGGTCACGGGAGGCGGCTCTCTCCCTCTACTCTGCGCTTGTGAGACCCAACCTGGAGTACTGCGTCCAGCTCTGGAGTCCTCAACAGAGAAAGGACATAGAACTGTTGGAATGGGTCCAGTGGAGGGCCATGAAGATGATCAGAGGGATGGAGCACCTCTCCTATGAGGACAGGCTGAGAGAGCTGGGGCTGTTCATTCTGGAGAAGAGAAGGCTCCGGGGAGACCTTAGAGCAGCCTACCAGTATCTGAAGGGAGCTACAGGAGAGCACGAGAGGGACTCTTTGTCAGGAAGTGTAGTGATTGGACAAGGAGTAATGGTTTTAAACTGGAAGAGGCGAGATTTAGATTGGATATTAGGAAGAAATTCTTTTCTGTGAGGGTGGTGAGACACTGGAACAGGTTGCCCAGAGAAGTTGTGGATGCCCCATCCCTGAGAGTGTTCGAGGCTAGGCTTGATAGGGCTTTGAGCAACCTGTTCTGGTGGGAGGTGTCCCTGCCCATGGCAGGGGGGTTGAAACTTGTTGATCTTCAAGGTCCCTTCCAACTCTAACCATTTTGTGATTCTATGATGATAACCTTCATTTGTACAAGCACCCAATTTCCAACAAAAGTACAGAAATGGGATGGTACTTTATACTACTGCTGAGTCACTGTCACACATTGCGGCATAAACTGATGGAAAGTCCAGGGCCAACCCCAACTTCAATAGCAACTGCATTGAACCTATTCCATGTAGTTTGTGCCAGAACACAGTCCTTCGTATTAATTAGTGTCACACGTGGAACCAGATGCCTCCTCTGTGTGCCTTTCTCCTGACAGGCAGCATGAGTAGCTACTGAATTACACTAAAATCCTAAAACAACACTGCTTTGGGATCTTCTCTAGTGAACCTGTGCCTTTTGTTTCTCATGCTGTGAGACACTTTTGCAGTCAATGTTTGACTTCTGGAAGGATATCTAATTCTGTCACAATAAAAGACAATCATTCCCTGCCTGATTATTCTTTTTAGTTTTGAACAATTTAGATTCTTATGCTAAATTGCATTGCAGAATCATTGTGAATGGCTTTCAGAGTAAAAAATTGTCACACTTTCTCCTGATCTCACACGCTTCTCTGTGCACAAAATATGTCCTGTTGAGTAGGGGTTTGCAACCATATAGTGAGATGTACACACTAACTTAATTTACTGTACTGAGCACCTCAGATCCTTGGTTGCAGTAAACAACATCAATTAAATTATTTCCTCTTATGTCACACTGTAAACTTCATAAACATGTAAATTCAAAAATCTCCATAAACACTTTAGTATTATGAATCACTGCAGGGTATCACAGCTGGTTACCTGCAGACATTGTGTCTGGATCCTAGTTCATCATTTACAGTCAGGCAGCAGATGTTAAAGAGAAAGTGTTGCATATAATCATCCCAAACACAAAATAAAGCAATAGAAGCAGCAAGATGCATAGCCAGCAATAGATTTTTTTAATCTTTTTTTTTTTTTTTTCATCTGTGTATATAATATGAGGGATCTGAACTTTGTTAGTGAATCTATACTCATGATTGGGAGAGATTATTCATAAATGCTTTTGTTCAGCACCATTGCTCTTAAACTGGGTTCTGACTGTGACACAGAAATAAGACTTTCACATGCACCACAATGAAAAACCTGCTACCTGCACTCTTTCCTAGAACTAGCACTGAGTTAAATTAATAGCCTATATTCACGATGATCATATGTGTCCATTTTTATCTGGGATTATTACAAGACCCTATGACATCTGGGTGCCTAAATCTTTCTGAGAAGCAGCTGTGTTATCCATTTTCCCGGTTTCTATTCAGCATCCAGCTCCTACGCTTCAAAGAACCCTCAGGTAAGATGATTTACAGTGTTACTTGACAAACACCTGATTCCTTGACCCAGCCATGGCAAGATTTCTGTCCTGCTGTGATGGAATGCAATCCGTCTCTTTGCCCACTCTCAGGCCAGGTTGGAGTTATTTTATACAACAGTCCTGTTAGCCAGGGCTCAGTCTGTGAAAGCTGTGACCTGTCAAATGGTGCCTCACACACAGTTTATATTTACTCAGAAGGAGGCGGTGGAAGGGCTTCTTTAGCTGTGCAGTTCAACTACAGTGCTCCCTCTCAAAGAAAAACCCCTAGAGACTGTCTGAAGTCCTTCACGGGCTGCCGGCAGCAGGTACCACTGACCCCAGGGCACCAAGGGAATTCATTTCCTTGGGTTTGGGACCTGCTTCTATTTAATATTTCCATCTGTATTTCCCTTTCTCCCATGAGTTCCCTACCAGGCAACAAATCTATTTCTTAGTGCAATACTTTTTAACAATGGAAGTGTGGATTTTCTTTCAGTAAGAAAAATCCTGAAAAACTAAATTATTCATAAAGATGTTTCATGGAACAATTGTAAACCTATATATGAGATAACTGTTGATTTGATGCACTAAGGTATTATTCTGTTCATTAGTTTTATTACACAGTGCTTAGACATTCTGTGATAGACACACAACTAAAAAAAATATTTTAAAAAAGGAAAACAAAAACGACAAAAACCATTGAATAAAATTAAAATGTAACTATCCAGTCACAGAATCACAGTCATTTAAAGAAGAGATTTTAGAAACAGAACATAACTAATAGGAGCAGGTAAATACCAATGGCAACGAGGGACTCGGAAATGTGAAAGATTCAGGTAACTTCTCTGTATGAGTAAAAATGTCAGACAGAGCAATTGCATTTGAACCTGACCTACTTTTTACCACTGTCAGCCAGAGGGGAATAAAAATAAATAAATAAATAATTAGGTCAGGTATTTACGACTTGAAACAATAAGCTATATAAAGGTGGGGGGAATATCCATTTATTCTATAATAAAAAGTTCTGGTAATATTCTTCATTAAAAATCATTCTATATTATGATGAATAAACCATGCTTAGAGACTCTGATGGATAGCGGGGCATTTATTGATTCTAATATTCGCTGATTTTGGCTGATGAAGTCCCAGGCCAAATGTTTGCAGAGTGAAATTTTCCACTTACCAGCAAGTAGTTTACTGTGGCATTTCTCCAATATGCCAGCAGCGACATTTTCTTCCACTCTGTTGATGTGTTTGCCCACAAGAGAGACAGTTTTTGCTTGCTTTCCCATAACTAGGAAATTTGCAATTCCAAGATATAGTCACAGCAGCAGTTCCATATAAACAATGACGAGGGCTGAAACTTCAGCTCTGGCACAAGGGAAAGTCTCAGTTAAGGACCACTGTGCATGATGCTCGAATAAGCCTTTGGAAACTAATTTACAGAACCAGAGGCTGATTGACAACTTCTCTGTAGGTAGAAGAGGCTGAAAAAATCTGAGCATAGCCCTGAAAACCATGTTACCTGCAGATTAAAGGCCTTCAACATGTGTAAATTACAACTCTTCCACTGAAAGTGGACTATGTTGAATACCACTTCCCCGTGGCTCTTTTTCTTGATCTTGGCTAACCCATTAATTTCTGGTCCATCTATCCGCCTAACATATAAATATATATAGAATAAGTGTAAAATTAGGATTTTTTTTGGCATTGGTATCTACTACATTCTCCTTGGTTGCCTTTTTTGGTTGGGTTCATTTCATTTCCCTATTACTATTTAGAGAAGGAAAAGGCAAGGCAAAGTAAGGAAAAGGAAAATAAAAAGAAAGGAAAAAGAAAGGAAAAAAAATCTGGACTATCTAAGCACATGAAGCCCATTCTGGTGCCTTTTCACCTCTGCTTTTCTATGAGAGAGAAACAGCTTAAACATCTCTAGTTCTTTAATCATCTAACAATTTCCACCTTCAGAAAATTAGAACTCTGGTTTCTATTGAATACAGACATCATGATTGGACCAAGAGATCAAGAAAGCCTGCCTGTCTCACAAATGGCAGATGAAAATTCATTGGAATTATTAATATTACAGAAGTTACTTCCATTTTTTTTCATGAAGAAAAGAGATTGAGAGGAGCAACCTACTCTTCCAATTTAAACAGAAGCATCATTCCCCATCCAGCACTTTCTTAGCCTTGCTCAGCTGTTGTCTTTTGCCTGATACCACCAATTCAGCTTTCCCTTGCTCACCCTAGAAGTCTAGCTCTGCTATGTTTTATTTCAAAAGAAAAAGGTTGATCTTTTTTTTGTGATGTACAGGAGGAACTCCTCAGAGAATCTACAGAACTTGCTTTCCTTCAAACCCCTTCTATTAATAGTTCTTTTTCAATGGCTGTAAAAAATTAGCATTCCCCCAAGTTTTCCCATTTTTTCCCAGTCTATGTAAGTCAACTTAATAGAAGATATTTATGTTTATCTAAATGAATTGAAAGAGCTTTCTCCTGCTGAATAAAATACCTGCAAGGCACCTGAAACTGCAGGCCACAGGATTTTGTGCCCAGAAAGGCAGGGACCTCCGAACTGCCCCTGCTCTGCTTTTATTCTAATCCTGACCTTTGTTTTGTTGTGTTCTGTTCCCATTCTTCACCCTTTGTCTTCTTCCTCTTCCATTAGGGTTTCCTTTTTCTCGCTGACATGTTTTCTGGGTATCTGTCACATTACTGTTAGGTATCTGTTACCTATTTTTCTGGGTATCTGAGCAGCCCACACCGCTCAGCCACAGAGTTCCCTCACACATGGCTATTTGACACACAGAGTTGGCATCTTTAAAAAAAAATTAATAATCTTTTCATTTGTCATTTCCCCTTTTTTCTTGAATATCTTCTTGCCTTCTGTTCCATGAAAAGATCCCCTGTCTGTTGAAATTTTATCTGTAACCTTTTATTTTTTTCCACATCATTACTTTCCTGGCTTGCTGTGATGTCTAGTGTAGTCCATACAGTGGCAGAGCACCAAGCCTCTTCCCACTGTAACTGCCTTTGCCATCTGGTGCCTTCACTGTCTTTCTGGCTACAGGTATTGGGCAGCAGAATGATCCCAGCCTGAAAAATCTTCCCAAAAATTTGTTTTGTGAATCGTTGGCCAACTCCAATGTAAGGACTGAAGTGCAAGTTCTGCACATTGACTTTAAAAACAGAATTCCATTTGGTGAAAAAAAACCCCAACCTAAACCCAATACATTTGAATACAAATTTCTTTGTTTGGGTGCAGAATATATAGAATCATAGAATCATCCAGGCTGGAAGGGACCAAAAGGTCATCTAGTCCAACCTCCCTGCAGCCGCAGGGACACCCCCAACTAGACCAGGTTGCCCAGGGCCTCATTGAGCTTCGCCTTGAATATCTCCAGGCAAACTTGGAATGTCTTTGTCATCCATCAAAGACTTGGACCTTACGAGAGGAGAGTTTTATAAAGGGTAGAGAAGTCAGTTGAGATTTCTTTTTTGTCAAATTCACAGCTTATCCCTTTCTGAACTTCCCATCCCCGGTTACCCTGCGTGTTGGCGGAGCATGTCCTGATGCTGGGAATGAGGGGGCTGAAGTAGCTTGATAGGAGCAGCTCAGTTCAAATCAAGCATTTGCATGTGGCTGGTTGATGGTGATCCTGCTGTTTGAGTTGGCTACATACATATGGACTGTATGGTAACTTAGACACTGGTTGCAATTTTGAACATCTACATACTCTGAAATTTAGGTTTGTTTCCTATGGAACTCATTTTGACTTCCAGTATAAACCAAGGATTCAGTTACTTGCTTTCAGGCACATATTTTGGATGTTGGGGTTTTCTTTAAATTATTTATATAAACGTTATTTTAATCCTAAGAAATAGAGAATAAACAGTTCCCATTATTTTTTCTAATATAATTTTATTATAGAAAGTCAGTGACAGATAACCACCTTTCCCATTTGCAAAGTGCTTTGAATATAGACTCAACAAGACAAGTGCTACACATCATTATTAAAAACTGTATAGTAATCAAAAGAAGAATGATAGTATTGCCCACAAGGTGAAAGTGCTCAATAAATATTTATTTTACACAGTGCAAATAATCTTACAGAAGCAAAAAGATTTAGCATAATTATATAGATCCAATCAACATCAAACCAAATGAGATTCTCCTTCTTCCTTATTGTCTGGGCTACTTAAAGACTTTTTTTCAATCTGCCATAACCTTCCAGTTATTGACTCTATATTCAGTTTGTAAAAGGGTTACTTGGATCCTAAATGGGCAGCATTCAGGAATCTGAGTCACCTTTAAGGGAGATTTTGCTTAACAAGTGCAGACACATAAATGATGCTGTTGAGTGTCTTTATCTTGCCGAGATGCTGGTTTAGCCTTTACCATTTCCTTCAGACTGCTTAGAAGCAGGAAAACAGAAGCAGTTCCCCCCATAGCCCCCATCCCTAGAGTTGCCCCATTTTCTAAATTAATTATTGCTGTGCCTAGTTTGCTTTGCCTGCTCTAAAGGAAGGTAGAGATATCTCTCCTTTCCTTGACATAGTAAAGACATAAAATCTCATCTGCAGGTCCTTCCTGAGTTCACTGCTGCCTTTTCCCAGCCATTTGGCTTGAAGGGCTTTCCTCTTGTCTAGCTAAAGCTGTTACCTAGATATTAAAAAAGGCAAGATATGGGGACTATAAAGGAAGGCAAATCAAACAAATGCTGAACTTACAGCCTGTTGATTGGGCCTTTCAGCTAAGAGGGAAAAGAACTAGGTGCTATTTGATTAGATAATAACTGAATAAATGGTACAAAAGTAATTTGGAGAATGGTAACCACATTTCCAGCAGACTGCAAAGTGCGGCACAAAGGTCTGCACAATAAAAAGCAAGCTTGGCTGTGATTTCCCAGAGGTAGACAAGCTCACACCAAAGACAGACGTCTTTGAAATTTTTCCTGGTAGTGAACTGATGATGTCTTTGGCTGGTAGGAATGACAAAACAGAACCCTTAATCCTTCCCTCTGCATGGGGAGAAAACACACTTGACCCATCACTATGAATCCCTGTCAGCCTTAGCACCTCTATCTCTGCCTTTGCATCACTGAGTACCACAATACCTAGAACCACTTGGTGACAGCTTGCCCTCGATTATCTTCAGTCTCCTGATTCTCTTTGGCAGATAAACAACTGTGCAACTAAATTGCTCTGTGAATCTCCATCTTTGTCCTATATTCCTACATTCTTTTGACAGTGAGAACCTAACTTGAAATTTCAGATTTTGTTATTTGTGTAACATCTTGATGATCCAGGCTAATTTTCCCTAATTCTGGAATCTAACTCAAGAGCTAGAATTTAGCTCAAAGTTAATTAGAATTTACAAGATCGTTTGTATGGGTTTGTCACAAAACCATGGAGATAAACAGGAAACACAGACATTAATACTTAGGTTGGTTGAAAACTATTCATCAGCAGTTCCAAGGAGAAATAGGCAAAAAAAATCGCATTTGAATGGATGAACTTTTCACTGCCAGGAAGGTATCCCTCCTCTGTTCTAGTGTTAGGGAAGAATCTCAACTAGTAGACCTATTTTTCTCTGTGTGACAAGTTTTGTTCTAACAGTTAGTATATAATCTTACATTCATATAATCTGTTATTTTAATTGTGCAGCATCCCCTGAGTATCACCAAGGGCAGGCACTTTATCAATAAAATTATAATTATAGAAACTTAATGAGGCCAGCCAGAAAACACAAAGAATCCCGATTCACTTGTCAGAAAAGCACAGATAATTTAGTGCAGCTCAGTCTGTTTCTGGACTGCAATCTGATAATCCCACTTTCCATAAATCACCCTGTGGCAGCCCAGAGACTTCATTCCTAACCACTGACATCCTGACTTCAACTTCAGAGTTGTCATTCCCAGGGTGAAAGAAATTTCCATCACCCTTCCCTTCCCTTCCCTTCCCTTCCCTTTCCTTCCCTTCCTTTTCCCTTCCCTTCCCTCTTTGAAACACAAAGTGGTAAAAGTAGATGCTTCCATCTCTGTATAATCTGCTCAGTGCCCAATCTTGAGCTCTTAGACTGTCTCCTCTCTTACCCTCACTGCAACATTGCACGATAGTAATACACCAAAATCCCAATATTGCAAGGTATGCCTTGCTTCTGGGGCCAGACAAGGGATCTGTGAGAAGGTGAGATCCTCCGCAGCTCACACTCATGCTGTCATCTCTGAATCTTTGTACGAATCTCACAAAGAACATGGATAAAGCACTGAGAGCAACCGATGTTGCATTACTCCGTGGCCACCTTCATTTCCTACCTAACAATCAGAGCAATGCCAAAGGGCTGGATCTTTATTAGCAAGCTGAGATTCAGAATTCAGCCCATCTTCTCGGAAACACCACTTCTCCAGCCAGATGTGGCTTCTTTTTATAGTGTAGTCTCAGTAGCAATGACACAGGCCTGACCCCTCTCACAGGTACAAAGGCTGATGCTTGGAGGTTCACCTCGTAGGGCTTTTCTTGCACATATAGGCTCCCTTCATCTCACTGCACACAGAAACCTCCTCGAGCTCTTTGGTGTACAACGCATGATGCCTCAAGAATGAAAGCGAGCATCGGAAAGGAGTGGGGCTGAAGAAGAGGCTCAAAGAGGAGTGTAAAGGGCAGTGCAGAACAGCCGTGATGAAGGACTGTGGCAAAACAGCAGTCACAGCAGCCCTTTGTCACAAGGAGACAAATGGTGAGAAGAGCGCACAAGGCGTTCTGTTCTCTCGCTTCTGCCCTTCCCAGGTATCACAGTACCGCTGTTAAAGGGAGAGAAGAAAAAAAAAAAAAAAAAAAAAAACAACAATTTAAGCAGCCTTAACACATTTTTTCAGACACCTCTTAATGGCATCTTCAGCAATTACATTTTACTGAAAGCAATAGATAAGCTGACACAGTTTCCAATATGCCCCTTCATTTTCTTTTTCCCTTGTGCTGGCAAGTTTTGACAAGTCACAGCTGTTGGTCGAGGATACTGAAAAGGGAGAAGGAGATAATATGCAAATTTACACAGCAGTATTGAGCAGTGAAACGAAACACATTTAATTTACATTTTAAAACAAAGTATGTTTTTTAGGAGCCAGTTACATTTATGTAGGCTTGCTTGTTTGCTCTCTCTGGTCTCGAGCTTTCCTAACACAGGGTATTTTGTTGTGGTTGCTGTTTGATATTTTCATCCCATGCCTCTTAAGGTATAAAACAATTAAATCTTGACTTCCAGGTCTCTCTCCCTAAATGCAAAGTATATCTTAGCATGTAAAACTTTCCATTTGGAAATTTACAATTATAATTGTGAGCTCACTGCAGACCTCCAGGGAAGGATTTATACTGAATATGAAATAGCTGTGATGTTTTGTTTTTTTTTTCTAAATAATTTGAATATGGAAGCATATTTCTGAAATAACTTGGACTTAAAGAGACATTGTTTCACCAGGTCTGGTTTTCTTAGGCCAGAAGAACTGTCTGCAAAATAACTGTTGTTTGGTTTTGTTTTTTTTTTTCCTGTGTAATTTTACCATTTTTACTTCATAAATTAAAAACACTTTTTAATACCCAGGCTCCCACTTGAAGTGAGGCAAGGTCACTGCCCTGATTACATCTTCATTACATGGTTATGTTGACTTCTGTAGAATAAGCCAGCAAAGAAATCAGTTCACGTCTCTCATCCCAGCTTTGAGAACCAACTTTAAAAATGGTCATAAAAATTACTGACTTCAAAACATTATTGAGATCATCATTCATTCTGACTGGTTTCAGGACACCCACATGGGGATGGAAATAGTGATCGTCAACCAGAGAGTGGTGTTCCATAAAATGCAAGATCTCTGCCAAATTTCATTGAACGGATATCACTTCCATAGTTTATTTGGATAACGTTTGAGATAGATACTCACCTTTGTCTTCCTTTATCATGGTTACAGCAGACATCAACTGCTTGCCTGTCTGCAATATTTTTAAAGTGTTGTGAATTGAAGTCAGTTGTTTATTGCATGATGAGTTCACAACCTTTAAAGTGCCTATTTTAAATAAATGGACAGATAACTAGTAATAGCAGTCAATAAGTTCAAACGTATTTGAACTTGAACTACTGAGTGGTCTCAGCTACCTGCAGCCATTTCTTAATGAAAAAAAAATTTCTACTCTACTAGAGGTAAGCACAAAAAGGTACCAAACACATTTTGACTGTCCCACTTTAGATATTTATTTTATATATTTTATTTTAGTATTGCATTTATGCTTTGTTTCAAAGCTAACAAGTAGAAGCTTTGAAAAACAGATCAATGAAGCCCATGGTTTCAAGAGTCATAGTACTCAGGAAAGAGAAAAAGAAAACCACATGTGAATCATAGAGCTGAGAATTCCAACATCCATTTATCTGTGGAAAGAATAAGTATTTCTTAATAAGGAATGATATCTAATGGGAAATGCATTTCTAAATTACAGGACAAAGGCTGACATTATAAAGCAAAATCCAAAACACACACAAACCCTTATTTTTCCTATAGATTTCTATACTTACATTTCTTTGTATAAAAACATATGATTTATAATTCTACCCTTGTAGTCCAGGCTAGTTTTTCACTAAACTGAACATAACTGGTCTTGTGAAATTCTTCATTACTTTTTAATATGTAAGTTTACGTGTCTCTCTTACTTTTTTTTTACTTGATATTTTGCTTCTCTGTTTTTCAAAATAATCCCTTTTGTTTCTGATAGCCTTAACATTTATTATATTTTCCTTCATCAGAAAGCAGACTGTTTATATTACAATTAAGCTGCAATAGAAAGCCAGGGACTGCATGCTAATGATGAGAAATACTCTTCATTAGTGGGAGACGAAAATCCTTTTTCTGTTATATAGGATTAAAATTGAAGCACATTTCTCAAGAGACAGCAATCAAGGTCATTCCCATCCTTTTTAATATGCACCAAAATATTATTGTTGCAAATCACCACATTATCTCCACGCATGTCCTTTACATCACTTCTCATAGCAGGGAAGTAACATGTTCTTAGCCCAAGAACAAAAATATATTTAAAATACTTTTCTGAAGCTGTTCTGATATTTCTGAAAATATTTTACGTCTAAGAAAATGAAAGACAATTCACAGAAAAAAAAAAAAAAAGAAAAGAAAAAACCACAAAATTGAGAGATACATGTTCAAATCTTACTTATTTCTGAAAGACTTTGAACCTACATTAACCAAGTCCCCAGAGCATGCTGTAATCTTACGTGATATTCTCAGCATCTCCTCCTGACTTTATTCCATATTCAACTCTATTAAATATTCACTAGATCAAGTGCTGCAACACAAATATGCCCTTAGGGTGTATAGTTGGCCAGGATACAGAGTCATTCTTCCTATTAGTGACTTTCTGCCTATCTGCCTCATATGTTGGCTAAGCACTCTAACCACGAGGCATAAATGAAGATATTTTGGCCTAGACCATTTGGAATCCAGTTGGATTTGCTTGGCAAATACCTATTTCAGGAATGTCAATATCCTTGGAAAATTTTAAATGTAATTGTTTTTGGTTTTTCCAAAAATTCTGACTTTTATATTTATCCAGAATTATTCCTGTCCATGTGAGGAGGGGAAGTGCGAGAGCTGCTGGGTGGACATTTGGTCCTTAGCCAAGGTCAACCCACCACAGGTCTTCTCCATGATCTCTTTTCTTAACATTGCTCTGTCTGTGTATCTAATGTCACTGCTAGTGGCAATAACTATTTAGGCATCAGGCTATGTCAAATCAGGTACAAAAAGATTTCTTCCTCCTGTGTAGGTAAAATCAAAGCATTAAATAAAACTTCCCATCCTCTGCATGAAAGATTTTTTATGTGCTTAACTGGTACCGTAGGAAGTACCTGAAAACAGTAAGTTTATTGTTTTACACAATAAAGGCATTTTGGGCCTCCTGCTAAAGGATATTTTCAAAACCAACAATTCGAATAATTTGTAACCTGTGGATGTTATTGTCATGGTACACAAAGGTTCTGATGAAATTTGGATCCTTTTAAAATCCTAACTGCCTCTTGCATTTGGAATTACTCATTCCGTACTTCAGAGAACTGTAACATCCTACAAATGAGAATTTAGATCTGTTGGGTTTTTTTCAGTTGCAGAACTAACCAGACTGGCCACAACTCAAAGTTATTTTCATTAGCTGTCTCCTGCTGGCATATATACTAGTCTGGGAGTGCCAGCCCCACACAAAGACACACAGTAAGTTTCATACTCCTTGGTAGTGCTAACACCAGTCTTGAGCACTGCTGAACTAAGGGAAAACATTAGCATGACCAACAAATTTCCTTTAGCAGAAATGGTACTTGCCCTGTTGAGATGAAGACAAAAGCAGGGTAGCTTTGCGAGGGCATCCTGATTTGTTAGTAGGATAAACCATGTCTCTCAGAGGCACCGATATAACATCAAATCTTGTAAAAATAAAGCATATGAACTTTGAAAGGCTCCTGTTTACTGTGTGCAACACCAACAGACTGACTAATGGCAACAGAAAGAGAGCCTGAATGGCTATTTTAAAGCTGCCTTTAGGCTGCAGAAATTGTATTAGTCGGACAGCAGTCCAGAGGGGATCCCTGAAAGTCAGGCCACAGGCCCTGAAATATGGTATAAAATGTGTTGTTACTCTGAAAGGAACCTTCTGAATTGCACAAAAGCTGTGGAAAGGGGAGACAAAGCACATGTTGACTGCAGAACCAGGGTTATGGTGAGGAGCAGTTGTCAGTCTCAGAGTAGATGTCATAAAATTGCCTGAAGCTGTGCAAAACAACGTGATGAGTAATGGGCCATGGCTGCACACAGGTATGCACAATACAGATGCCAAGCCCATTGTTTAGTGAGGGTAACTCACTTTAACAGCAGCTCTGTTTTTCATCAAATATTATACAGATCCCTCATGAGCACTACTCACACTCCAGAGTGCCCCAGCACGGCCTCATCAAAACATCATGGGTGGTTTCTACCATCAGGTCTTGGGATGAAAAAGAAAGACACATCACAGAGACAATTTGAGGACTTCTACGTTCATAAGGGGACTTATCTGTGCAAAACTGACTGGTTAGACAGCCAGGTCTTCACTGGTGAGAGGAGAAGGTGAGGTGATTTAGAGAATCACATTCTGAAAAGCACAAAGAACTGGGAAGGACAGGTATGCTACAGGACTGCCAATTTCCAGAACTTCTTGAAATTAAAATGGTTGGGGAAAACAAGAGTAAAAGGAATAAGGGTGTATCCTTGGGGGTTTTCACCTTTCGTTTAGTCTCAATTTGTTGGAAAAAGTGTCAGCTGAAAGTGGACCTTTTGAACTCTCTTTTCCTGGTCCTGCCTCTTGAGATTTTGGAGCAGTTACAGAAACTGGATGTGATTCTATTTAAGAAAAAAAAAAAAAATCTTATTGGTCGTGTTCTGATTTTCAGACCAGAATTAAGTACAATTCTGCCTTATATTTTCTTTCATCTCTAACTACTTTCTCCTTTATTTTCAGGGTAAACACAGTCACGGTAGCTTAGCTCTGGGACAAGCTGTTGCAGTAGACATTTTAAAAGTGCAGTTCCCAATTTATCCCACCTCTGGGATAATGAAAACCTCCAAGGGACCACTAGGTCAGCTCAGCCGTTTAACTGAATTGTTAGTAAGGAGACAGTCTGACGCCACAGGCTTTGAAAACAGAGAGCCTGGGCTGGCAGAGTAGCTAGCTTTGCTCCTGAACTGTGTGGAGAGGGGGAAATATTGTCTTCGTTAAAAGGTCCCTTTCCACTCAAATTATGCGAGCGTTCATCTAGTGCCACAAAATCATATTTGCTTGACTGGATAGAATTGGAAGAGCTAGCACCAGCTAATCTGCTCTTCAGAAAGGTGGAAAAATGCAAAAGATCATAAAGAAAAGAGGAACTGGCACATGTGAGTTTTTTTGCTGGAAATCTCAAGTGAGTGCAAATCTAAGAGTTGTTTAATTATTTGCATACCCCAGCTTAAGATACCTGCATGACAGACAGGTTACAGGTGATTCACAAAGAAGAGGAGAATGATTCAGCTGTTACGTGTTTGCAAAAGCTACATCCTTAACAAGACTCATTCTACAAGGAAGGCTGGATTGGATTGACTCAAGATGTCCTAACTTCTTGGTCAGGTTTAGTCACTCCCAGGCTGCTTCTGAGGTGTGGACAAGTCAGCACGGGGCAGACAATAGTGTGCTTAATGAAGCACAACGGAGTATGAAATCTGGGAAGGTCAGTCTAGGTCGATGAAAGGTTCTCTGGCCTTCATTTCTAGGAATATGCAACTCATATGTCCTCCGCTTAGTCCCTTGAAACTTTCTGTACATTCTCTATAAGATCACACTCAAGGTCAGACAAACCGCCTGCATTGTTCACTCTCAGAAGTCTGCTCATGACCCATCCTGTAGCCTTGGAGCAGGCACATCCCAGTGAAGAAAGATGTCTAGCAGTACCCCGTGTTCCAGGCTACGTGAGGGTGCACCTCCCTGCCAGCACGGGTAAGATACAGAATTTTTCCTCTAACACCTACTGTCAGCTAACAGATTATTTGCTAATGGCATTCCAGTTGGCTCAAACGTATTTCTGTTATATCTAGAAATGCCTCCCTTCAACTTTTCAAACACGTATTTATATACAGTTGGACTTTAAGTTTAGTTTTTTTCTACATTACATGGAGTTTTCTTCTTTTCTTTGTTTGTGTTTTGTTATTGTTTAGGGCTTTGTTTTTCTGCAGGATTTTAGTGTGTTTGGTTGTTGTTTTTTTTTCCCCAAGCATTTTATTATTCTTGCCCTGCTTTCCTGAAAGTGTGGTTTATGATGTGAATTCTCCACCTCTCTGCTCATCAGTTCTATTCAACCTGATAACTTTGGGACTCACTGGCTACTTTCAAGAATGAGATGAGTATAGATGAGTATGTATATATATATATATATATATATGTATATGTATATATATGTGTGTGTGTGTATATATATATATATATACAGAGATGAGTATATATATATATATAACGAGATGAGTATATATATATATTTTTTCAAGAACTTTACGAGATGAGTATAAACCACCAAAAGGTTGATGTATTTTTTGAAAATTGGTGGCTTTGTGAAGTAGAGATCTTATTGTGGACCCTACTGAGAAAACTGGGGAGACAATTCATCCCTTACGCTGTCTCTTATTCTGCCCAAGTGATATGAAAGCTGCCAACTAGTCACATATAGCCACTAAATATGTGGATAGCTCTGATTTGCTCAGTCTTGCTACTAGTTAGACAACTGACAGATCAAAAAGACATATATAAAGGATGTGCAAGCAATTGACAGACTTCCTCCAGACATCAAAATCTTTGGCTTTTCAGCAAGTGATTTGCAGTAACCAGCCGGGATAATGAATTTGTGACACAGTTGAGGGACTCAATTAATTTTATTGTGACTTTAGCAGAAGTATTTCAATCCCTAATGGTTTGGATCAGTTTTGAACTTGGAGGGAATAGCTCCATATAGGTCCTATCCACCATGCATTTAAACTTCCATGAGTTTTAAAGTTTACCACAGTTACCTGGAAGCATATAGAAAATAACATAATAATGAACATCAAGTCTCGTGAGTTCTGAGAATGTTAGATAGCTGCCCATACATTTTTTTCTT
Organism: Pedionomus torquatus; assembly: GCA_013398155.1. Taxonomy (NCBI): domain Eukaryota; kingdom Metazoa; phylum Chordata; class Aves; order Charadriiformes; family Pedionomidae; genus Pedionomus; species Pedionomus torquatus. The sequence goes on along the minus strand of VZRU01016433.1, from coordinate 225,792 downwards.
GGTTTTACTAAGATTTGCATGAACTGTGGATTTAATCAGCAGCCAACCTCAAGGAGTCATTTGCACAGGTTATGTGTCTTGCTTGTTTTGCACGCAATCACACGTATAATGAGGCAAACCAAACAGAAGTCTTCTGAATCTTTCATGCCTTATCATTAAACTGATGTCACATCAAATTTAGTTCCACACATCTGTGGAGTAACTGTATTCATAACATTTTATGAACAATAGGCTCCCTTAAAACAAGGCATGCAGACTGATGCCAGGTTGCCAACTGATTTTGCATCTGTTTCCTAGGAAATGGAAGTGCAGAAGGAAAAAGTCATGTCTTGCACAGTGTTTTTTATTATTCCCCAGCTTTTCAAAAGCTCTGATGCTTGAGCCATCATTAGAGCTCACAGACAAGTTTGGGAGTAAAGCAACTTATCCTTCCTACATAAAATTTGTTCATTTCACTACAAACACATCTGTGCACCAAGGAAAGCTCATCGGAGTGACATAAGATTTAGCTCTCTTCTTATTTTCTTCAGTTAACTGAAGAGAAATTTTACTCTTTTTTTTCTTTCTTTTTGTTTTTTTTTTTTGTTTTGTAACAAGCAATAGTGTTAATCATCTTTATGCTTCAAACAAGATCAGAATCCTATTGTGCAAGGTAATGAAACAACAAATAAAATTGAATAGTCTTTGTCCCTGAATACCCACGTCAATTTGACAGGACAGAAAATAAACATCAAGAAAAATAAATTCCCCATCTCTCTCCCAGTTAATTGCTGGTGGAATGCAGGCTTAAATGCTATGGCAAGAATGTTAACAAGAACTGAGCATCTATTATTGATATAAAATTTGCAGAAAAGCTCACCTGTCATAAGAGGGTTTATATTCTAAGTGTCATAGCTTATTTTGTTAGAGAATTGCTAAGGAGGTTTCTTTCTTTTAAGAGATGAGTCTGGACACACAGGCCATTTATGCATGGTCCAATATGCCTGTCCTTATTGCCATGAATACGTATATGCGAAGTGGGTTTTCTGCCTAAGCTCAGTAAATGTACTTCCCAAAAGTGTAGCCTTGCCCATCCAGAGACCTTCATTAACTTATCCCTGGCTATGGTTGCATTTATGCCTGGATAAGAGCATGAAAATCGATTCCCTGAGCTAGAGTAGCATTTTTTGAGGGGGATTCATCTCCCACAAATCCACAGATTCACAATGTACCCTCCCAAGTTCTTGCTGTACCTAATGGGGAGCTATTAAATGGACTGAATGCAGCTCCATCTGATCTATGGGTGCTTAATATAAACTGAATCACACCACAAACTTTATTGACAATATTGTCTAGGCTTCCATGGACTACTAAGGGGAAATAAAAGCCTATAACTGTCTTAAATGTGAACACCGACACTCTAGACCCATACATTTAGTCAGGAAGTCCTTAGCCTTTATGTCTGAAGTTGTATTCAGAGATGATGCAATTTGCATTCAATTACAGGTTACATACATATAATAAAGCCATTTCATTACTGCAAATCACCTATAAATACCTGTAGCATCAGTTTAGCATAATGTTGTGAAGCAAATGCTCTTTTCCAGCCTCTGTTATCACCTCTTCAATAAAAGAGCAAGTGTTCACTGTCTGATAAAGTTCAAAGAATCATTGTTTACACAAGAAGTTTTCATTAGAGGAAGGAATGACAAGAAGCAAAGAGCTTACACAGATATTATTAGCTAGAGCTATCATTACAGTTTTAAGCATAGTCTGGGATTGACTTGTTATTTTTCTGTTGGTCAATATTTAAGTTAAGAATTTGTAAGGACTTTGGTAAATGTTTTTTTCTTAGAGTGTTTGTAGTCACAGGTGATCCAGGAAGCAATAAATTAGTATTAGCAAGATTATTTTTTTTTTCCCAAAAATACATGTGGAAGAAATAGCAAAAATCTCAAAACATTTACTGTAACTGAAAATGAGAGTCCTCTGTCTGAAAATGAGAGTCCTGTAAAAAGGACAGTTCAAGGCTAACCCATTGGAATTCTATACATTTTTTTCCCAATCAGACTGATGCATGGCTGATCCTGGCAGGGACAAAGGAAACTTTCAAACCAAGACTGAGAAAAGCAAGGGTTTGGATTCAGTAGACATCTGAAAATGTCTTATAGCAAAAAATTAAATTCAAATTATAAGTTTGCTTTGTAAACAGTTTTGACCCACATCAGCTGTACTAGCACAAGAAGAAAATGCCACCAGAACAGAAGCAGGATGGCTCCAGGTTTCTTGTAGTAGTTCTTACTTTTTATTTGTGGGTTTCAAATGTAAATGTGTATTCTCTTATTTGGTTTTAGTTTTGCTATTTTCCATAGAACACCTTGGAAGTGATTAGAAAGGTCTTAGTTAATGCTCTTCTGCAAAACGTAGAGATATGATCATATTATCATATTCTGCCTGATATTCAGAAAATAACCAAACCAGAATCATTTGTTCTCAACATTTTATTCACCGTTATTCAGCACCTGTTGAGATACTCATGAGTTACTGGGAAAGACTTCACATGTCCTTTTAATGCCGGAGTCAGTCCCCTCTATCCCACAAGGTCCTCCAGAGGTACAGCTTGCTCTGGAGAAGCCCTAAATGCGTTAGCTGTGATGCTTTCCTTTTAGGCAGAATGCCTGGAAAGCAGAATTGTCATTAACGTGAAATTGCTTCGGCCAGCACTTAAGCTGAATAGGACAATATTTAAAACAGTAACTACAGGCTTCCAGCTGAGCTTTTCAGCCCTTCTTTTCTGTCACATTACACAATACAACTGCTTTATGTTATCTGCCCTTTCTTCTTCTTTCTTAGGCTTATCTCAATAAGGCCTGTCTCAGAGCCACTGAAAGGAAGAAAGAGAAGCTGAATATATCTGACAGCTATTTCTATCAGATAAACTAAAGTTCAAATGAGTGGAACTCTTTTGCCTTTCAAAGGCCTTCAGTCCCCTGACGTTTTCTCATGCAATATAGCCCTTTTCTGAAAACCGGGGATTGCTGTCACTTTCTTTGTGCAGTGATGTGGGACCAATCCACCTTTGATTTGCCAACTTTGCTGAAGGATAAACATTTCTGCTGTGGGCAAAGGGAGTGTAATGCTATTGACTTCTTTTCTAACTGCCCATCAAAATAAGTTTTAAGGTTATTTAGAAATATCACCCCCCGGTCCTTTCTAAAACAGGTTGTTCTCTGTTTTTACAGTGCCACATAAATGGCCACACAGAGGGTTCTCTATTTGACAGGATTCACTCAATGATCTTTCAGATTAAGGTGAGTATATTGATAACAGCTGGTTTGAGATAGAAATTACCTTTCTGTAGAAGCATTTTCTAGGCTATTCAGCCAACAAGAAAACATACAGAACAAGGCAACACAGTATTTTCATCAGTCATTAGCTTGGAGGTTGCAGGGTCTTCTAACTGACCTCCAGGAGGTCCATGATGTCGCAGACCAAGAGATGCATCCTGGTTCAAACCTCCGCCTCTCCCCAGAGATTAAGTTTTCCGTGCACATCTAAATTGACCAGAGGGATATTTTAGCCCTAGATTCACCATTTCTGCTGTTTAAGAAGGGATGACCCAGAGTCACTTGCTGTTAAACTCCATTAAAGCAGAGCTCTGCCCTGTTAAAGTTTAATTGTGCTTTCAGTCTGATGCAACCCCAAGAACAAAAGTTATAGTTTTGTTAAATGACTCTGGATACTAAAGTGAATAGTTATAAACTTAATTAGTGTGATTATGACCTATTAAAGTCACATTAACTTTTTAAAGTGCCAGGGCTTGCCACTGTAATGCCTGATAGATTAAGCCAAAGATTCATTTGTTGCTCTTTATGCTTCACCAATAGATTTTTACAAAATAATTTATATCTGCTCTGGAATTAGTGAACTCTGTAATGGAAGCATTATCAATACTATCAATAGGCACGGCTATACTCCTATTTTACCAGCTTCTCTGCCTGTCTTAAAAGGTCCTATATTCCTTTTGCCTTTTGATGTGTAGCACAAGATCTGAGGTGTCAGTTTAGGGTATGACAAAGGTTGCTCAACAAGCCAACTTACTGCGTAAAAAGGTAAATCTTTCAAGACACCAAAGTTTAAGACCTGGTATGGGATAGGCTCAGAGTCAGAAAACTCTACACATGTACTTCATGATCCAGTGATAATATGAGGCTCATATGAGCCAGCAGTGCACACTGGCAGCCCAGAAAGCCAACCTGGGCTGCATCAAAAGAAGCGTGACCAACAGATCATAGNTATTAGGAATAAATTCTTTCCTGTGAAGGTCGTGACGCACTGGAACAGGTTGCCCAAAGAAGTTGTGGATCCTCCATCCCTGGAGCATTCAAGGCCAGTCTGGATGGGGCTTTGAGCAACCTAGTCTAGTGGGAAGTGTCCCTGCCCATGGCAGGGGTGTTGGAACTCGATGATCTTTAAGGTCCCTTCCAACTCTAACCATCTATGATTCTATTGTATTCAGAAAAAAAAACATGCATATTGTTGGTGAGAACTCTTTGAAAAGCTTGTGGTTATTAGGGAGATGCATTGAGCTCTAGTTACAGTAGAGTCTCATCCACTGTGAACAGTCCCCAGAGGTGCCTTATACAACCTGCAATTTATCACAAAGACCCTCTCTCTCTTCCACAGACAATCACAACACATCATTGTTTCTTAGGTTCAGGACTGGAATTTCTGATGGAAGAAGCCTCAAAACCATTTTGTGCCCAGGTGTTAACCAGCTTATTCTGGGAGACACCCGAGTGTTTTACAAGTATTAGTGTTGCACTTAATTTTAAACTTAAATAATATAAAATGTTTTTGAATATTTGAAAATAATCTGCACAAAATTGTTCAGAAATTTAAGCGGTTAAGTACCATATCTAATTGAATCATGGCCACTCATATATTTTTCATCAGATATTTTAATTACAAATTGTGCAATAAACAGCACAGTTCACCAGATATGGCCATTCTAAATGTTCCCCCTATAAAGACAACTTAGATTGTTTGAAATGTGATATTTTTCAGTAAAGAGTTATAGTTTTCAGTCTTATTTTTTTGTAACTTTATATTTCATTTTGCTGGTAGGAAAAAGTTAAACATGAAATTAAACTCTGTGAAATGATAAGTACTGAATTATAAGATTAGCTCAATTCAGAGCTTTTTTTCATATATTAACCAGCAACATAATTTTTTGCCTAGTTATTTGTAGGACTCTTATTTGTATTTTAGTTAAGCAATTTTCATAGATCACAAAGCTATTTCCACATTTCTTTTCAAACACCTTCAAGAGGTGACTTCAAGAGGCACTATGTCCTTTTTGACAAACAAATATTTGACAGAATTTGTCAGTGAAGACAAAGTTAATGTCCTCTGAAAGTAAATAAGAAATTCTGGTCAACTTGAAAATTGACTTGTTCTTCATCAGAAATCTATGTTGTTACTTGTAGACTTCTGCAACTGCATGAAATAGCAGTCATATTTTAAAATCCATCTACTACCTATCACACTTTATTTATTTCTGAAAGATGTTAGTAGAGGATGGATACATTTTTAAGTAGCTGAAGTTTATTGGTGCATGGCAGCCAGTTTGCCTCTACAGCTGGAAACTGGAAGAGAATTCAATCACAAATTTTACCAAAATATTGTAACTTTTTATAAAAGCTTTTGGTCAAGACCAAAAACATACAAGTTTAAGGTCTGATTAAAATTTAAGCAAAGCATATTTTATTTGTGTTTTTTTTTTTCTTCTAAAAACTGATACAATTTTTTAAGAACTATATTCCATAACTCAATGATCAAAAATAATTTATTGTTATTTTAGGTCTTATTTGTTTATTTTTGAACTGAAGTAAAATAAGGTGGTTGAAACAAAAATAAAATCTCTGATTTATGGTCTCTGTCAGATTTAGCTACGGCAAGTGAAAAAGTCACCTTCCAAGGTGTCTGCCAAAACATTCTAACTGTGCGTGACACCCCAGAACAGCAAATGTGTGGAGACCAGGTGCAGGGAATTAAAAATTGCAAACTGGGAAAAAACAGAAATGTTCTGACTTCTGTTTATGTTATTTTTGGTGGAAAGGACAACCAAAAGTGCAAGAGATTTAATTTTATTTCCTTTCATTTCATTCTTCTTCACCTTCCTCTTCTTCATTTTATTTCTCCTCCTCTTAAAAGAAATCTCAGCTACTATTAAGAAATAGGCTTAACCATGTAGAAAAATGCAGATGATTCATTCTGGCAAATGGCACCATTTCTCTGCTGTTCGGCTACAATAGCTGCTGTTAGATTTCATTGTCCCACATTAGATCCTGCTACAGAATTACAGAAATATGTTAAATGTATTGAAAGAACCAATTAGCATTTCAGTTTTTCCATAGCTTCCTTTATTGATCATTTTTTGGTTTTAATATGATAGGATCAGGAGCTAACTCCTTTCTGATTTAACTGAATGAGTTTTGTGATTGCCAGGCAGTCTGATAAGAAGTTTATGGGTGAAAGGACCAATTGTTCTTCTGCATATATACTGGAATCGGGAAGCCAGTTATAAAGCTGTTAACCTGGTTCAAGATGCCCTGAAGGACCTTCTTCTGAGTAGCAGTTTTAAATAAATTTAGAAAAAAAAGATAGGGAGAAAATAAACAGAAGTGCTAGCGTATGTAACCAGGCTATTTAAAATCAAAAGGCAATTTAAAAATAATGAGTTAAAGAAGTCTGGAGCAATATTAATTTAAGGCTAAAATATTTTTGAATAAAATGTTTTTTTGATGAAAACATGTTTTCATTATTGTTTAGGTTCTTTCCTTTTATACTTTAAAGGTGAAGCAAGATACCTCAGAATCTATTTTTCTGCTTTTCATTCTAACACCCAAAGCAAAAAACAACCAACCAAGCAAACAAACAAGCACAAATGTATCTTGGAAAAATGATGTAACTTCAAAAAACCCAAACCTAAAAGAAAACAAGCAAACAAACGAAAGATTAAAGCTCTGAGACATCCAGAGCATGAAGATGCTTATACTTTGACCTGTACGTGACGTTCTTACACTTTGACAATACCTCTGCACTTTTTAATTCCTGTCACATTTTCTGCTACACTTAAGACTTTGAATCATACATTAAGGATGCCCTGAATAATGTCACTTCTGCAGTAGGAAAGAGGAAGAAGCCATTCACCAGTCGCATTACCTGGAACATCTGAGGGATGCAGGTGTCAAGTTATTGCACCTGAGGTTGTCCACCCTGATTCTGCTGTGCTCCATCCCAATTTCCTGATCCAGCAGAAAACCATGATTGTGCCCATTGCTTCTTTCTAAACTGTGCATGGAGGATTTGAGAATCCAGCAAATACAATGTATCCTGTTGCATGGGAATATTGTCCATGACAAGGAGACACCATGCTTTCACAAAGAAAAGGATGAAAGGGAAAAAGAGTTTTATACGGTTGAAAGCAGTAGAAAGTCCTAATCAGAGAACTCAGACCCCCAATTTTTACTTATCAAATATTAAGATTCAAGATATGCTATGTGGTGAGCAGAAATAGCAGACAAATATGTTATAACCCCGTCAACTTTTTCTCAACTGAGGCAAGAGCAGCTCTTTATGCAAAAATTTGAGTATATATCCTGGATCTGAATTTCAACTTTTCTTAAGTATGCAGGGCTTTTTTTATTTGGTTGGTGTTGTCCATCTCCCACCCCCATTTTATAGTGAAGATAATGTAGTTTGCTTTTCTGATGATTTAGACTTCAGTATAAGGATTGGTTCCAAGATATTTTTTTACCAGAATTCCTATAATTATTATTCTTTGTTACCGAAGAATAGATGAATAAATAAGTTAGGCTCAAGTCTTCTTAAATAGTCTTATTTATCTTTTTTTTTCCTTTATTAGTTTTTACAAATTAGCATAGAGAATTTTTAAATCTTATGTACTTATATATAGTTCAATGAAGCCCTGTTTGTCATGATAACGTTGTTTAAAAGTTATTTTAATTATTTTCTTCTTTGTTTCAGTTCCTTTTCAGCATTCTGTAGGTGTGAGATAAGCACTGTTGTTTGTTGGTTGTTGTTGGTTTTTTGTTTGTTTTTTTTTTTCCATTTGAACTCCTACATCTCTCCTTCAAAATTTATTTCTGTTTCCTGCCTTGAATATTTAAGAGGAGATTGGTATTTTTCATTCCTAAAGCATACCTCTGGCTGGTTCAGAGACAAATCCCTGATGGGGAATAGGTTGCATAATGCACATGGCCATTTGGAGCAGACTGGGCTGTAGCTGAACCTAGAACTAGAGAGGGAGGAGATCAAGGCAGGAAAGAATACCTGTTTAGTAGAGACATGCTGAAATTCATCTTGGAAGAGACAGGCTAAAACAATAGCGTGGGCCTCCCTGATAGTGCCTTTGAGGGTTGTTACATTAATCTTTCTCTCATTAGTTCATTTGTTGTGGTTTGACACTTACAACGTAAGGCCCCGTGAGTCAAACAGGCTAAAGCAATGGCGGAGTCCTGCCACATACAGTTCTTTCCCTCTGCCTGGAGCAATTAGGAAACACTAATGAGTATCCCATGAGGATCCCCTAAAGAGCTGCACTGCCAAGTGTCATATGAACAGCAGCAGAGAACAGCGGGAGATAATGCTTGGAAATGTTTATAAACTTGATCATCTCTTGTCACCAGTTTAACCTATAGCTTCTGTGTAGTAAGTACTTCCAGCTTCATATTTCCCTGAAGAAGGAAGACCCAGTGTTAATCTGGATAAAAAAGAGAGCTTCAACAAACTATTAATCCTCATTTTACTTGCAGTAGTAACAATAAAGCAAAGAGTACTGGAATCAGGGATTTAGACTGTAATCTGTTCACTTTTTTACACATTAGTAAAATTAAGGCTGAAATCCAAGTCTTGTAACCTGAGAGGGTTGAAAAATTGAAGTTGATGGGCAGTTGGTTAAGAGTAGGGTAGAGCATGATCAGTGAGTAATGGAAGAAAAGGAGCTCTGGAGGTTAATTACATTGCCTGACTTCCAGTTTGAGTCCTAAGAAAAGAACCTCTCAGGGATGATTCAGAGCTTACTTTTTTTCTACACTGGCTTTATTAAAACCTTAGCATCCAAATTTAGATACAAAACTACCTGCACAAAAGAAAAAAATACCCACTTCCTTCCTGCTACTCTGTCTCCATGATTAGAGTAACTTGCAATTGAAATAGCCATAAAGTTTTTTTTCTTCTATCATACATATCTCTAAGATACAATTATCCCCCCCTGCCTTTTTTTTTCAACTCGTGGACTAAAAGATATTTGCATTTCTGCAAAGCAGGTTTCATTGAGGTACTATATATGCATAGATAAAAAAACATTCTTTGCATCTCTATGCATAAATCTAGATATTTATATTGAATAGGAATCTCTTACCACTGAACACTAAAGTGTCATTAGTATGGAGATAACGCATATTGCAACACAGTTTTAAAGTGAATTTTACTCATCTGTCATGTTTTAAAAAGAAACATTGCTTTTGTTAAGGAATAGATAAAATGATAAGCAATAGCTTGTGACTGTGACTTCTGCAATGAAAAAGACTTACAAAAACTAACAAATTCTTTGTAAGCACCTAGGAATAAGGAGTAACACCCAGTCAAGATTTATCATGAAGAAAGCCTGTCAAACCACCTATATGTTTTTTCCTTCTATAAAATGGTTTTTAGATTGAGCAGCAGCTGGAAGCATCATATTTTTACTTTGGTAAGACTTCTGATGCAGGCTTAGAGGTTATTTTCCTAAATAAGCCTGAGAAATCTGGATGAGATGAAACTGCCACAGAATAGGTCCAAAGACAATTAGAAAGCAGTACTCAGGGATTATTTGTCAGTGGCTCATAGTCAAAAACAGAGGGAAGTGCTGGGCAAGGTCCAACAGGCGTCTGCTTTCATTTTGGAGCTATTCAATATTTTTGTTAATGACCCAGATGATGGAATGGAAAGTGTACTTATTAAATCTGCAGGTGACAACAAGCTTCAAGAAGCTCAAGAACAAGACTGGAATTCAAAATTATGCTGAGACACAGGAGATACGGTTGGAAAAACTATGATGAAATTCGTTAGGGACTCATGCAAAGTGTAACACTTCATAAGCATAATCAGCTGTAAAAATTCAGAATGGGAACCAGCTGCTTGAGCAGCCGTTATACAGAAAAGTATCTAGAAGTTATAGTAGGTCACAAGTGAACACTGTCATCATCCTCCAACCCTTTCCCTCCATGCTCTCTGTAAAACCAGCAGTATAACCTTCAAAACCATATGTCGTTATCCTTCCAATTTACTCAGCATTGGGGAGGCCTTTTCTAAAACTATGTATCCAAGAGAGCTATGGACAAAAGCCAGAGGACAGGAGTGAGGGTGATCACATACCTGAAAGACACGATATTTTTAGGAAAGATGGGGAAAAAATGAAATCATTCATCCAAAAGAGGAAAAGACTAGAAACACACCTTATAACAGTCTTCAACTAGGTAATGTACTGCTGAAAACAATAAATAAATATCAATGGAGAACAAGACAAAAAAATAGCAACCTAAATTTTATTAAAATTGAGGTTAGATTTCAGGACAAAACTACTAGAAACAGTGGAATTGGTTTCACAGAGTCCTAGAAATAGCAGTTTGAAAGGCTCCCTGCAGGTCATTTTGTCTGACCTTCTACTCGGTGATGGACTGTTGCCACCGTTAACTTTCCTGAAGGAGGTAAAGAGTCTTTATAACACAAGGAGCTTAACAGGAGAAAGAAACCACAATTATATACTTAGGCAAGGAACATACATATCGGTGTTTCAAGTAGCTAAAACTGTGTAATAAACTGGAAGGTTGGCAATGAAACATATGAGAACAGCAGGAATTTCTGGGTAGAATTAATGCCATAATGCTCTACTTAAGGGAAACATTTGAACAGTTAAACATTCACAGAAAATTTAGGGCTTCCAAGGGTCCAAGGGACCATAAGGTCCACAAAAAGTACCATTGATGAGCTCTACACATTGAGGTAAAAAATGAGTATACTTGGAATTCAAAGATCCAAAGAAAGCCCACGGGAATAACTGGAATGGAGAATGCAATTCCAGGGGATTTTATAAGACTTTTATTCTTAATAGAAAAGTAGAATTGTTTAGGAGTAATATCAGTAGCAACTTCTATGAGTGAAGGCAAACCCTGCATCTCCCAGGATTTATCTGGAAGTGTTCTCTATATTCCCTACATCAGAATAGTTGAGGGTGAAAGGTGCTTCTGGAAACTGGACAGCCCAAGCCACTCCTCAAAGTAAAGGCAGCTGGAACAGGTTTCTCGGGACTATGTTTCATTGGGTTTTGAGTGCTGCAAGGACAGAGAATCCATAAGCTCTCTGGGCAACCTGTGCCAGTGTTTGACCATCCTCACAGAAACCTGTATCCTCTCTTGGGATCTCAGTCAAAGTCTCTGGTGTACCAGCTGCTCCTGTGGATGCTGGGGACCATGCCCCATGGCATAGCACCATCATTGCTGAGTGCACAAAGAGTGACCACAGCACACTTTCTAGCCTTTTCTGTACCCCCTTCTGTACCACTTGCTGCATCTGTATGCCAAGGGAGCTGTATGCCAAGGCCAGCAGCTACACAGCCCTCTTCCTAGAACTTGTTGAAAAAGTGTTTGAGACACACTAAGCAAGAATCAGCCATGGAAAAAAAAAACTCCCTCTCTGACCAGCCCAGAAGCTCTCAAGAGGTCTCAAAGCAAAGTTGCCATGCAAACTGTTGTGTCTGCCAGCTGCCCCTGTTAGCTGCTTGGGAAGGAAAATGTTAAATTTCTCAGTAAATGTTAATTTTGAGAACTTACTTTTAAAGGAGTCTTCTTTAGGATTTAAAAGTCATATTCTTTTTTTATTTTTTTTAGTTTTGTAGGTGCTGTTTGCTTTGTATTTGGTAGTCTTGAAAACCTAGCACCTTCAAAAGGTTGGGGAATCTGCTTACTATTTCAGGTGTTCAGTAAGATCATAGTCTTGTGGTTTGAGTAAAGTCCAGAACCAACTCTTTCACTACTGGAAAACAAAACCAGTAGTGTGAGCAAAAGTAGTTTTAACAACTACCAGAACCTATTGCTGCAAACTGTTATATTAGACCCCATTCAAGTTAAATCATCTGTATATGTGACCATTGTCTGCTCACAATACCGTTCCTATAAAAGGAGATCATACTTGGACATTTTGCCTCAGAAAGAAGTGAATATTCTCTGTTTTATCTTGTAACAGTTTCTACATGCAATAGTATTGTTGGAGGAGTAAATTAGGTCTCTAGGGGGTCCTAATCATTAGGCTACAGACTTATGCTCCCACTTGTGCTCTGTCAGGTTTCATGAATCTCAAATTATTTTGCTATCTAGTAGATTACATTCCTCAGGGGGGAGTAAAGAATGACAAATAGGCACAAATTCCCCTATTCTTCCACTCTGTTCCGCAACTAGGCAGTTAAAGCAGCTTACTTGGAAAATGGGAGAAGCAGGACTTATCTCTAAAGGTAGAGGTGGGTATCAACCTGCACTCTCCCACCTCATGGAAGAGTCATTATGGGAAAAAAGTTCCAGGCAGAGAATAAAAAATGATGATGTCCCAAACTTTTGCCTTGTGTGAGGCTTTCTGTAGGAATCTTTGCTGGACCATGGTCCTCCAGGCAGGATCCTGATGAAGCAGAATGAGCTGGTTATCAAATATCACAGACCTACCAGGGCAAAATACTCTGTGATGTTGAAGAGATCTTTGGAGAAGCTAGAGGATTTTGGGGTAAATGAGTAAATAAAGTTCCTGTGGCGTTTGGATGCTTTGAGATCCAGAATGAAACCTCTTAAGGTAAATTGAAACTTCACAGTGTGTGAAAAATCACTGCCTCTTGTTTATTTTGAATCTCACAATTGTTACACTTGGTGATTTATAGTTTTTGTGCTGAAAAGAGAGAGAAAATAACCATTCCTTATTCATCTTAACAGGACCACCCATGACTTTGCAGACCTCCAATCATCCCACAGCCCCTATCCACCGATCACCAAAGCCAGGCACAGCTTTTTGTGTGAGCACTGCACAGACACATGGCCCCAGATTCATTTCACTGAAATCTTGTTACCTGACAGGACTAAATTATCACTCTAATTACTGTACACTTTCTCGGTAGTCAATGGAGTGAACAAGGCTTCACAGAAGTCAGGTTAGATTTCCTGTGGTCTGAATGCCTTTCTGAGGTCTCATCATCCTTGATGGATCTTGGCCAGAGAAGCAGAGAAATTTGACCTTGTAGATCCTGGTTGTACGTGGTGGGCGCTGGCACCCAGTACCTACCACACTGTCAACCATACAGCATGCAAGGGCTCAGGAAGTTTTAAAGATTGTTAAAGGGTTTGTTTCTCATTCAGTGCTGAAAATGATTCTAAACCCAAACGTATGTGAAACTTTACCTGATTAATTTGAAGAGACAACTAATTAGTCTACTAATTGAACCCAATATCCTGCTATTTTGGTGTATGTAGTTTAACTTTGCTTAAAAGAAAGCAAACATTTATGTTGATTCTGTCTTCCTCATCTCTAGAGATTTTAAATTCTTTTTAGGTCATAATGTAGTTACATCAACCTGCCCTTCAATCCTTCAATTAAAAAATTATTTTTATTTATTTTTCCTTTTGGTACAGTGGATGATTTCATGGTTATTGGTACTTGTAAAAAAGATTAAAAAATCCCCAAACCCCAACACATTTTAACTGGTAAAATTATGCATTCTTATGATTGCTATTAAGAACAATAATTGCAGTCCTTGGCAAGATATTCCTTTAGAAGCCAGTATATTTTCTTTGGGGGATCAGAGAGAAACCTGCAAGTAAAGCTGTGACCTGCATATCAAACACAGGGGGGAAATGACATCACAAACTGAACATCAGTAATTTGAACAAATAAAGCAAAGGAAGGAAATCCAAGGTGAAATTTTCACAACAATGATTGTTATATTAATGATTGTTGTGACAAAGCACAAACTGAAGTAGTTCAGACATACTAAAATCGCCATGCCCATATTATGTGTATTATGTCACCACATTTTTTGTTGTTCTTGTGTATTTAAAAAAAAAGAAAAGAATATGGAATTAAAACATTTAAATTTTCTTATATGGCTGAATTACATACTTTGAGTTTCATGCTTTGTTTCATAACGAAGAATCTTGATGTTAAATTAGCATTACAAATTAACTCTTTAAGAAGGGAGGACTCTCCTGTGCAGGCACAGCAGCCACATGTGACATGGTCTGCAGTCCAGACTCTGAATCACTAATGAAGCATATAAAGTAAAATATAAATGCCAAACCATTCCTTCAGAATTTTCCAACTGACCTGCTCTTTGAACACATGACAATCAATTTCCATGTAATGTATACATTCACTGCCCACTCTAATGTTGAATTCTCATACATTTAGCAGCAAATCTTTTTGAAAGGATTTGAAGCAGAAGATACAATTTGTCAGTGAATATAGATAACACGATGCGATTGATTCCTGTAGGAGATGTGAATTTCTGGCTGAAACTGAAGTTTAGACAACAGGTACATCACTGGCATTTTAGAAGTATTGTATTAGAGCCTCAGCTGGCATAAAATGGCATGCACAGCGGAGCTAGAGTGATTTACACCTGCAGAAAATCTGGCTAGCTTTAAAAATTTGTTTATGAAAGTAAAAAGTAAAAAGCGAGTAAAAACCAAACATCACTTTTTTTGTCTGTTTTCTTTTTTTTTTTATTTTCCTCTTTACTTATTTTTTATGATCTGTCAAAAGCAGAGGAAGAAAAGTGAGAGCAAACTGCTGTGACTGTAACGTAGCCTGGGATAGCAGACAATTACTCGAAAACAGCATAAGCAAATTAAAATGGAAAGGAAATGCCACAGACGACCACTGTGCTGCATTCTTAGGAGAATCCACTTGCGATGGATTAGCACAAATGTGCCTTGATCCATCATCATGTTCTCCAGTTCAGCAAGCGCAAACTGGCACTTTGGAATGGAGGTAGCGTGTAGCAAATGCTGTAATTTGTGACTGTGTGACAGCAAATGAAACTCGGCAAGTGGGCCAAGCTATCTGAAGCAAAACAATAATAGCTTGGTGAGCATATTAGGCAACCCCGGAGGAGAGGAGATGAAAGATTCAGGCAATAAGGAGAATGTATGTATTTTAGATGTTAGGCAACCCTATTCTCAAGGCATTACAAGCAACAAGAACATCTGAAAAGTGCATCTGGCTTGAGCAGAAACATATTCACCCCTGGTAAACACATTTCCCAATAATACCTTGGTGAGGAGAAAAAAAATAAAAAGAAAAATAAAGAAGGGATTATCACCCTGACTAGCGATTCTTTCAGATGGCATCTGGCTAGAGGGAAACTGCATTATGAGACCTTTGTCTAGTTCTTATGATTTATGGGTTCAGTTTCATCGGATCTAGGATGTGGTGTTTGTTGGGTACTACAGACTCTGAGAATTTATGTTTCATGGCTAAACATCATGTCTGTATATCTTTCCTCAGTAATCTCTGATAATACCCAAATGGGCTTTTTATTTTAAACATCTGGACGGCCGTATGGTTCATGAGAATTAAGGTGCTAAGTGAAGAAAACAGCACAACCATAAAACCTTTCGAATAAACAAAGCTTTCTTTGGAACGTTAACTTCTTTACAGAGAAATCTTCTCTCTTCCTAAAAAATGCACTTAGTACTTTATGTCTTAATCTCAAGGTAACACTATTCTCTTACAAATAATCTCAAGGCATTTAATGGTACCATTACTGTAGAAAACTATGAGATATTTGCATAAAAGGCACATCACTAAAAGAGGTACACAAAAAAGCTCTGCTTTTTTTTTCCTTCCAGCTTTTGTCTTTGTTTCATACTAAAAGCAGGAAAATACTGTTCAGCAGGGTGTTCTCTTCTACACACTAATAACCCTGTCAACACTGTCATAAAAATGGCTAAAGGTGTAATTTATGGAAATTTGTCTGCATACTAATAACTGAGGTTTTATTTGTTGACACTGAAACCCGAAAGAGACGGAGAGAGAATGCATTTTATTCAATTTTTTGGTGGAGTCTGTCTTTAAGTGTGTGCATGTCTATGTTAATGCATGTCTGCGTGTGTATGGCTCAAAATCATATGTAAAACTATTCTCCCATATATAAATAACAAAAATATAGTAAGAATAACTACTCACAAATCATATAAAGAAATAAAAATCATTGCACATTACTTTCAGTTGTCAATATACTTCTTTTTATATTCCATAAATATAAAGTATATTTTAATATATATATACATATACATAAACACACAATAAATCAAAATATGTAGAACTGCATATTCTGGTGCCCTTCCTTCTTTTTGTAATGCACTTTTCTTTAGGAGTAATTATATTTCTGTTAGGAAAGAATGTTGTTTGATTTACTAAGGAATTAATTCCAATCGTATTTGAAGCTTGAGTGTCACAAGCTGTATTCCTGTATTGATGCATTTTCATTCATTTAAGTCTACTAATTGAAGTGGAACAGGATGGATAAGTAAAGCTTCTATGGATAACCATGATTTTCAAGGCTTGACCCTCAATGGAAGAGGGTTAGTCAGGTCATACTTAACCTAGATTACACCACGTGCTGTGAGGGGTCTTCCTCAGCATTTCTTTAAAGACACTTAGAAAATTCTTGTGCAGATGTAGAGATGTTTTTCCTGATTACTCACCTTTTGCATTCTTAATACTGACTTTCTGGTTACACAGCTATACCTATGTTGAAAATTGAGATTAGATATGCATAAGGGATTTATGCAAGAGTCGGTATTTAGAGTCCTGTAGTTGATTTTGTATTTGCACCCCTAGCTCTAATTGCATTTGGAAAGCACGTTCTCTAGTTCTTAGTTGGATTTTATTTGGCTTCTGGCAAGAATCGTTTTGGAAATTTTAAGGCATCATTTTGCTGGAGGATAAACTAGATGGTCTTGGCAAGCTTGACCTACTGTGATTCTGAAAAACAGTGATTTTCACAGAATTTAATCAGTACTGAGCCATAGTTTAGAAATGGAAAAAAATGTAGTGGCAAATGCTTTTTTTCTTGTGTACCATTGAACTTGCCTGTGTATGTGGCAGTTGCTGAATAGTGCTGATACCCTTGGAATGACCTCATGCTACTAATTAGCATTACTCTTGCGAACAAGCCAGTGACAGTCCAGTGGAAGACCATTGAGAAGATCAGGGTCCTAGAGCATAGAGCGTATATAGACAGGCTGAAGGAAATTCCATTATTCAGCCTAGAGAAGAGAAGGGTAAAAGTGGCTGTCAAGGCTCCCACCATTATGTAAAAGAGGCTTTTAAAGAAGACAGATCCAAGCTTAGAGGTATTAGGGAGGATTAGCAGCAACAGTCACAAGCTTCAAGAAAGGAAATTCTGTTTGCAAATGAGGAAAACATTTACGCTCGGGAGAATGACGAAGTATGGGAAAGGGTTACTCCAAGAGGCTGTGGTACCCCCAGAGATATTTTGAAATCAGACTGAACAAGATTGTCTCCAACCTGACTTAATTTTGGAGTTAGCCTTTCTTTGATAAAGGAGTTGGTCTAGAGACCTCCAGAGGTTCCTTTCAACCTATCTTTTTATTATTTTTTACTTAACATAAGTGCAGAATAACATAAGTGCAGAGTTTAGTCACTCCAGGCTCCTTTTACAGTCACAGGAAAGACTCCATTCTGGAGCAATCACAGAATCACGGAAGATAATTGGGGTTTTTTTGGAAAAGACCTTTAAGATCATCAAGTCCAAATGTTAACATTGACAAGTTATCACTGGATTATGTCCCTCAGCACCACATTTAGACATCTTTTAAATTCCTCCAGGGATGACTTCCTGGGCAGCCTGTTTCAATGCTCCATAATCCTTTCAGTAAAGAATTTTTTTTTTCTAATATCCAGCTTAAACCTCTCTTGGCACAGTCTGAGGCCATTTCCTCATCATTCCTTCACTGCTTACAGAAAGAGCTAAGGTCGCGTTATGTTCTAAGATGGAGAAGAAAACAAAGCAGCCAGATGCACGGTGCCAGCAGCTCACTATGCTGCCATGCAGTCTGTGGCCCAATTTGAGCCCTACTGGTAATGAAGTAAATGCAAAATAGCATTAGCAGACAGCTCAAACCCAGTCCTTAAGGCAAAGGCTCTTTTTTTTTTTTTTTTTCTTTTTCCTCAAGGTCCTCTACATTCCTCTACAAATGCAAGTGAAGTATTTGTCCAGAGACTAAAACCTGTTCTAATGTACAGAGATTGACAGACGATAAATTTCTTCATGTTTGAGGTTTTGAGACTGTCTCATTCCAATAATTTATTAATGAAAAGGGGAAGAAAATGAACTGTCTGGATCACTGATATGTATATAGATAATGTGCATTTTTATGAGAAAGAATGAGGGAGGGGCTCTTCAAACTCAGTTTCTTACAGCAATCCAAATCTCCAATCTGAAGACAGATCATCCTTCTGTGAAAAGCTGGGTCTGAAAACCTTCTAGGTTGTAAGGGTTAAGTATTTGTTAAGTGCTGCCAAGGAAGGCAAGACACTACATGTCTACGTACACATTTTCAAGCCTGGCCTTTAAATCCTGACTGCAGCCTTTTGTGTTTTCCCCAAGGAAGCGGTT
This sequence comes from Pedionomus torquatus, assembly GCA_013398155.1. Classification (NCBI taxonomy): domain Eukaryota; kingdom Metazoa; phylum Chordata; class Aves; order Charadriiformes; family Pedionomidae; genus Pedionomus; species Pedionomus torquatus. The sequence continues at coordinate 207,068 of VZRU01016433.1, read as the reverse complement.
AAGGCCATAACAAGCAACAAGACTCTTGATGCTTTTTCCTCTGTTTCCTGCCATGCGTTAAAGGTTTGTGCTGCCCTCCGTACGTACGTGCTCAGAAGAAATGGGCTTTCTGAGCACAGCGGCTCTTGCACTTCAAACAGCCCCACAATCAGCTAAATTGATGGACTTTGCTGAGGTTTACCTCACTGGCTGATCCACAGCCTGAGGTGGAGTACAGGAGAAAGCATGGGGTTGTTTCTCTGGAGAGGAAAGTGGAAATTAAAGGAGGCCTTACAGTATGAACTGCGAAAGTCCTTATAATTCCCTGATGAATCATGTCATAGAGGGGCAGACACACTCTGAAGAGATTCGAAAGCAAAGGCAAATGACTTATGTGTAATGGCAGAGAAAGGGGCAACTGGTGGAGGGGGTACAGAGTTGTTAGACCTATTCAAAGCAGGGGGCGGTGGTTTTCTCCATCTTCTTTGGAAACTGGAACAAGTCTCCATGCCCAACTGGCTCCAAGGTCCCACCGCAGGACACAGCTGAGCCTCTCAGCCAAGATGGGGACACCAGGAGGGGGGAGAAGAGGTTTGGAAAAGGGCAGAAGGCAGCCCAGGCAGAAGAGGAGGAAGGAACAAGGACTGTTTCTGGGACTTTCAGCACACGTGAGGGATCTCTTTTAACTTGACCCTGCTGCTGATCAACCTGTTGGCTGTTGCCTGCAAACAATGTCACAACGTGACTACTTCAGAGCCAAAGTCCACAAAAACATGGTCCCAAACACCCAGTTTTTGCAACCAGAAAGTGAACACATAGTGTTAACGAGGATGACGAGCACTGGCCTTGTCAGAATTTGTCTCCTTTGCTTTTCTTCTACTTTTTGTTGTAAATGAAAAACATAAACAAAATCTGGAGTGGGGGTAGAACTCTCCTGTTTATCTTTGAGAGATTTTATTTTCTTTAGCTTAGTTCTCGTGGTTTGGTTTGTAGTTTGTTTTGTTTGGGTTGGGTTTTTTGTTTTGTTTTGTTTTAGGTTTGGAGGTTTGTGTTTTGTTGTTTTTTTTTTTCTTTTCTCCTGAGGGGTATTCTGATAAGGGTTCAGCGTGAAATTTGTAATATTTGTTGAAGTCTAGCACAGAACTGCCTCTATTTATCAGAATAATGTTTTCTGTGGCTCAAATCTAATATGACAGGAAGACCTCACCCTTTCCCTTGTGGGGCTTGGATTGTATTTATAATATCATGGTAACAGCTATGTTATACCAAGAACCTATTGTCTCAGCAACAAAAATGGTTGTTGAGGAAACATCACTTTTTTTGTCTGTTTTCAGGGTGTCGTGGTTTCAGCTAAATTCACCAAATTCATTATCCCTGCTCCACCTCACGTGTCTTCACAGCAGACAAGGCAGCTACAACCTTATTGTTATTTTTATAAAAGAGGTAAGAAAGGAAAAGAGAATTATCCCTTTATTTTCCTCTTCACTAGGGCTTGTACCCTAATAAATTAGCTGCTTCTCATTTTGAATAGCTCCAGTTCTCACTGTTGTTTATATTTGGTATGTTGACAGCCCCAGGGAGTATTTCAGTAATTAGATAGGCACATTGTAGCTTTTTGCTTTGTGGTGTGGGTCTTTTGGGTCACATACACTCTGGAGATTCCTGTCAGTATCTGAAGAATATTTTCTGACTACTTTTTAATAGTTTTAGAACACTGATTTATAATAAAGAACATGATGAAATTAGTAACATCATATGTAGTCACCATGCATGTGCAAAGCAGGCACTTCATCTAGTAGTAGGAGGAAACGGGTATATCAGATAAGGGGTGTGAAGAGGGAAGGAGTTTATCGGACTTAAAGTCTCCCTTGATCTGTGAAGTTAATTTTCACAGACTCATAGAACCACAGAGTGGCTGAGGTTGGAAACAGCATTTGCAGTTCACCAGGTCCACCTCCCCTACTCAAGGAGAGCCACCTAGAGCCAGATGCCAAGGACTTTTTCTAGACAACTTTTGGTTATTTTCAAAGATGATGACTCTGAAACCTCTCTGAGCAACTTGTGCCAGTGTTCTGTCACTCCCACAGTAAAAAAAAAAATGCTTCCTGATGTTCAGAGGGAACCTCCTATGTTTCAGTTTGCTCTCATTGCTGCTCACCCTTGTCAGTGGGTACTCCTGAAAAGTATTCAGTCGTCTTTGCACCCACCCTTCAGGTATTTATGCATATTCACAAGATCCTTCCTGAGCCTTCTCTTCTCCAGGCTGAACAGTCCCAGCTCTCTCAGCCTTTCCTCACATTTCAAGTGCTCCAGTCCCCTGACCATCATTTGAAGGCTCTTTCCACCATGTCTATAGCTCTCTTGTGCTAAGGAGCCCAGAACTGGACACAGTACTCGTCACCAGATCTGAATAAAGAAATTACTGCTCCTAATACAGCCCGGGATAAAATTTATCTTCTCTGCAGCAGGGGCACATTGCTGGGTCACGTTCAACCTGGTGTCCAGCAAGACCCCCGGGTCCTGCTCTGCCAAGTTGCTTTCCAGCTCTGTAAAATGTGATGTGCACACATAGAAGGAAGCTGCTTTCTGCTGAAGAAATTACCAGATGAGAGACTTGCTTCTGTCCCACTACTCATCTTCAGGCAGAGGGCAAGACTTATTTGACCAAATGAAGACCTCTGCAATGCAGATTTCTACACCTGAGTTGATTGCTTAGGCTTCATTAAAGATCAATTAACAAAAACAGAGGGTAAAACAGATTTAACACTAACTCCTAAATGAATCCCTTTCCTTCTCCTACTGAAAAAGACAAGTAAGATAGTATTTAAGATGTGAGGGTTCTCATAAAAAGTTTTAGTTACTCTACAATATGCTTAAGAGGGCATATGTACATCGAGGAGAGGCATGAGCTTCTGAAGAAAAGAACCACATTGTCTTTTTGTGATGGATTGCCTGATAGACACAGCACCCGTGACTCCTCTTTCCGTGATAAGATGAAATTACTGAACCTGTAATGTCTAAAACTACACAATGAATACCACGTTTAGACCACTAAATACATTATCTGAAATCCAGAAAAGGATGATTTCCTTCTGGACCATGGTAGTATATACAGTGGCTCAATTCACTAACTTAAACATAGATGTTCAGTGCTTTTAAAGGTATTTTAGAGTGTCATATTTGCGAGTCATGTGCAAATCTGCAGATGACTGACACCCCAGGGTATCTCCAATGACACTAATAAGTTTAGACAACTAAACTTACTCTTATTTAAATGTCACCATTTAAATGCTTAGGGTTTTAAAGTGTTCTCCACAATTATTCCAACCCAAATTTGTTTGTTTTGTTGTTTTTTTTTAAATTATTATTATTTTAATTTGTTCAAAATATATTATGTTGAATTCTAGAAGTTACAAGCTGAAGGATGAAAATATTTTGTCTGTATATATATCACTGATTGGCTTTTTCTGTTCCAAGATGCTGTAGAAAGTGAGTTAGCCCCTTTGGATTGGGGTTAGAAAAGGAAAAAGCTCTGTTGATCTCGTGGTCTTCTGAAGTGCTCTGTAGGAAGTGCTTTGCCCTGGTGTCCTTGTCGCAGAGTTCCCTCTCCAGCTCCTGTGCTGTCACTGCCGGTTGTCTCTTACTCTCCATCCCAGAGGTAGCTGCATTAAATGGATGACTGAAGTGATTCCTTCACAGGCAGCATCAATTGCCATGGGAATCCTCAGAAGAAAAGATGCTATATATGGGGAGGATATTTTAGTTTGAGATATTTAAAGAACAGACAAAATCACCAGTGTTTTCAGGGAATGTTTTCTTTCAGTTCCTTCGCATGACACAAGGCATCCTGCTTTGTCTGTCCTGCTGCAGTACAGTGAGTGACATCGCTAATACAAAGTGACTGGACTAAAGCAGACCAACGGGACACAGCCAGCACAGTTGTGTTGATGGCTCCAAAGTCACTCCTGGGACTGTCAAGCTGTTAAGCTGCAAATGGGCTCTTTACTATGCTGTGCTCCTTGACATAGAGTTCTTTCCATTGCTAAACAAATAACGGGGTGGGGATAACATTATTTGACTTTTTACTGAGATTTCCTTCCTGCACAAAAGCGTATGACTTAGGCTCTGTTTTTGTTTTGGTTCAAGTTATTTTCCAAATAACACCATGACTCAGGAAATGCAATAAACGGTGGGAATAATGTACACCTCCAGAATGCTGTGCATGAGAACACATTATTTTGCATCCACCACATTAGCTCTACACTGGCCTTTGTTTTCCACCACATCATTCATGGTACAAGTTAATTACATACTTTCAATGTGCTGCTTTCTTTCTTAGCACAGAAGATAATACAATTCTGAACTCATTTAAGCAAAGTAAGTGCTTTTCTCCCTATTATGTATTGTGCCAAACAGTAAATAATAGTAATTAATAAAAAGCACAGCGGAGTTTGGCAAAGTCACTTCTTGGTTTTGTTAATAAAGAAAAGAAAGATTCTGTTGAGCAGAGGACAGGATGTTCCTTTGCTGTTCCCAGCATATCATATTGGTCATAGCCAATCACTTTCTGAGACAGGAAGACAGACAGTGACAATGAAGACCTTAATTTGCTTTCCTCAGCATATCCCAGGATTGGCTTTTCTATGGCATAATGGGTACACTGCAAGCACGTTGCTGTGTGAAATAAATCCAGCTGTTACCAGAGGTTTGTTCTGGGTATGAATGTGCCTACGAAGTTGTTGTTTCTCTGATCTTCCTCCTCTTCTGTCAATTTAGTTGGATTAACCAAGTTGTTGTAGTCTTCAGGGCTTCCCCCTTTTACCATGGTGCTTCTTCAAACATTTCTCCATCAGTTCCAGGCTCCACACACCAGGGTGCTTTTGCCTACATACTTATCTGCAACTGCCTGCATCCCAAAGATGGCATATACCTTAACACCTGGGTGTTCCCAGGCTGGGGTTTGCTGCCTTCTGAAACACAGTATTGCCAAGGGGCTTATTGACAGCCAAAGACACATATCAACCAAGATTTCTCCTGCACCAAAGACTGGCCTGATCATCGATGTCTGCTGCCTCTCTGTGCCATCAAGGGGATGGTTTTGTTTGTAAAGAAGATTTAGGTAGTAACCTAGGTACTAGAAGAGGGTGGTAACTGCCAAATGCTACCTCAGTTAGAAAAGAGAGGAGGCTGCAATTCCAAAATCTCATTAGCAACTAGATGCTCCTAAGTTTTATGACCTGAGAGGAGCCAAGGAGAAGGGAGAGGGAACCTTGAGTGGATAAACTTGTCACCCAGGTGTGCTACAGAAGAATAGGGATTACTCTCTCTGTCTTCCCATATAATTATCCCTCCATTGGATGTAGATATTGCATCTCTAATGAAGTTCTGTATTATCAATGCCAAAGGACACATTTCGCTAATTTGTAACTAAACTAAGTTATTTCATTTTCCGTGAAATACAGAAGACAATGTGATTCACACTTGGCTGGTGAGCTGCATCTTCCTTTTTCAGTGGAAGTTTCTGTCCTGCATTTGATATTCACAGAAGCTCAGACACAGCTTTTGCCACAGGTCACGACAGGCAGTTGATTCCAGAGGTCCTTATCTCTGATGCACAGGTGTCTGTCACTTGTGTTAAGGAACCAGCCAATAGATAACAGCAACAGTATCTCAGGCGCTACAGATAAACAAGCCTGTTGGGACAGAGGAAGATGCATCTTCCCACAGCGTTATAACTCTATCTAATGTTTAGTTGTAAGAGCTTTGAGTATAAACTAGAGCTATTATTATTAACAGGTCATGCAATAATTCTGACATTAACAACAACAAAAAAAGCTGAAATATTTGATTATAACTTGCCTCTAATAACGTAGACCTCTCCCAACACTTTGTGCTGATAGCATTTAATTACTTAGTCATTGGTGCTAATGTACTATACTTCAGGTTTTGTTTATAAATAAGTGTTTTGTAGTGTAGGTGAGTAATTGTTTCATTACTCATTTTCAGCCAAATATACCTTTTATACAGACAAATTGACTCCAGCCTGCTAGTATTTAAGTGGTCAAGCTAGGCTTTAAAATTAGAAACATTTAGATGAATGACCAGGAATTTTCTCTTTGACTAGTGCTAATTCTGTTTTTCTGGGGTCTGACTCTCTCTCAGGAAATTAAACAGGTTAATGAGTAGCTGGAAGCCATGTTTTGATTCTTAATGGAAGTTCTGTTTTGAGGAAAAAAAAAGAAAAAAAAAAACCAGAAAAAAAGTACTAAATCTGTAAAAGTCTGCAAAATCCCTAAGTTTTACATGCTCAGAGATTTATATTACTCATTAGAGACAAAGGACTGCTGTCTATGGTTGGTTTGAAAAATTATGTGTTTGATGTACGTTTCCTGTGATATCAACACCTCACTGGAAACTAAGACCACTAGACTTACATCAATATGATTTTATTATTGTGCAGGTTGATATTAACCCAGTTCTCTGAGCTGAGAAGCCTAAGGAAAAAACACAGATTCAGTGATAATCAGGATTCGTTCATTGTTTTAATGTATTTAGTTTTTTCATCAGGGAGAGAGGGAGTGGTGGGTTGTTTGGGGCTTTTTTTAAGGGATTTATGTCTTTTTCTTTTAGTTCTGTAACCTCCATATTGAGTCAAAAAAACCCCACCCCAGTAGTCAGAGACATTATCACACCTAACAGAATCACAGAATTGTCACAGCAGGTTTAAAACAAATAGAAGTTGTATTACCCATTGATATGTGTCCTTTCAGAGTACATCTTGAATTAAGTGCTGACATGGATCTAGGTGAGGTAGTTTAAATCTGGATTATGTGAGTGAATTGCAGGACGTGAATTGAGGCTGGATGGCAAGAATTTATTATACACACTAGAAACTTATAAGAAAAACACTTCTGGCCATTTCGGAGAAGAGACAAGAACCAGAAATGAATAGTGGAATGGAAACAGGAAGAAAAGGATGATCTTGAACTCTCTTTTAACCAATCTCAGTTAAAATGCTGAGAAAAATGGCATATATATAACTCCTCCTTTGCATGGTTTAGCTTACTCCTTGTGCTATCTAGAGTACAGTGTTTCTACTTCAAGTTTCTACTTTATACAAAGAATTGCTCTCAAATTTTTGTCTCTTTAAGACAATTGCAATGTCTCCTGGAAAAGATGATTATAAAGCAGAGTGCCCTCTTGGGAAGAAAAGAGCAGTTGAGCAAATCGTAGAGATTTAAGACACCATCTCTAGGTCTGAGTGAGAACATCACTTCTTTTTTCTGAGAAGGTATGGCAGAAATATTTATTTTTTTTCCCAAAGAAATAAAGTCAGAGGAAAATGAGTTTTGCTGTTACTACTTTTAATGAGGAGTAGTAGTTAGTACCTTTCATTTGAGAAAACATTAAAACAATAAAACTCAAGTGCTGGCATTCAAATTTGGCATCTTGATAGCAAAGAAAGGCTTCTTCTCTTCATTTCGTATGTCATACTGTCTAATCCCATGGAAAGCATACTGAATCCCTGCTCTGTGGTGTTCTTTGGTTAAGCCCTATGTTCTCATTATATTGTTTATTGCTCATCTTATGCTGAAGTGGATGCACTTGAAGGAGAAGTCTCTTGTAGAAGCAGTTGAAAGACCCACAGTGGCTTCAGTGGGCCCTGAAAGATGTTTATTTGTGCTGGAAGAACTATAGCTTCTGTTTTTCTCTTGTTTCTCTTCCTATTTCCTTCTGCCATTTACATGACAGAGGCAAACTGCCTCAATATAACGCTGGTTTGATTTCCCCGCAGTGACACACAACACCCTATCCAGTTTTGGATTTAGCACTTTATGCATTCATATTTGTATTATTGTAATTGAATTCTTTCTTTTTTTTCTTTCTGTCCTTTTATGAACTTAGTAGACTTAACTGTGATTGCAGAGGTAACACTTTCATACTGGTTTTCAATTTGCAATTGAAAAACACCCCACAGAAAATGAATGAGGAGTTGTATGATGAAGCATTAATACCTGCTGAATAATTTCCCTAAGTAGAACATTGATTTTTGCAGTACGGGTGCCAGACAAACAAGAACAAAAATATTAATGTTCACATTTCAGTAAACAAAGATGAGTGAAGTTGTGAGTGAAGGAGAGAATTGAAAAGAAACTTAAAAAGAAAATTTTATGCCTGCAAATTCACACTAGAGAAGACTTGTCCTTATCTTGATTTAATTGACTTTATATCCGTGTAGGCAAGATATCTTGAACAAACACTCACTGAACCCAAGATCAGAAGGAACCCTTTATCTATAGACAAGCAATATCACCTTCTAACCCATTCTCAATATAATACCTTGTTTGTCTAGGAAGAACCCAGAACACAACAGAACTGCTAAACACTGACTGTAAGTGGTCTATTTAAATTGTCTTCAAATAATTTGATAGAGTGACTACTATAAATAATGTATTTCATTAAAAAGGGAGTGACTGGAATGAGGATGGAGTGCTGCTTGGGTCTCTGATCTGCCTGCTGCAGAATCTGCTTGAAGGAGGAGACGTTTTTCCCTTGGAGTGTCTAGAGAAGAGCTGAGCAAAGGAGAAATGAAAGAGACCTTGGAGAGGCCAGCTACACAAATGCAGGAGGAGAACAGACTGTGCCAGGAAAAAAAGCCCACAGCAAAGGGCTTGGCAATGGGGAAGAATCTCTTGTGAGAGTTGAATTTCTGCATCACTGAAAACTACTGGTTGGAAAGAATGAAAAAAGAGAAAATTACTTGGTAGGTACGCTTGATAAAGGAAGATAATTTTCATACTTTCTTATTTAGTTTCAGGATGGAGCATTTCCTTGTTCTATACTTGGTATTTGTGCATGCTCATATAAACTGAGGGAATACCTCTTTTTTCTTGATTTAGGAGGGAGTAGGCATTTGAAACTCAAGCTTCTGGCTAAGAGGAGGAAGAAACGATACCACTACCTTCAGGATTGCACTCTGACTCTCAGTCTGATCAACCCAGCACACAGAAGACATAAAAGTAATCTCCTTACTGCTACTCACACTGCGCTGAGGAGTACATCCATAAGCTGTACTAGTCTCCTTCCCCTGCAGCACTGCACTGGGAGCTTGCTATACACTGTACGCTTCTGCTGCGTCTGCTCCCTTGCAGAATCACTGCTCTTCCATTTATTAAGAACTGCACACATTTCTTGTTCCTTAAGCAGACCTTTCAGTCTGATGCATTAAAAATAATTTTTTTCTTAAGAAATCCTGCTTGCCAAGCAGTCAAGCACTTCATAAATGCCCCAACTTCATTCTCATTACCATGATGTCAATCTTCATAGAATCTACAGGATTAGCAGCAGGATTTGTATTCTCAGTCACTAACAGAAATGTTCACAAATCTTTCCAGTACCTGTACTGCAGCCCCTTAATTCTGTCTGAATCTCTGTCTGAATTCCATCTCAGTTATCTATAGGTTTTGTCTTCGTGGGTTTACCTTCCAAGAAGCATTAGAAAGAGTCTGTCTGTGCCTGACAAGCACCTTCCACTTTCATAGGGCTGAGCATGCCGCTCTAGATCTGCCTAGACATGATTAGTTATGATGGAAGTCATATTATTCAGAATTGTTTCTTTCTAGTTTAGTACTAACTGCAGGGGAATCCTTGTGGCAAGGACAGATTTGCATCTGACCTACAAGAGACAATGTGTTCTGAAAGCACTAAAAATCTAAAGGTTGATCTGAAGTATAAATACGTGATGTTTTACTAATAGGTAAACTTCTCCTATCTCCCCATTTCTCAAGAGTTCACTCACCTAGGGGTTGAAGAATAAAATAATTTGGTGAAAAATAATTGGGCCATTTAAAAACAGAGAATGTCAAAATAAATTTGTAGGCTGAGGTCTGACTGGCTGGGTAGCATGTGTGCTGAAAAAGGCCTGTGGGTCTTACCGAACAGTAGTTAAACACCAGCCAACAGTGCACCCTGGCAGCAATGAAGACTAGCAGCTTACTGGGCAGTATCAACAGGAGCCTTGCCAGGACATCAAGGGAAGTGATGATCCCCCTTTATTTGGTGCTTATTAGATTGCATTTGGAACACAAACTGTACCCAGTTTCAGACATCAGTACAAGTTAGTAACTGGATCGGGTTCAGAGGAGGTCATTGAGATGATCAGGAACTGGAGCACAATGAGGATAGGCTGAGGGAGTTAGGCTTGCTGGCTTCAGGGGAACCCAATGGCTGTCTCCAGTACCTGCACAGGAGTTATGGACAAGATAGATCCTCTTTATTGAGATGAGAATAAGAGACAGTCATCATACATCAAAGCAGAGGAAGCTCATACAGAATGTAACGAAAGATTTTTATGTGATGGTGGTCATGAACAGGAACTCACTGCCCAGAGAGGTTGAGTTCTCCCCCCTTGGATGTTTTCAGGACCAAGCTGGAGATGGCCCTGCATTCAGAGCTGATCCTGCTTTGAGAAGACGATTGGATGAGAGATCCCCTGAGGTCCCTTCCAACCTGAAAAATTCTGACTCTAAATACCAAGGGAAGAGAAACCCAATGAGTTCAACCCCTCTCCTGATATAATGTGTCACTTCTTTTCCCATGCCATCACAGCTGGAGCACATATTTCTGGACACATTCCTCTTCCTCAGCAGAGGTACTTCTTCATCCACAACTCCGTTTGTTGCACATTCCCTACTGTTAATTTGAGGACAAAGTTGTTGGACAAAGAAGCTAAGAAAAGGATGAAACTACAAAAGGAGCTGAAGGCGGGAATGTCAACAGCACTTAACAGCTGTCATATTCTCCCTTTTTAGATGCCACCTTTCATTGCAGCTAGAGGCTTGCATCTTTATTACCACATTGTGCTCAGTGTAGTCATGTCTCCACATTTGTCAAGTCCTATAAGTCCCTGGAATTCTTGCTGCAGATTTCTGGCTTTCCTTCTGCCTTATTCACAAAGTTTTCTTCTTCTTCCTGGGAGGGAGGAAAAAAAACAAACACAAAAAACACCAAAAAAACCCCACAAACATCCACCCCCCAAAAAACCTCCCAAACCCACCCAAAATCCACCAACAAAACCACAAAAATACCTACACTATTTTTCCCTTGGAAACTGTGCCTCCTCTCATGGATATTTATCACCCTGGACAACTTTCTTGTGACCATATCAGGAAAGAAAAGAAAGGAGATAAGGGTGGGGTTATCTTTAATTCTGGATATCACAGGAAAAAAGATTAAAAAGATTGCTGAGTTTTTGTTTGTCTCTGGGTTCCGCCCCACCC
>VZRU01016433.1:118424-187553 GCA_013398155.1 Pedionomus torquatus | reverse complement strand
AAAAAAAAAAGAAAAGGAAAGAAAAGAAAAAAGAAGTTAAAAAGTGTAAGAAAAGGAATTTCTCTTATCCTGTCAGAAAAGCTGAGAACTGATAGCCATTTATTTCTGCTCATTTTTTCTGTTTGTTGTTAAATATAGTGCTTTTTAAATCAGCTGTCATGGAGCCCACTCTACCTCCATGCAGCTGCCAAAAATATTCCTGTTCGATCTGCTTTTGTGTATTTTGGATGTTTGCTCTCACCCACCAATTTTCCTTCACGGAGCCTTACACTGGCAGTATTCTGCAAAAATCTCCCAAAGAAAAAAGGGGCATTTGAGACTGGATTTTTGCTGTTTATTTGTTTGAGGGGGGTTCAGGGACAGAGTAGGGAAATTGCTCGTGTCTTCTTGATCACACCCTCTGCAGTGACTGTCCTTGTTGTATGAGGCAGCTGCAAATAAGGGGAAGGGATAGAAAGTGCAGAACTAATCCCCCTGGAGTCCAGCCAGGAGCCAGCTGAATAGTAGGTTCTGTACCTGGGAAATGCCAGATGTCTATACATTCAGGAGTGCAGAAATTACCATCAAAAATACGTGTTTGTCCAGCTAAACAGCTCAGAGGCAGAAGTGACAATCTCAGGGGGTTATTATTAAACACATGGAATGATCCCAGCTCCAGCCAGAGGAACCCAAAGCACCGGTGCAAATCGGCTCTGTACAGGCTGGTCCCTTTGTCCCTGACTCCAAAGAACTTGCACACAGCCAAAATCGGTTGCAATTTATCTCTGCTTTTTGTTTGACCCACTTCTTTCTAAAAACCCAGCAAGTGTGATGGAGAGAAAAGCTGAAACTAACAGCACCATCTACAGGGTATATGGTATTTTTTGCCTAATAGAGCTAATTTTGAACATTAATGAATACAGAAAACAAACAAGAACAGTAGATCCTCAGGGGTGTAGGATGTTCAAAGTCTCTATCCCATAGGCTGGGTTTGTTTTAGAGGGAATCTGAAATGGAAAAGGAAACTATTATTTCTCTGAGAACAGCCTGGACTGCTCAGCATTGCTGCATTTTGGACAATTATTGTCACTGGGGTTAGGCATACAGATCAAAATTACTTTTGTAAGTGCAAAATGAGCAGCTGGGTCAGGTTTCTTCAAAGCTTTCCTTTTAAATCCAGGTTGCTTCAAAAATGAAGCAAATGAATAAACTAAAACCGATCAAAACCAAGATGTCTCTAGTGCGTAGTCTTCATCTTGTTCCGTTAGAGAGGTGAGGAAGCTGAGAAAAAAAAAATGTTATTTATAATAAAAAACTCTTGGAAGCACTGTGCTCCACGCTGCACTTACCTGTGTTTGCAACATGAGCTTGGGAGGCTTCTTGAAAGGAAAGAACAGACATCTATTTTCAAGAGAGGTTTTTTGTCTGCATTTTTTAGTCTTAGGTAATAAGTATCTTTTAGCTGGGAGGCCATGTGTAGGCATAAATTGAAGCAGTGAAGTAGGAGTATTCATGGTTTTTAAAGACTTATCACCAGTCAGCTGACTGTCTCAAAGGTGCAGTTTTATGAACCTCCTTACAAGGGGCTTTGCAGATATCAGAATATTTTTTCTCTGTGCTGATTCATACACGTAAATGTTGTTGCTTTTTTGCAGCAATCTATTTCTGTGGTAAAAGCCTNTGTCCCAGCACTGACTCAAATCCCTCATTCTCGTGACCCCCCACAAAAAAAAAAAAAAAAAAAAAAAAAAAAAATCACTGAGAATTTTATGCCCCATTTGTACCATCTGAGATGCAGACCCGGAAACACAGACTGAGTTCTGACTTCTCAAAGCATTTCACTGAAAGACATGATTCTTCCATTACATCCACCAAACTCACTCTGCCAAGAATCTGCTACAATTGCATCCCTACCACCATGAGATGAAACCAAATTTAGTTTATAAGACTTTTCTAAATGTTGAAGGCACTATGATACTTGAAATGTCCTGGTGTAGCTGCAGAAAACAGCAAAAAACTGTAGTGCGCATAACATGAAATTGCACAGTCCAAATTAAACTCACATCTGCCTTTGGCTAGAGGCAAAACACCAGAGCAGAAAAATGAAATCTGAGGAAACTATGATGCTCCACCAGCAGATAAGAGCTTCCTCTGGAGGAGTCGAGTCATCTTCTCAACATGTAGAAAAGGACCACTTTTCTGACGAGTTGAATGAGGATGCAAATCAGTTTGTTCTAGTTCAAGCTTTTGTAAAATGTATTTTATGCTGTCTCGTTTAGCTCTTCTTACCTCTAAAAGGAAACAATCAACTGTTAAGTCTTTACATTGGTACCAAAACATCTCTTAACTGGGCTTCCTTAAGCAGATTCTCTGCAAGAACACCCAACCCTACCTTTTTTCTACCCCAAAGAGCTTTTATGACTTATGTTCCATCCCTGGAGGTGTTCAAGGCCAGGCTGGATGGGGCTTGGAGCAACCCGGTCTGGTGGGAGGTGTCCCTGCCCATGGCAGGGGGGTTGGAACTCGATGATCTTTAAGGTCCATTCCAATTCTAACCACTCTATGATTCTATGATTAAAGGACAACCAGGTTGCCTTCCCCTTTCCTAATTCAAATCCAGACAGCTGTCTTGGTTACAATAAAATGTACTATAATTTAGGGAGGTTACACTTTGCCATTGCACACCTGCTTGAGGGATGCAGCCCCCCACAGTCTGGATGGCTGCAGCATCATAAACTGATTCTCCTCAGAGCTGATGATGCTTCTGAAGAGTCTCCCACCTGCACAGGGCCAGAGCCTGGGGCAAGTGTAGAGTACACAGGCTGTATGACTCTTGAAATGGGACACTTGGGCTTAGCTGATCATATCCTAAGACAGCACTGACTTCCAAATTGAGAGCAGGGTGGAGTGTCAGAGGCATAGAGGAGGTGATCATTCATCATGCTTGTTTCTTCTGTTTTGTTCTTGTTTTGCTGTTTCCATGGAAGTGACTGGCATTTGCTGTAACCAATTTAACTTACCTGTTTTCCAGATTTCAAGGCAGGAAATTATACTAACACCCCTTGGAGAGGGTGATGTGATTTTTCACTTTGCAGTCCTCAGTCTTTCTCCCAGATTCAGCTTCCTTCACAGGGGAAATTGATACTGAAGTGATATTTTAGTGATTTATATAGTATCAGATGGGTTTTTTTGCTGAAGAAAAAGAATCACAAGTAGCAATTTACCCTCTACAAGAACAAATCTGTTCTGTGTAAACAATAGCTTATTTCAGGATTTTATTTAAACTGATGCCTGGTTAAAAGGATTTTCCAGGTGGCCGTAGTGACTGTAGCTGCTTCCATTAGCACTCCTGAAGTTGAGGGAGAGCTTTTTGTAATGTGAGAGGAGCATGATTTTTGTTGGATCACCTCTTTTCCATCCATACCTGCATGGCATCCTGCCCTGACATAGCTAACAAGCGTTGAAAGGAATTCACCTTTTTGAATTGCAGGTTAGAGTAGGTGTCTATAGCAGAATCTGTCACTGCAAACAAGCATGGAGCTTTCCTTAACAAACACCAAAAAAACTCAGTGATAAGATAAAATCAAGCCTCTACTTTGAAAAAAAAAAAAAACCAAACTTTAAAAATCCTTTTGAGAAATGTTCTCGTCCACAAAGTTCTAAGTGAAAAGCTTCTCATCCAGAGGAGATTACATGATGAGGGATTGTACAGATACTGATGCAGATGCTGGTTTCTAAATTCTGAAGAACGACCCTGTACTTCTCACATTCTTCCTGCGATACATGTTGATTTTGTATTTATCAAGCAACTGCTTGCTATCAATCCATTCACAAATCCAACAGGGACTGTTTGGGCCAAAATGACATTTCAGATCTTTGGTGATGGTCTTGATTGCACTTTAAAGTATTTCCATTCATTGGAAAGGATGAAACAAGTCTCATGGCCAAAAACTGTGGCCCTCATAAGCCTCCCAGTCCTTATTCAGGCAAGAAGGAAGACTCAAAGCCAGGCCAGAGTCTTGCCTCTGCCTCCAAAAACCTCTCAGCAATGATGGGTAAGAAGAGCAGGCAACTTAACTGTAGCCCAAAGGATCTGAGCTTCATCTTAAAATCCTCTGTGAAGGTCACAGTCAGAGCATTGCTTCACTGAGCATCTCACAGCCCACAGGACTCTATAAGACAGATTCTTTGTTAATGCCGTTGCCTTAATTCATCTATCAAACATGCTGAATTTCAAGCCATCTGCTGGCCACTTGAAAGTCTTCAGTGCCTCTGACTGGGCAAATAGTGCTTTTAACAAAGGTTTCTCCAGTTTCTAACCCTATCCTTAACCCAATTGGATAGAGCATTTACTTGATCTAGTCTTTTATGGCCTTCAAGGTCTCTTTGCCTTTCATGTTATTATTCATATCACTTACTTGATGTATGATTTGGACACATTGTTTGATGGGCTGCTGGCACCTGCCCTCAATGATCCTACCACAGCTTCTCTTATTAAATCTGCCAACACTTTCATTCTGCTGTTTTCAGATGTTCATTTTCTTTCTGCTTTGTTCAAGGATTAGATTCCCTCCTGACATGGAGCTATCCCATGGGATACACGCAAGCAGCTATCAGTTCTGATCTAGATGGTGGCTCAGATGCCTCAAAATCAAGGGAAATCCATACATATTCACAGATGTGCTGCAGGTCCACTCCCAAACTCCTGCACGTTGTATTCATTATTCTGGTAAATAGGTGGACCAAGGACCAGTTTTAGTGGTGAACCATGAAGAGTATTATCTGAGAGCCATTGCAGGATATCTTAGTCACAGCTACACTGTTCTGTGACTCTCTCTAGACTGTGTCTTAATCTAATCAATATGGTGTTCATAAACCCAGAAAGAGCTCACTGTTTTCCCCAGTATGCATTGAAGGCAAAGCATGTGGCAACCTGCTCCCACATCGTTACAGTCTTAATGAGACATTGCAGCAGGAGATCAGAAAAGAAGAACGAAGAATGAAGTCGGACAGGGTTTTAAAAGTATGTTATAGAAGTGGGGACAACATACTGACATTTGAAATTTCCATTTGTAAAGTCTGGGATGTATGGGTTATCCTATAGACCAAGTGATGCAAGTATGGTTTTCATCCCAGTGCGCTGATGGAATTCAGGACATTTCTGGTAAACACAGAGATGGAATTGTGCTCCTTTCCCAGATGAATCGTGGCAATCCAGGATTGAGGTCATTGAGAAGAGAATCTGGGGCTCTCTTGGTTGGTGAATAAAATCACTACATCTGTTCCCTGGAAATATAATCCCCTAATCTTGCATTAGATGTTTCACGCTATAAAAAAAAAAAAAAGAAAAACAAAATAAAAAACAAACAAATCCCCAAACCCCTACAAACTCTCAAAAGTATAAGCAGTCATTTCATTTAGAAATAGAAAGAAATCTTCTCAGTCATTTGTGTTCTTAAATACCACCCAGACAGCTGAACAAAACTCATCTGATACAATTTAAATCATTTACATGCAAAGGTTTTTCAAGGTAATTCTGGGTGTTGCCTATCCTGAAGGTAAAAACTACACTTTGCAATGTGGCTTCATTTCACATTCCTCCTCTCTCCCCTTTCTCCCCTTTCCCCCTCTTCATCCTCTTTCCACCACCATATGGAAGCAGGCCCTCAATTTATTTTTTTGTCAGGGGAGTACCGGAATAGGACAGCAATGCCAGGCCTTCTTTTCCTGTTGAAAACAGCGTAGGATAATATGAAAATATGACTAAAGGCAGGTTAACTTGACTTTGAGTCTTCTCTCTTTCATGCAGACCAGGGTTTAGCTCGGAGGTTTCCAAAACCTGGTATGAAGTAGAATCTGTGCCATGGCTCCCTCTGAGGAAATGTGGGGGTGATGGTGCCTTGCAGCGGCAGAGTTTTATGTGTGTCTATGACTTGAACATCACACGTCAGTACTTTGCTTGAATACACTGGTCTAGTAAACAGCCCTAACATTCCTAGAAGACTTCACACCATCCCTGTAGTACCCCTGCTCCAAAGGAGCATTCGATAGCAGATGTCTGCTGGGGGTGGAAGGCCACAGTTCCATCCCAGACACTTTGTGCCTGCCCCTGCTTTGTCACACTTGTCCCAGAACTGACACTGTCTTGGCTAAGCTGAGCATCTCTGGGCTGTCCTCAGCTCTGGAACTCAGATTAGTAAACTAGGCATCCCTAGCTAGGTTCCTCCACAAGAAATTTCCAGTTAATTTTAAGTCAAAGACACCTTATACATACAAGGGATTGCTTTCAGGCATGCTCTCATCAGTACTTCCTATTAGCTGACTTAGTTCTTCCTGCACTGTAGAGCAATTTTAGGCCTCTGATGCCTAGTTCATGCATTCTCCCACATGACAAGAAATATCAAAGTTAAGTATTTACATGGCTCAGTAATCCTCACTCCTAGAACATTAAGCTTACTGACTCTGAAAAGGTGGCTCTGATGCCTTCTTTTAACATAAAAACCAGAACACATCAAACTCTTACTTATTGCTCCAGTGGATTTTAGTGTTGTGGGTGGAAATAAAAGCTTTGCTACTAGCTTAACCATGGTGAGAAATCTCCACTGTTGCTGCACAGTATCCTCTGGGCACACTTTCTCTAGGGCTATTCCCTTCACTTTTCCACAGGGTCTATGCCAGCCCCGTCACCAGAGCATCGTATGCCTTCCAACAGGGGATTAACAGCTGTCACACAGCTGCTTTCTATCTTGTTCCCGTGCCTGAGGAAAACCAGGCTGTCAGCCTTGCACAAGTACCAGGTCTGACTTAAATTATCATTTCCCAGAAACAGGATCACTGTTCTTATATTTAAATTACTGTATGGAAAATCACACTCTACTAAATAAATCAGTCTTTCTTTCTCCCTCCCTCTCTTCTTTCCTTCCTCCTTCTCTCCTTCCCTCCCTCCCTTTTTCCTTCTCTTCCTCCCTGTCTCTTTCCTTCTCTTCCTCCCTCCTTCCCTCCCCCTGTTATTTTTTCTCTCCATCCCAGATTTATAGGTATGAACTTATTGTTGATCCTTCCTGAAAAACCCATTGTAAGCCATCAGATGAGTTTCTATAGAAAGAAACAGTCACATATATGTTAGTATGTTTGATGATATCTGTGGCAAAGTAATTACATGCAACCCTAAACAGAGAGATTCCTTTGTGGAGTTCTGCTAAAAGATGCTGCAAGACTGCGATGGGAATCAGAACGTGGAAATGTTTTATTCCCTCCTTTTCTTTCCCCCCCCCAACCCCAAGAAGTCTTTCAGTGAAGACTGTGAGAAAATAAACTAGTCCATTCACAGATGTAGCTGCTTTATTAAATCCATCTTCAATCAACCGCAAAAGTGAAATGTAATTCTCCCTTCTCGGATCGAATTGACAGTTCAAGAAAGTGTTCAGGGCTGGCGACTCACCCAGGGCGTTAATGCATTTCACCTTCTGCTGTGTGTTCTTTCTTCTTGAAAGTTGCCACCCCTGACCTGACCCAATTTGAAGAAAAACATACCCAGAAGTTGGCTTAATCTTGCAAGCAGGCATGGCAGCCCTGATGAGGGCAACAACTTCTCTGGGAGGAAGGCAGGACGGGCTGATTTGTCCTGCCACATGAGCAGCGGCTGCACACTCTCAAAGCAACAACTGATATCAGATGTGTGGAAGGGAAAAGAAGGATTTTTTTTTCCCTGTCTTCCTTCTCCTGGCAGGTGTCACAGCAGTACAAATATGTCAGGAGACTTTGGCTGAAACAACAACAGAAAAAGAAGTGGGGAAAATCTGTCAAGGAATTAGAAATGGGAGGATAATGGATTTTTTTTGTTTTCACCACAGCTTTGTGTATGTGTCTCCGTGTGTTTACAAAGGACAGAGACAAACCAAAGGAAAACAAAAAAGAAAAGACACTTTCCTCTCTTAGAGCTTTTCTTACAAATGCTTCTTGAAAACCAACTCCCCCCACACTTGGTATTGTATAAGAAAAGTACTTTTCTCTCACAGTGAGATCTCAGAATTAGTGCTTACCAACACAGTACGTCATCAGTCATGTGTTGTCCATTTGCTATTGAGCTAGTGTCTTTACCATGCCTATATTTTCACATTTTATTAAATTTTCTTGATTTTTTTTGTATTCATTCCCTCAAACACTCACTTCCTTACAGTTTGCTCTGGTTGTGGTCTGCAGCATTCAGCAGAAATAGCACAAAACCTCCAGCATGTCAGAACCAAAGAACTTTTTGTGAGAAGGAGGAACAAAACCCAACCAAACAAAAAAACACCAAAAACCCCCACAAACCCCACCAAAACCCAGCAAATAAAGCCCTTCATATAATACTGTTTATATTTCCTCCATAGAAAATTCACTGTCACACAGTCATCTTCTTTCATATATTATTGCAGTTTGGATGGAGAAGGACCAAGAATACTTCAATATCCCATCCTTAATCTCCTGACATCAAGCCTCAATCATCAGACAATGAAGTATCCTGAAGGGAAGGAAGAGGGAGAGGGGTGAAGGACACAAGACACTCAGTTGTTTAGTGGAAACTCTTGCATTTTATATTAAAACATTTCCATGGCAATAGAATATCCATCCCCTGTTCCACAAAGTGAGTCTTCCCATACAGTAAAGATCTTTCTCTCCATAAGAAGGCATAGCAGGACTCTGGCATTACTGGTACCCTGTAAATGCCAGACAAGGAAAGGGGGGAATCAAGCCTTCTTTCCAGTTTGTTAGAGCATTTGGACACTGAATTGCCAAAATAAGTGATTACTGAGAAGAGAAGAAAGTGTCTGGGAAGCCCAAAGCTAAAGTCCCAAATCTCTGAAAGAAATACATTTTCAGCTGCTCTCTTAGCACATACATTGCTCTCTTGCTGGTCCAATTTCTGTGTTCCCACAACTTCGTTGTCACTGTGCAGAGAATCCTAGCATCTCATTCAGAGTTGTGAATTAATTAAGGAGTTGGGGAACCTGAATCTCTCGAGCTGCCGGATGTTCATTTGCTCACACAGAATCCTGGAGGACTGATTTCACCTTTCCTCTGCCCTCACCCAGAATGCACACCATTTTAATAATCTTTAAGACTTCAGAGGGTAGCAGAAGTATTTAGAGCAATATACTGTATTAGCTTATCCATAATTTCTGACAGAATTTCACTGGTTTGTGGCAGTGACAAGAAAAAAGAAGGCTTTTGATACTGGTGTCTGTCTAAAAATGTGCAGTTGCCATTGGCTCTGGGAAGAGAAGGCTCCGGGAGACCTTAGAGCAGCCTTCCAGTATCTGACAGGAGCTACAGGAGAGCTGGAGAGGGACTCTTTTAGGAAGTGTAGTGACAGGACAAGGGGTAACGGTTTTAAATTGGAAGCGGGGAGATTTAGATTGGATATTAGGAAAAAATTCTTTCCTGTGAGGGTGGTGAGGCACTGGAACAGGTTGCCCAGAGAAGTTGTGGCTGCCCCATCCCTGCAGGTGGTTAAGGCCAGGCTGGATGGGGCTTGGAGCAACCTGGTCTGGTGGGAGGTGTCCCTGCCCATGGCAGGGGGGTTGGAACTTGATGATCTTCAAGGTCCCTTCCAACTCTTACCATTCTATGATTCTATGATTGGACCCAACCCAAAGCTTATCAGAAATATAGGTAGAACTTGTATAACCACCACCCACAGCACAGGAAATCAATGCTTTCTGCTGCTCCCAGAAGTCTGCTGTGGACTTTACACGTGCCTGGAGCAGGTCTTGGCCCTGAACTCAGTGCTGAGGAACTGCCACCCCAGGGACTAGGAGAGGACTCTCACACCCATTTCACAGCTACACTTGACCCCAGCATCAGTCTGACACTACAGAACGGTCATGGAGAGACTGAATAGACTAGTGCACATAGACTGGTTTATATAGGCAGAGGGAGAGCATAGTCAGCCAGAGGGAGAACAACACCACACATAATTACAGTAACAAATTGAAGCATCCCCTTGCTTTTTGACCCAAACTGGAAAGGATCCTGCCACAACCAGCACATAATTTTTCCCACTAATCGACCATAAGAGGCAGATAATATCAGCTCAGTAAAGACAGGAGACTGCTGGTTCTTTCAGATCCTAATTTAATTAACTGTGATTTTCCTAACAAGCACTTTTCTTCTTTTTTTCATTACTACAAAGAAAAGGACCCAGGGCTGATCCCACAGGCTTCCAGGCTTTAAGGACAATAACAATTTAATGAGACAACTGCTGTTGTGTTTATCCTCCTGCCGCAGGCACAAACACTCCCCGGGCTGGAGGGGACAAGCTGAGATTGGAGCCAGCCCACCTAGGACTCAAGATGCAACTCAGCCCTTTCCTGTGAGCTGGGTCCAATTCAGAGCTAATTTATCCCGGGGCTTTTTCCTGTTGTGGTGTTAACAGCCTTGGACCTTTTTCAGATGTGCGACTCTTTAAGAACCAGGCAAAAAATTAAAAAATGTAGATTATTTTTGCCAACGGCCTCCACTCTGTCCCCCTTTCTTCTCCCCAGGGACGCTCTCTGCTATTTCTTTTCGATGTCTGGGGTTCAGAAGGAGGCTTTTGGAAAAGTATGCCATCATTTTAAGTTAATAGTGCCATCTAGTGATACAAGGGACACATACGCCTCTGAGTCGTCAGGCAGAGCTGCAACGCTCAGGGTCTTCCCCGGGAATTAACCGTCTTGTATAATATTTAGTCACGTCTCTGTGGCATCAGGGTGACCTGTCCAAGAGGCAGAGTCTGCACACACTCCTGACAGCTGCCCTGGAGGTGGGAGCAGAGGTGAGGAGACAGTATCCAGCACCTGGGAAAAAAGAAAACCCATCCAGATCTGCATGGGAGGTTTCCAGATACTCTGCTTAGCACCTGCAGGAGCGAGAGAAAGTAACACATCTGGTCCTGTGATGCCCTTGAATATTCCTGCTAGATATATACACCTATGTTCCACAGATCTATATATGGATATTTATGAATATATGCATCTGTATTTCCCCCGCAGCAAATATTAATACCTCTTGAATCATCAAAAATTAGCAACCCTATTCCCTGAGACTGTATTTCATTAATCTGTTTCCAGACAGCAGAAAAAGGTACATGGACACACACTCATGGATTAACCAATCCCAAATGACAGCCATATGTATATATATGTATACCATATATATATATATATACATACATATGCATACACATGATCCTTTCAACTATTTCACTATGGCAACATAACCAAATGTATGTAAAATCTTAGGGGCTCTTTAATACTATGCAGAATTGGAATTTTCAAGAGTAGGTACAATGAAAGTTTATTTTCACTCCCATTGTGAAGGTTTTCCTGTATACTCTTTCCATGTACAGTTCAGAGTTTGCCTTCCTGCCTGTCCCTTAAGATATGAATAAGTACTTGAGGACTCCTTTTTAAGCCCGGAGCATGCAATGACAACACTTTCTGTGATTTATTTTAATGAGAAGGCAGAGCAGTATTATGAAGCCAGACTCTGAGTGAATCTTTCATTCCAGCTGCTGAAGGGGTATGCCGGATGACACGTTTCTGTGCCTTCTAATAGCTGAGGGAATGAAATGTCGTACCAAGGTGTTCTCATTTTCCTGAATAAAAGGAAAAGTGGGTCTTGAAAGAAGGTCTGCAGGGATTTGTACCAGTACACTTGTGTCAAAACTCTGAAAAGAGACCTGGCTGCTCTTTTCTTGGCTTTTATTTATTGTGTACCTCATGTTTTGCCATTTCTCCTAATGACTTCCAACCACCGGGGCAAAAAAAAAACAATATGCCTGTTTGCCTTGCCCTGCTCATCATTTCTTTCTGGTTTTAATTACTGGCAGAGTTTGTTTATTTGTCTCCCACTGACACTTCAGAGTTTACCCAGGGGTGCAGGGTGGGATGTACTGATGACAAGAACTATAAAGAAATTCCTCCAGGACCCAGATGGTATTTCTTCAACACACACTCAGGGCTGAAATGAGCTTCAGGCTGCAGGCAGAGGGAATCTGTGGGACAAAGCTTTGCAGACCTGCAAAGTATGGTTTGCTTTGAGAATCACACATGATTTTTCCCTAAATCATCAGTGGCTTTTGCAGGAGGTGAGTCTACTGGCAATGCTCAACAGCTCTCACATTTTTTTTTCCGTTGACACATCATATTTGGAGATTTTGGTCTTTCACTATAAAATTTAAGTTTCATGTAGACTATCAGAAAGCATTTTCTGCCCCAGGGTTTGAAGTATATGTTCTGTGGACCAAACATTAATTGCATTGTTTCTTGTGAATTTGAGGACTGGACTTTATGACCCCAAAAGTTGCCTCATACTCCTAATACTTTTTTCCTTTCCTATTATTTTTGCAGCACTGTTTTCTTTAAATCTTAAAATAACTACAGCATCTAGCTTGAAATCAAGTTGAAAAACTAGGATGAAAGCCTGGAGAGATATATCCAGGGACTTGTTTTCTGTCCCTCCCCTCACCACTTGGTGCCCAAGACTGCAGAAAATAAACGCACTCCTGGAAGACTCTGTCTGAAAGGCTCATCTGAGGAATAGCACATGGCTACAGTGAGGAGCTGGAGGGTCTAACTGTTCTTTGCATGATTCAGGCAGGGAAATTATGTATATATGTGACACACAAAAGCTAACCGCAGTCCTGCAGCCTCTAAAGATCCTTCGGAAAAACCTTCATATACCACAATGTGTATAATTTATTACACAGTGGGCTTAGGTTTTAATAGCTATGTGTGTCTAAAATAAAATTACCCTCCAATTATCTTCGTCAGTGGGTCTGATGGCTGTAAAGAAAGCTCTGATGATTTTTCAGAAGTGGGAGAGAATTTCACACCATTCTGAATGTTGTTTGCCTGCAGTTAAAGCACGTCACTGTACCAATTAAAGCCAATTATGAACTGATTGACCTGCGGTGACATGGAGACGTCAGAAAGGATTTAGTTTGCTTTTGCAAAACAGAGGAGGTAGAACCCACACTGGTGTTCAGGTCTCTGGGGTATTTTCATATCTGGATTTTCTACAGCCTTTGGATATATGTTGCCTGACCTCGTTTTTACAGGGCCCTTCTTTTGGACAGGTGAAAATGTAATGGTGTGTAATCTTGTAGAGGATCATATCTTCATGAGGTGTTGCAGTGCTCTGCGTTGTGGCCGAGGCTCTGCAGCAACACACCAATTGCTTTCTCTTTCCCTTCCCAGTATGGACCAGTGTTGCATCTGTCTCAAGTGAAAAGGCACAGAAAGATAAATATATGACTGTATTTCTTGCAGATTTTTACTGCTGATTTTCTGTTTGAGACCAAAATTGAGAACCATATGCAGTTCCCTGCCCTACACAATCTCAGTTCCCATATTCCCATCTATTTTTTGAGTGACAAATCCCTTACGTGAGGATTTTAGGAGGGGGGGTTGTGCAGCTTATAATGTCTTGGGACTTGGGGTTATCTAGTTTTTTTTGATGGGATGCTGTGTTCTGTTTGCTCTTGACAAAGAACATCAGCCCATAGGTTGGTAGGCAAATGCCTGCAAGCGTGTCAGCTCTGTGACTGTGACACATATTGTTCTTCTCTCTGAGTGAAGGTGAGTGCTCAGTAACTGTTGTTCCCTGCCTTTCTCAAAGTACTCGTGTCAGCTTTCAGAAGAGGAATGTGTTGTCATGGAACTGAATGAGGCAACACTTGTGTTTGGAGCAGTGGGTGTGAAACATGCCTGCAGAGATGATGCCACTTCTCTAAAATACAGTGCATTTGGTTCCTCTATGCTTGCACCTCAGCTTGTTGATTTCTGTATTAATCAGAAGATGAGGGACTGGACAGGGTCTCCTCGTATGTACAGGCTGTAAGCAAGGGGAGAACTAAAACTGTGCAGTCAGAGCGAGGTGGTGGTGGAGCAGTTGGAAGGCCAAGACTCAGACCCAGACATTCCCACTCCTTTGTCACCACTGTTCTGCATCCTGCAGGTCTCTCAGAGTGTAAGGCAGGCAGGGCCATATCAGCAGGTTACACTATTCTCCTCTGGGGGAGTCACACTAACTAGCATTTATGGGTCTGGGCAGGGACCCTTCCCTATCCTCACAGCTGACCAGTGGTCACTGTAGCTCACAAGTCATGGTTTCATGCCCTGATGAGAAATAAGAATATCTTGTTCACAGAAGGTCTATTGGGTTCAGAAGCGTAACAGTTTACCTACTGCCACTACCAGTACTTCTTCAAGAGTTAGGTATCCATCTAAGATAGCAATTTAAGAGGGTCATTCACCAGACCTGTTTTAAATATCAGCCTTAGAATGACATGATTCATCCTCTGGAGGAGCATATCTCTCTCTCTGTCACAGAAATTTCTGTTGAGAAATCCTAGACACCTACCTGGCATCTGCTGAATGAATGTGTGTCAACCATGCTGGTATTTCTATATGATCAGGTCACACAATACACTCTATGTAGTAGAGTTTAGGGACCTCCTAAACTTCACTGATTGTATGAAATTACCTTTGTTAATTAAAATAACAACACAGATTCCACATGCAGACTCCTGCACTGTAAACATGCAGCACTAGATGAGACAAACCCTGCACTAGTTTGTACCAAACCCCAAATCTTCACCTGGATACTACTAGGTGAGAAGAATCCCACTCTTTGTGGTCCTCCAGCTACCATTTCTAAGAGGTCAAATATTTCAAGCAGAATAATCTGGGCAGGACAATGGTCTTTTATTTTACTTTTCTACTACTCTGCACAGGATGGACTCAAAAGCTCCTTTTAGAAGGAAGAGGTAGCAGAGTGACCATGATGGACAGCTAAAACAGAAACAGCCATGTAGAGACCTACATCTACAAAAAGGTGTGAGCAATACTGAAATGATGGTAATACCCTTCAACACATCCCTCAGTGAGCTAAAGTTCTGTAGGTGGGCTGGAAGCTTCTCAGAATTAGAAAATGAGTGACAGAGAAGGGAAGAATTATAATTCTTTAGCCAAGTGCGAAACAGAGAGAGAGAGTAATGACTACATAAAGTTTAAGAAGAGAGGAACTCCAGAGGTCATTTTGCATTTAAAACTAAGGAAGGAATGAAGAAAGAAAAGGGTGTCATTAATGCAATTACAGCTCTAGATTCATGTTGCAGACAGAATTGGGCCAGGTGTTACCAGAAGACCCAACATTCATTATAATTCATTTAGAAAAGAAAATCATGCTTCAGAAAACTCAGCAAGCCAGTGGGAAGGAGGTAGGACCCAGTGAAAACACATAAAAGAAAGACTGAATCAAAGACCCAACCAGGGCTTCATGTTGCTCGTTTCATGTCTTCAGACCCATATCCAGAAAGAGTCAGCTCTGATTAGTACCCATGTTCCCATCTCGTACCATGGAAAATACCCTTAGGTAAAAAATAGGTTGTCACTGGGACAGAGGCGAGAAAGTGGTCATCATCTCTGACAGTTCAAAGCAAGAGAACTAAAGATATCCATGATATGCAGATACTTTGTCAGCACTAAATGGCCACCTCTGCCTGTTTCGCAAAGAGTACACCCAAATGCTCCCCTTCGTGATAAGCATAATGATGGCTTTAAAGTCCAAAGCATCTCTTCAGCAAGAACTGGAAAAAATCTGGTCACATGTTGCTTAGTGTATGGAATAACAGGTCCTCACTACTGTTACTAAGTCTGTGCTAGCTATGAATAAATGGGAAGAATGGTGAATGCACAATGAAAAGGAAAGGCTGGACAGATAGTTTAGGGGAAAACTTGGTGACTTTTGCTTTTTATTTTTGTCTAAAACATTATTTTCTTTTTAATAGTTTGCATTATCCACATATTTACTACTCCTTTATACTACCACACTGAAATCGGATCGAATAGGATTTTCTTTGCATATAATTATAACTCTTTTGTCATGTGTTAGTGGAAGGGAAGACAACAAATACCAGTCTTTCAGGGTGGGTATTTTATTTTTAAAATAAATAAGAGGAGAGGTCAGGCCATTATACAGACAGATTCCCTTTTCTGTCCCAGGAAAACAGAAATTTCACTTTTCTTAAGAATGTTTGTAAATGTCTCCTTTTTCACAGTCATGCACAGCTTTAGAAACATGAAAAAATGTATTTTTTTCTCTCTCTCTCTTTTTTTAAAAAAAAAAAAAAAACGATGAGAAATAGGGAAGTCATGTAGGTTGATTTAGAGATGATTTCAGGTATGGACACCTCTGTTCTGTATTGATCAATAGGATTGACTTACGTGAACAGAAAGCAAGCAACAGACTTGTTGAGATGAACTCTGTATGGCTTCATGGGACGTTATTTGTGGTACAACCATTAGAAATTATTAGAACTTAACATATTTCAATCACCTATGCTCAGTTGAGAATGACAATTATTTCTCTTTTCAGAGGTAAATTCTTATTTAGGTGAGTAAATGACATCCCTTAAATTCTTCAGCCTCTGTGTTTTCAGATAGCAATGAGAGTCTTTGCTTCCTTTCAGCCTTGTGTGTGCCATGGGATCCTGTTTTGCCAGAGAGCAACTGCTTCAATCTGAAAAATAACTGAAAATGTCCTAGAAAAAGTGAATGAACCCAAACTCTGCAGGAGCATGGTTGTCTGTGACTGTAGTCATGGCCGCTTCTGAAAATGACCAGAGCCTGGGTGCAGCGTGATGGGTTTCACCACTTAGCAGACCACTTTTCTCTAAACCTCTTCCTTTCTTGCATGTGCTCCATGCTGCTCACATGGGTATGTATGTGCACACGCATGGGCGTGTTAGTATGCGTTTGTGCACCTGTCAGAAGGTTTTGGCTGAATCTGGGCTCAAGTGATAGACCACCAAGCGGGTGATACTTCCACTTACAGCTTATCGAAGCCCTTCAGGAGGGTTTATTTCATTACCTTGCATAGTGCTCTTAACAGCAGAATTAGCATCTTAGGGTCCTGGTATGGTCAAAATCCTAGAGACTAAATACCTGAGGAAATCATAGTTTAACTTACCTGAAGAAATACAAGAAAGAACAGAAGCTTTTTCATCCATATTTACCCAACAAGCTGATCCTTGCGTAGCTAGATGGTTCATACAGTTAGCAATATCTGTGTGGGACAGTGTGCTTCTCTCCAGCCCTCAACCTGACCTTGATCGCCCATAACCTTGCCAAAGCGATAACAACCCATGGTGGTCACAAGAGGTGCTTCTAGTTGTGGTGTCTCCACCTGGCTCAAACCATATGGGTTTGGGGAGACAAGTAACACCACAATAGCCAAGGGTTAACTTGAGGAACACGCCCACCTCACCACAATACTGGTACTGTGGACAATACGCAGATACGACTATAGGTCAATCATCTTACCTCCATAAATAGTGAACAGCCCAAGAGCACTTTAAGCTCTCCTGCATGGCAGCGGGATACGCACCAGGATCTCCTCTTGAGCAGGAACAGCACTCAAGGTTAATTCTTGAGATTAAGAGATACCTTGCCACGGCAGATCTTCGGTAAGCAGCTAAGAGCATGCTAAGCTTTGAAATCGTAGCTAGGTGATCTAAAGGATTGATTGATTAATCCTTTAGGCACAAACTGTTGATCAAGTCTGAGACTAAGCTGCACACAGACTCCTCTCTGAGAAGGAGTTTAAAAGCAACAGGGTCCTTTCTGAACCTTGATTCAATGGGAGAATATCTCTGACTGTTCTGTGTGACCCTGTCCTCTATGCAGTAAACAACCGAGTGTGCCTTGCCATTGAACCTTGAAAATCACCGTCACATTTAATACCAAACTTCGTTAAATCTCTGTTTTATATCAATAAAAGTATCTCTGCTTCTCTATAAGTGACTACGAGTGCCCATCTGTGACATAGAGTATTCAGAGAGTTGGAACCCTTCGCCTCCTTTTGTGCAAACCAACTCATTAAGTAAATTTGTGTTGCTATGGAAACACAATACCTCGCACATGAATTGTGTTGGCAAGGTAAAAAAATAAACAAGCATTCCTTTAAACTTCCTAAGGGTTGACCATTCCCTTAGGGAGGATCTGCTGTAACAACATCTCTGACTCATTTATTTATGTTATTGAAATCCCTACAGGGATCACAGGACTGGATGCTCTCCTCCAGAGTCCGTCTTCCCTCCCACCAACAGTTTATCCTTCCCCTGTCTTAACTCACAGTAAGTACAGAGGACTGGATCTTCTTGTTAGACTTTTAGGATGGGAAAGGCATTGACTACAGTCACTCTAAGGCATTTTTTTATTCTTTTTATAAACTTATTGAGTTCATGGCAATGTTTCTTTTCAAAGAAAATGGAGACAGAGACTTCCAAATGATTTGTTTCCTCACAGTTATCAGAAACAGTGTAGATGCAGTGAAAATACAGAAGAACTTGCAGGCACCGCCCCTTCTTTATCATATCCACATCTCCAAACACACTCCTACCTTGTTCCAGCAAGAAAAAAAAAAACAAACATACTTTTTCCAGTCACCCATGCAGTATACAAAATATGCATTATGAAAAAGTGCTTATCAAATCTGAGCAGACATTCATGTAAAATTCTGGAGAAATAGTAACTGACTTCTTTTAGCGCAGCACAGAAACAGTACAGGCAGCATAATGCAAGCCTGGAATCCACAGAGCTGCTGAGGCATTAACGTAGAGGCAACGGCAATGAAAGGACTGTGCTGAAGTCTACAAAACAGAAGAAATTCACCTCGATACTTAGGTTTACACATTAGTAATGGATAAGAAACTGAACCGCTTCATTCTTCATTATGAGAGCTGCATGCATTTGTATTCATCATGTTTTATCAGTTGGGAGCAGACACTGAAATAATTTAAGAAGTTGTTTAAGAATATCAAGACGGTGGTATAGCCAGGAGTAAAACTGAGTAACAGCACTATACTAGTGGAGACCCAAGCCTGGGGTAGCAGCTGTGTAAGCATGTAAGATGTGCTTTCCTCAAAGAGTTTGCACTGATGTTGTCACCTGATTAAAGGCTAAGCAAATGAATTACAAGGACCAGGCAAGGGGTAAAAGGAACAATGACAGGTGAAAGAACATTACTAACCTAATCAGTGAAAACCTAATCATTGAAATCTAGAGCCCCGAACCAACTGATCCTCTACTATCAAAGGAGAACTAGATCATTGTCCTCATGTGGATTCTACCATGAGGAACCAGACAAAGACAGTCCATTCACAGAAAACCATGAAGACTAGAGGGGTTATTCTCTAAAGGGGTTATCACCTTAGGGAAATGTTGCTTTATTTTAGGTTTCCTGGTAAAAGTGCTGAAAACTCATTATTTCCAGAATTTTTAATTGGCTTCATCAAATGGTACCAGATGATCATAATGACATAAAGTTTAATGTATGACTGGATGATTCTCCACACCAGGCAGGCAATGCTGAAAATCTTTCACACATGGCTTGGAGCTTGCTCAAACATGAAACCTTCCCCCCACCTTCTCTATTTTTATTTCTTAAAATTATCAATAGCAAGTTTTGGAAATGACTGGTGATTCAGAGTTTCCTGGGTTTCTGAAGAGCCAGGCTTGTATCAGCAGACTCTCTCTACGTTTCAAGCCTTGAGTTAGCCACCTCTTTGAAAAATCTTTTATTTTGAAGTTGTGCCAATGTAGCCATGAATTTACCCCCTCACAACTGAAGAAGAGACTAAGTCCATTTTCTATCAGCTAGGACTTCTGCATCACAGTACTGGAGTCCTCACATCTGTTTTGGATTGACATTGATTACAAAAGCATACATTTATGTATACTGAGCAGAAGAATCATACTTTAAACTGTAATGGACGTTCAGCATCTTCACTGTCCTCAGTAGCTACACTTAGCTCTCAGGATTGCCTGAGTTGCAAAGATGAACATCTATTTTTAGCTCTGGTCTGAAGGAAGATGCCGATGGGCTAGAGCTTGGATTTGCATAGATAGTTTAGAGGAAAACCTAGTTACCTGAGATTTCTCCTTATTTTATTAATTTACATTATTTTGTTGGTACATATGTATTTTCACAAACAATAGTAAAAGCATTCATTTTCTTTATAAAAAATGTATAAAACAATAATTTAAAAATAAAATTTCAGATCTTAAGCTCAAGACTGCTCCCTCAAATAGTTCCTCAACAGTTTCTTCCACAAAACTTTATTCTTAGGCATTTAATTTCAGAGTCTGTGCAGTAACACAGTGTCTTAATCACCATTTAATTGATATTTTAATCCTTCTGTTTGTCTCAGTGATGGTAAAGGTAATGCCAATTAAATAGCAGTTTTGCTGGTATATTATTTAAAAGCCTTATAAAACAAAAATAAAATCTTTGACATTTCACAACACTGACACCTACCTGAAAATACAGTATTTAATATTTTAGTGAAATATACAGTCAAAATGCATTTTTTATGCAGTATACAGTTCCCACTTGAATTGCAGATTTTTTTTTGTCCTTTGAAAAAAAAAAGATGCCAGGACCTGGTTGAACAGACCAGGCATTAGGTCATAGGCTTAGTGCGTGCTGTCTGTCCAATGCATGGTTCTATTTTCTTGTATAGCTATGAGAAACTTCCGTTATTACCTTTTTCCCCACATACCTTCCACATATAAAATGGAGAAGGCACTGACCTGATAATGTAATCTAATGATACATATTACAGAGAAGAAAATTAACTTTTGGATGAGAAGCTGGAGAGCAGCCCTGTGGAAAGAGATCTGCGGATCTGGGTTGCAAGCTGAGTATGAGTCAACGGTGTGCCCTGGTAACTCAAAGGACCCACACACACACCATGCCCTGGGGTGCATCAAACATAGCAGAGCCTTCCAGCTGAAGGCAGTGATTGTCCCAGTCTACACTGCACTGCTGCAGCCCCACCTCGAGTACTGTATGCAGTTTTCAGCATCCCAATATAAGAAGGAATCAGACTATTAGAATATGTCCTGAAGAGGGTGACAAAGATGGTGAAAGGTCTCAAGGGCAAGACTTAGGAGAAATGGCTGAGGTGACTTGGTCTGTTCAGCATGGAGAAGGGAAGGCTGAGGGGTGACCTTATCACAGTCCACAAGCTTTCTCAAGGGGCAGCAGCGCAGGGCAGGGGGGATGCTGATCTCTTCTACCTGGTGACCAGCGACAGGACACAAGGAAATGGAATGAAGTTGTGTCAGGGCAAGTTTAGACTGGACATCAGGAAAAGATTCTTCACCAAGAGGGTTCTTGGTCACGGGAACAGGCTCTCCAAGGAGGTGGTCACAGCACCAAGCTTGTTGGAGTTCAAGAAGTATCTGGACAATGCTCTTTGTAATATGGTTCGGTTTTAGGTAGTCCTGGAGAAGCAGGGAGTTGGACTCAATGACCCTTATGGATCACTTCCAACATGAAATATTCTATATTTTTTTCTATAAGCAGCAACTGAAGTTTTTCCCTGAAATTAACTTTGGCTTAGAAATTAACAAACTCTAGTTATAAAACTTATATATATGTGTGTGTGTGTGTGTGTGTGTGCGTGTGTGTGTGTGTGTGTATTATTACTATCTGGTTGTAGTGACATTTCAGAATAATCATTCCACATTTGTTTTCTTTCTTGAGTGCTACTCAATGTCACCCAGGTTTCAGTTCAGACCATCCTGAAGCAGATGCCAAGATTTAGTCACTTCTGTTTTATCAAAGAAGATTGAAGGAGATGTTGTTTGTCCATGCAAAACATGAGATGAGAAAAGATATGATTAATGACTGAAAGAAATGAATATGCAGTTAACTCTGAATTGATGTAGGATATTGTTTCTGTTAATGAGACCAGTATTGCTATGGAGTGTGCGATGCTGTGTAAAAAGTAATTGCTTCCCTTCACTTGGGGCTGTTTGGTAACTCCAGGAATTGCATATTACATTGAGATGGATTATTGGATACTCAGTACTTTGGAAAATTTGAAATGCTTTGCTTCCTGCTTATGAGAGAAATCTTTATCCACGTTCCTTGTAAATTATAAAATGAAAACAAGCAGATAATAATGTTCTTTTTTGAAAAAAAAAATAAAAATCATTTGCCAAAATGTGAAAATGCAGGCATTTGTATTTATGGTTTATATCTCAACCTTTTATTTTATTTCTGAATGTAGATTGGTCTCAGGCAGGGAAAATCCCATGGATTTATTTAATTCCTTTTCAATTTCTATTTAAAAATTCTGGTAAATATTACTAACTCTGTATTATTTAACCAATGTAATTTTGACTAGTTTCAATTAGTCAACTTCAATATCCCTCCCTCTAGAATGAATAATACAAGCCTACTGGCACCAGTAGGAATGCAGATTTACTGGTGGAATGACCATGAGCTGCATCCCATCTAGTGTCTTTTCCTTTCACGTTTGTTGGAACCTATTTTCTCTTGTATTTAAACTTCCAGTGTCACAGTGGATCAGTACAAGCTTCCTGATTTAAAAGACCAATTATTGTTAATGCGGTTTATATGCAATCTGAATTGTTTTATAGCTTTCTATTTTATTTTTTTTTTTTTGCAGTTGGCTTTTTTTCATTGGGCTAGCCCTTGAAATGCACTGGCCTGATGCTTTTAAGGTCTGTGAGCTCAGCAGCCATGCAGAGGATAAGTAGATGGGCTTTTTTAATAGAATGGGGCATATGTAATTAACACTTCATCTTTCACATTGGACAGGATGAGAACAGCAGATGTAATGTGAAGTGAAAAAATACGCTTTGTTGAATGGACTTTCAGAATATCTTTGTAGCAATGGACAAAACACTTCCCCTTGCTCATATTTCTTCTTCCCTTGCTATCCCCCACTCCCTGAATCATAGAGCAAGTATAAAATAACAATACCAACAGCGAAATAAAAAAAGGCAGCTCTCTACAATGATCATCCAATCTTCTCCCACACACCACTGCCTACTCCTCTCCTCCCCTCGCCCCAATAAACAAATGTCGATCTCTTTATATAAGCAAAGCCTTGTATCTCAGGAAATAGCCTGGTTTCTAAAAATCAGCTGAGCTACTTACAGCGAAGTGGATTTGACTTTATCACTAAATCGTAAAAAAGCAGGATTAAGGATTGTTTCCTTTTCAATTTCTCAGGCTTGTGCTTCAAAGCATGTAGAAGCCTACCATAAAGCATGGCTTCAGCACTGAAAGCTAATCCCTTTCCTTCATGCAGTGTAAGGGGTGGTTTTTTTACTCGACTCTGAGATACTGCCCTGTATTTGCCCATCTCTGCTGGTGTCACTAAACAACTTTTCTTTCTCCTCTCATCCCTCAACACATCCACAGAAATCCTGTCCTCTTCGTGCTTCATTAGACACCAGGCAGCCGCAGTGGGTGTGGTTTCTTTCAGGGGGATAAAAAAGAGACCATCATAGTGAAAGACATAAGGAAACCATAATTCTGCCATTGTATTCCTGAGCTGGGGTTTGAGGGATGCAGGGGGCTAACGGGGGAAGAGGAACCATTAGGGCCACTCAGAGCATGCAAACATCAAAGTCTCCCTACACACTCAGGAGCTCTCCAAGCTAGAGCATGGTGTTAGCTGTCTTGGCTTCGTGTATTATGCAGACTGTGGAGACTGCTCTTTGATCCGGGGGAAACTGAGAAGAAAAAGCACAGGAAACAGCCCAGGAGGGTTGCTTTGCAAGTGAATAGCTGCCTGCTCTTTTGCAGTTACCTTTACTTTCAAGTCTTTCTCCCTTTTGTCTTAACAAGTTCCAAGGGATGGAGAAGAGCATCTTTGTGTATTTATTCCAGGTAGGGTCCCCTGGAAAAAACAAAACCAAAACCAAAAAAGAAACCACAGTGAAACCCCAAAACAACCAAGAAAAAAGCAGGAGGTTGAAGGTCTACTTCTGTGAGAGCGTTTGAGTTAGCTTCTTTGCTTATATGTATTGTCCTAGTTTTAACAGCACATGAAAACAGGCACAATTCAGAGCAGAGAGGGACAGAGGAGGGTTTCATGCAAGAATCATTGTGCAATTCTTTGTTATCACCCTACCTTGTAGTCTTTCCTGGGCAAACAGCAGATGTACATGGGAGGGAACAAGACTTTTTGAAGGACAAATGCTAACTGTCCTGGTCAATAGCTTTCTTTCAGCTACGTTACCTAACAGTTTTGCCCCAGTCCTTCAGGATATGCAACATCCACAGCACCACCCACCTGCTGTATCAACATATTTCAATTCTTCATTTCATGTCTTCGGATGAATTCTTCCTGCCCTTCCAGCTCTGCATTTTCTGCACTGTGGTTATTGCAAGGGATGGACTCCATCTGCAAAGGAAGATTCCTGTATTTTGCTCAACGTTGGTCTGATAAACCCTTTGAAGATTAAGAACTATTTAAGTTAGGTCCATTCAAAACCTACCTCCACTGTCTTGGGTTCATTTAGAGCAAGACAACTTCTGGTTGCCCCAGATACTTGGCAATCCTAAAGAGCTAGAACAGATAATCAGGCCACTTGCAGGCAAATATACATCTGCTTGTTGGGCCATTTGACTCTGTCTATGTTCTACTTAGGCAGTGACAGGAACGTGCTTTATTATGCTGTTGATTTGTTAAAATAGCATCTGACAGTTTTGATCAGGACCAACTAACACTCCACAGGCAATTCCCAGGCATTTAACAAGCCAATGTGGGCCACGGACCATTTCCGAGACGTATAGTAGATGCAGCCATCCTGTTTTGGAAGGCAAGAGAGTTTAATAGTATTGATATTGACTGCTCCATGCCAGTAATATCAGTGCCAGAGGAAAATCCCAGCCCATTTAATTTAATAGTGTACATTTAGCCTTCACTTATTTCTGCTAAACATTCATTGGCTACCAACCTGAAATAATCCAAGAGCAGCGTTGAAAATTGAATACTTCCATTCCTGTTGATTATCCTCACTATGAATTCATGCTCTTTCATGATTGTTTTCCTCCTGCAGCCAGACATTTCACATTCCCATGTCTGCAGTAGCCCAGATTCCTCCACAAGAAGGATTGTAGTATCTCTACCCAGGTTCTGCCCAGACTCTGGGGTAACTTTGGAATTCTCCCTTGAGATATGAGACATCTCCAGTGAAAGAGGGCCTAGGACTCTGGTCTTGCCCTTCTGAACAATCTCTTCTGAATATTTTTGTACAGGGTCTGGTTGTGATGGAGTTTATTTTCTTCATAGCAGCTAATATGGTGCTCTGTTTTACATTTGTGATCTGATAATTCCGATAACACACTTCTGCTTTATCTGTTGCTGAACAGTGTTTGCACAGCATCAAAGCCTTCTATTTCTCCCCTTGACCTCAAAGTGAATATGTTTGGGGTGCACAAAAGGTTGGAAGAGACA
The DNA here is from genome assembly GCA_013398155.1 of Pedionomus torquatus. Taxonomy (NCBI): domain Eukaryota; kingdom Metazoa; phylum Chordata; class Aves; order Charadriiformes; family Pedionomidae; genus Pedionomus; species Pedionomus torquatus. Next base: position 162,259 of record VZRU01016433.1, on the reverse strand, counting down.
CAACTGGACAGATGACCCAAACTAACAAAAAAGGCATTCAATGTTGTTTAATGTCCTGCTCAGCAACAAAAAGAGTGGTTCAGGGAGGTGAGGCATCTCTTGCTTGGGAACCTGTTGGACATCACTCTATGCATGGGAGGTGGTGAGTACTTGCCTTTGCATCGCTTCTTTTCTTTTTCTCTTATTCCACTTCTTCACTTATTAAAAAAAAAAAAATAAAATATCTCAACCAACAAGTTTTCTTGCTTTTACTTTTCCTTTCCTCTTCCCTTTTTCCATTTTGGGTTGGAGGGTGGAAGTGAGTGAGCGGCTCTATGGTTCTTGGCTGCCCACCTGGGATAACCCACAACAATTATACAGTGCACAGGTGAAATCAGCCCCTGAAACCTTGCTGCACGCTTAGTACCGTGAGTGCCACATCTGGAGCTTGGCACCTAATTCCTAGCTGTTGGAATAGAGAAAAACTCTTTGTTTAAAATTATCCATTTGTTTCTGGATTCAGTCCATTTTCCCTCTGTTTCTGCTTTGTTTTACAAGAGTAAGTCTGCAGAAATGCAGCAGAAGCAAAACAAATAGGAGTTATGAAATTCTGAAAGTGGGGACTCTAGAGATTCAAATTCTATCAACTTATAACATATATTTCTTGCATTGTTTAGAACATTCACCTCAATCAGGTGTTCAGCTATTATAAGTATTAAAATGAGTAGAATAAATAATATCCAACTCCCCTGAAAAGCACTCATTACAACAAATAGCATATGCCAACTTACCCCAATAATAATATTGAAGTTTACAAAAAAAAATATCTCCATGATGTTATTTGTGAGTCAAATTTACAGAAAAAAACCCACCATGATGTGTTCTCCCCACTTATTTATATTTTTTAGAGGACTTGGCGGCTTCTTTGCTTGCTGAGAATAGTCCCACAGCAGATGTCTAATGGCACTTTCTGAGGTCCTGGAGACCAAGTTGATAATAACTAAAAAGTGCAATTACAATAATTTTCTCCGAGTGCCACTGGGTAAAATCCTCCCCGTTACTGTGCACAGGCTTTTAAGCAATTTTCAATCTGTGCCTCATTACACAGTTAGCAACATGTTCTTTCTCACCCTCAGCCATTTGGAAGGATAAGCAGGAGTGGAAGGGCTTTTACCTCAGCACTACTTTCAGGGTTATTTTCCCATTTCATTGTGCTGATGAGGCTTTTCTCCCAATGACTACAGATTGCATCCTGTTTTGGTCCCAGCAAAGTGAAATCAAACTCAAGAAGGTAATTCAATTGCACGTCTAGCACATGAAAGCTGACAGTTTTCTCCTGCGTAAATTGTTCCATTTCTGAAAGTTCCCAGTTACCTCTTGGTCATACTTTGAAATTTTGGGGACTTGAGGGCAGAAACTGACAGTTATTCTTTGTAACTTTGTTAAGTTGCAGTGTTTAACACAATGCAGTCTAAAGGTGGATGAAATTAGGACATAATGTGTTTCAGCAGCAGGTGAAATTCTACTGTTGGTAGAATATTCCCTGTAGAGTCTCAGTGGCTCCTGGTGGGCACAATATTTGTCAATGGGTCCAAAACACAGCTCTTTGAGACTAATTTTAATGGTATTGCATGCATGACTGTGTCGTAAATTACGTATCACCATTGATGACTATTGAAAAGGCAAATTTGACTTTCAGATCATGAGATAAAGATTGAAACCTGAAAGTCCAGCATGTCTGTGTGAAGTGACAGGTCAATAGCCACAGTACCATGTACTCATGTTTTTAGCAGGCTTAGTAATTTTCCACTTTGTATACCATACTGCACTCGTATGTGTTGAAATGACTGTAGACACAAATTTTATTTTGTGGCAAAGGATTAAAAATATTTAAAGTATCTCATATTCACAGATTCTTTTTGCTCTAATACGAGGTGCTGGCAAAGACAGCAGCATAAATGAGAATTATATATAATTTTTTTTAATGGTATTCAAATGATGTAGGTTTCTAGATATTTTTGAAGGCAAACACAACTTTGATTTTCAAACAATTGCTTGAATATGGGTCTTGAGTTAAACCATTCCTGTATTTAGCAAACTGAAGCCATGAATATCTTTCCAGAAGAAAACTCTACTTTTCTCTTGAAGCATATCTCACATTTTGACGTACTTGTGGAATTGGTTATGTTTACCAACTGTGAATGTTTCTATTCTTTCTTGTTCACACATAGCTGATCATGACCAATTTTGTAAACTGTCAATGTTAGCTTCCAGTCTCACTCTTTTCCCCCATTCTTGACCTTTCTTTTAACATCTGAAAAAGATTTGCTAAATGAGGAAAAGTTTGCTGCTCTGAGACACAATAAGAATGAGATTGTGATTCAGAGACACATGTCTATTTAGGTGTATGATATTTGATTGAAAAAGATTTCTTAGCCTGTAGAGCTCAGCTCACTTTTATTGCAGAAAATTGTGTCCTGGAACCCCTGTTATAAAATCACCTACCAACACCTTGGGGCAAGTTCAGCTTCCACTTCCCTTTACTCTCACCGAAAGGCTGTTCCAGACCATAGTGCTTGGTAGCTGGAAGTCTTTTGTCTTCAGCCAAATTGCATCCATAGTTAATTTATAAGAATTTCTTCTTTGTCATTTATCCTTTTTCCTTCAACAAAAATAGCTCTTCTCCCTAAGTATTAGCTCCTTAATGTTTACAGGCAGCAATTCTGTCTAATTTACCAAGTTGTTTGGTTTTGGGGTTTTTTTTTAGGCTAAAGACAAGCTCTTTAGGTCTTGCTCTGTTTCCATGTTAGTCTATCTATACATTCCTTCATCTCCTTCTTTCAGTTAACAATTTTTGAACATTGATTGGACAGAAGTAGCCAGAGCCATACCTTCAGTTTCAGGCAAGATTTCACTGGTACCTAATATAACAGATGTCCTGGTTTGAGGTAAAATGAACCAATTTTCTGTTTTACAATTTTACTTTCTCAGCTGAGCCTCTTCTAATTAAACTCTGAAATTAACAGCACATTGTTCAGAAAACTGTTGTGTCTCGCAGTGATAAGACCCACTTATACCAAGGAATGGTGTGCAGAAAGGCCCTTGCTTATACTTATTGCTAGAACAACCAAGGTCAGGTAATTTCACTTTTTGCCCCATTGGAGGGTTGGAAGAGGAAAAGCATAAAGCGGTCCCACCTGCAAGGAGGAATGGACAGGACAGGTGACCCCAAACTGACCAATGATGGTATTCCACCCCATCTGCATCATGGCCCATATAAAAGCTGAAGGATCAAAGGGTCAACCCTCTTTCTATGATGTCTGAAATCCAAGGAGGACCCTGCCTGCTTGTCTGCCTTTGATACTAATCCTAGTGTTCCTGACTCCAGATCTGGAATCCAGCTCCTGTTGATCACTGAGTCCAGTCTGGGACTTTTCCTGAAGCCTGCTGGTGATGTGGTCATCATCCTGGGAGCCTAATACAGTTTTGTATATTCTGTATATTTTTTTTTCCCTTTTTATTTTTTTTTTTCTTTTTATTAACAGATAAGATCTATGACCTTTTATCTGTCTTTTAAATTAGTTGCTGTGTTATTTTATCTTGGCTTTTTGTTGACTTCTGTTGAATTTTATCTCAGTTTTGCAAGCTCCTTTATCTTTAATCTTTATCCTTCACACATTGCATGATAATCAGATGCAAGAAGCCAATTTGTATCTATTCAGAGTTAATTCTTTGCCTCCGGGCCCACTACTGTCCTGTGAAGACATGCATCGAGGATGTACATATAGCACTCTGTAAGCAGCCCATATCTACTCCTTTGGATCATGCTGGAAAATGGGGGAGGAGGGCTAGGTGCTTCCCACTCGTTTCTTTTCTGTTCCCACAGGAAAAGAACACAATTCTGTTGCTAAACTCTTCTTCCTCTAGTATGAGGAAGAGACACTCAGAAGAGAATATTTATACATTTTTGTATAAATCCTGGATTCATTGTATGGTAATCTCCATAGAGTAGAAGCTATCTTCGATTATCTGCTGTCGTCTGTTATCTCCTTCCTTCCTTCCTTCCTTCCTTCCTTCCTTCCTTCCTTCCTTCCTTCCTTCCTTCCTTCCCCTTGTAACAGAAGGGACGGGACAAAATAATGCTGCTTCCTGGCCAGAGGAACAGGCATAGACGAGGTGGAACCATATTCTGCTTTACTAAAGCAAGCATGCTCCATAATTTAGATCCAGTGCTAAACAAGCTGATTTAATTGCTCATTCTACAAAAGCCACCGTATCCATGCTGCAATCTTATTGGGAGTCTTCTGCATCTGAGAGCTTTAACAAACACAGGCACTTTGTCAAAAGTCGTCAGATACAGCCTGATGACAACCAAAGCAGGAGTGGGTTTTGTCTCTGGTTTGGCTCCAGGATAAAACCTTCTCAAACCTACAGGGAAGGGACAGTGGGTCAGGCTGAGAAATATAAATATATGGCTGATGGTACTGACCTGCCTGTGCTGACAACAGAAGCTGAGATGAGATGTGGGTTTCCATTAGCTTTTCGAACATAAAGTGAATATTTTGATTCAAAAATACACAGCTACTCCAGTGAAGAGAGCAAGTACTCTGAACGGGCAAATATCTCAGGAAAAAATTTTCTTCTACTTATATTTGGTGAGATTGTTTATAATCCCATAAAGTGCATGTGACTCTCTGATTAGTGAGGACATTATCCACCTCTGCCATTGGTGAAGGTGGAGTGGAGGAACAAGATTTTGGTGACTTTTGTGGCCTTTTTTTTTTTAATCACAGAGTGAGAATGCTCCACATGTGAGCCCAGACTGAATGCAGAAAAATGTGACATAAACCAGTGAAATTTTGGAGTTCATCTTTTGTGTGTACCTTTTACCTCTTCTATCTTTCCTCGTGGCATACAAATTAAAACTTTGTTCCATCACGAGATTTTAATGCCCTCAAGGTTGTTTTAGACTTCAGATGAGCAAAATCGACATGCTGGAGGGAAGGGATGCCATCCAGAGGGACCTGGACAGGCTTGAGAGGTGGGCTAATGCAAATCACATGAAGTTCAACCAAGCCAAGTGCAAGGTCCTGCACCTGGGATGTGGCAATCCCAGGCACAAATACAGGTTGGGCAGAGAATGGCTGGAGAGCAGCCCTGAAGAGGACTTGGGAGTGCTCATGGATGAAAAGCTCAACATGAGCTGGCGGTGCAGAGAAGCTGTGGATGCCCCACCCCTGGAAGTATTTAAGACAGGCTTGATGGGGCTTTAAGCAACCTGGTCTGGTGGGAGGTGTCCCTGCCCATGGCAGGGTGGTTGGAACTCGATGATCTTTAAGGTCCCTTCCAACTCTAACCATTCCATGATTCTATGATTCTATGAAATGGCAACTCAGCTACTAATGCTAACTCCCTGCAGAGGGAAAAACATATTGACCACTTACTAGCAGGCAGATGTGTTTTTAAAATATAAGGGGAAAAATGAGAGAAAGAGGAGACATCACATTTCACTTCATCGCTTAAGAACCCTGGCACTACTCGATAAGTTGAGATATCTTGATGTTAGACATTAATTTAAAAGGCAATAAGTAATTATTATAAACTTAAATCTATACTACTGTTGTTACTCTGCCGCTATAAAAAAAAAAATTAGCAAATCTACATACCTAGTAAGGACCATGTTTAAACTTTAATAGTTGGTTTGTTTGTTTGTTTTCTTCCAATGGGATCCCCTGCTTACAAAAGAAGTGAGAACTTAATACTTTAGACAATTCTATCCTCCCATCAAATTGAGATTAAATTTGTCTCCAGCTGAAATGCTTAGAAAGACTGTATGAGCCTCATTTCCTCAAGAAAATAGTCTGCAAGATAGTCGAGGGAATTCTGAAATACTCTTACCCGGAGAGAACAAGTGGAGCATAAATACTTGTTCACCACCACTCTACTCCTTTAGGATTGATTGCAAACCTCTCCTGCGTACATTGGCAACCAGAGGATGTATTTAATTGATTTGGCTTTTCCATTTTCTCTTGTTCAAACGAGGGGTCAATATTTGCACTGATTGGGGAATCATTGAAGAATTTCTGTTAAAAGCCTTTCAACTACAAAACCTATGAGCACTCTTGTCTAATAGGAATATTGCTTCAAAATCACCTCAGTGAAGATTAATCAGATGGTTAAAACATTGTGACTAATATGAGTGTTTTCAAGGTATTTAAATTTTTTTTTTTGGTTCCTACTTGGGTTTTTTAACACTTCAGCCTAACAGTGTGGTTTTTTCCTCTGTGAAGGGTGAGTACTGCAGAGATATCTGAAACAGTTCTGATTAATGTGTCTGGAGGTTAAACACCTCTGACAGTCTTGACTGAATGCTCTTTAAACAAAGAATTTCTTTGTTTTGTTTTTTTTTTTCCCACATGAGCTTTTCTTCTCCTACAGTATTCTTTATCAATTTCCACTACTCCATGTATTTCATTCTACATTAAGACTGCACTTGGTCTGGCCTCTGATATCTTTTTTCAGCCATTTGCTATCTGAGTTGGAACAAGCAAAGGAGGATGGTGCACCTGAGGAAATTGCACCTGGTTGGACTTCCAAAAATATCCTATCAAATAAAAGGTAAGGGAAGCAGCACTTTCTCAGTGCAGATCTAAAGTCAGATCATAAACTCTGCTAAGAGCCAAGGATCACCATGCAGCAATTGCACTCCTGGAATCTGCTTCTTCCAATAAACCCATGGTAGAGGATGGGAATAAAACTGATAAACCCCTTGACAGTAAAAACCATTCCATTCAATGTACTCAGTTCCCCTCTAGACCATTAATTAGTAATTTGTACCCCTTTTGGAAGTGCACTAGGCAGGCGGGCATTCAGCACCTGCTGCTGGTGAGGGTGGTTCTAAAGCAGGAGAGAGTCAGAGGTATGTTTTGGAGTTTGGGTCTGCATAATGGGACCTTGATTAAGTGGTGGAAATTATCTTCTAAGACAAACTGCAGACCCTTTTGCAGTATGCCTCAAATAAAGGTTAAAGAATTGTGTGCTTGAGGGTATTTTTCATGGCTTGAATTTCCCTTTTCCTTTTATTTGTTTATAAAAAAACCCCAAACATATGAAACCTTTCATAGAGGGGCTGTGGCATTCACTATTTTAGGTTGCTTGACAGCAAGATCAGTCCTTTCATTTGTCACTTATAGGAGAAATTCCACTCTAGCTGTTAGATCCCAGGGTAATGCGGAAAGTAGTGTCTGAATCCTCCCTCCCTACCCCTGGAGTAAGAGGGAATGGAAGAGGAAGAATGGTGATATAGATCCTGTCATACACTGAGGAAGCCAGAAGGGCTGAAGCATGTCTGCTTTAGGTCTGACACATTCACTTTGGATTTCACTTCTGGAGCAGAGCTGTTTTCTGCAAGGCTTGAATCTGACCTGATCTAAGGTTGCCAGCCCAGAAGCTGAGCAAATGGACCTGTTCCATCTCTGACCATTTCAAGAGAACTCTATCTTGGAAAGACCTCACGTCCGTGTTTCTAACAGCCATTAATTTCCATCCATTTTAACAAAAAGAGAAGGAGACACATGGGAAGCTGTTGTGATACCCTTAGAGTACAGCCAAAGCGGTTGCTGATGGCAGCAGAGGAACAGTAAAAAGTTTTGCCAGAGAGGACCACACTGGAATGCTTTTAAACAAATACAANGGGGGAATATAAGAATAATCTGAAATAGAAACTTGTTGCTAAACTATAACAACTCCAACAGCTGGCTGCCTACTAAAGGGATTTAAGAGGATTTCAGTATTTAACTATGGTTTGTCTTTTTGTTGTTTTTTGTGTTTATACCGTCAAAATATGGCAACAGAGAAAACATGAATTTATATAACATTAACAACAGAGTTGTTCTAATGCAGTGCTAATCTTTCCCTGTGTATGAATCATCTTCTAGGAAAGGAAACATAGACCACCAGAAACACAGAAACCTAAGAAGTTTTACAGAATTCATGTAGCCTATGCTTCAGCTGAGCTTTGACATTACCAGTAGAACGGATTACACTTTTCAATACAAGCTCTCCAACATAATTTCTTAAAAAGCTGATGGATATTGAAACCTGAAGGAGAAATCCAGGCATGGAGTAGCCAAGTAACAGATCTGTTCCTTTTCCAGGCCTGTATTTGCATGTTCTTCAATGACAGAAACACACTGGCCATTGAAATGGAAGTCTGTAAGAATCACAAAGTTGGTGCTATTGATTGACTATAGGCTCATGGCAATTCCTGTGTTGAGACCCTGATCCATTGAAATCTTTCAATAAAATTCCATCAGGCTCCATGCCCTCATGTTTTCTGATTGTACAATAGCCTGAGCTCACAGTTTTGTAAATAAGCAGCAGCGAGTCCTGAACAGCCTGTAAAAGAAATCCGATTTGTAAGAACTCAGTGGACAACTTCTAAGAAAGTCATGAGTTAAAACACAAAGCAATCCCATGGGCACTAAGTTTAAAGTTGCCATGTGTTGGGTCTGAATCTCAAGTTCATGTGGTTTGCAGTTTAAAAAACATAAGGGAACAGTGATTCATATACCCTTGGGGTACACTGTGGGAGCCTAGAAAAGGAAATTATTTGCCAGAGGCAAAATAGCACATCAGAAGAAGCGGTAGCTTTGCCTTTACAGCCATCCTGTCGCACACCTGGGTCTGTGCTCAGGCATTGCATGCCACCTGCCTGGGGTTGCTTCTAGCATCATATCCTCAGCCTGTCACAGTCCTGCCAGGAGTACCCAATGACAGTCAAGGAAATGCAGCGTTTATTGCAGTTGTATGAACTAATACTGACATCGTGTGGCTGCCTGGCAAGGGAAGGAGATGTCTTCCTTGGGCTTCTCCTGTGACTGCCCACTGACCGTAGGATAACAGTCAAGGTGATTTTTAAAAGCATCGGCTGGCGATTCACAGCTTGGGAAGCCAACACAAAAATAACAAAAAATGAAACTTCTGTCCTGTTTTTCTCCTGAAAATTTCCAGTAGCAAGGGTAAACCTTCTTGCGTCAGTATAAATGGATTCACCCGTGTAGTCGGTGGCGTATCAGCTACGAAGGAAATGACAGGGCCATGCAGACATGACGCTGAATTCAGAGTTTACTGCAGAGAACAGAAGTACAGATTTGCAGCCTGTGTAGCCGTGCCAAAGACATTGCTTCTTAAAGACATTCACAGGGAGACAGGGCAGCCTTCCACTTTCACAACCAAATCTCTGTGTAGCACAAAACGTACTTGGGAAATTTTCCATCTAACCCAGACACGGAGAGTCTCCGGTTACTGTTACTGGTGATTTAAAATAGCTTTCATTTTGACTAGCTGTGTCTCCCTGTAATGTAGAGATTGCTTTTATGATTTATCAAAGCTTCTTAAGGATGTTCTTTCTGAGCTGCCTGCTGCTTCTTTACAGTTAGCACAGTAGTGCGCGGCACTAGAGAGATATTGCTGTGTATGTTCCACATTAAAGATCAGACAGGGTAATCCCTAAATAACTCTGCAGTCAAAAGGCTTGTGGCAGCTTTGGATTATACAAGCAGGCAAGATGCATGCTTGTGGCAAGAGGCCGTACAACTTAAAGCCAGACAATTCTATGATTTTGGTGTCGAAGTCCACCAAAATAATTGGAAATTTGGCAGAGAAGTCACCAGATGGGTCTAACGAATTGATGGAGCACAGGCTGTGTTTCCTGAACTGGTCCATCCCTACTGCACAGGGCAAGGCAGAGTCTCCAAATTTCTATAGAATAACATCATCACTCTCTGCAGTCCCTGCAACTAACCTTGCTTTGAAATCCCAACTCCTGCTGCTTATAGAATAAACATATTCTAGATGCAGGAGCAACAATTGCTGTTGATGATTAATTAATGACTGCATTTGAATACAGAAACAGAGTAGACATACAATGAGAGGGAGAGAAGGCATGCCATGATGAAAGATGGCATTTCCAATTTGTGTGTTTATTCTTATTTGCAATTTCATGGCTCAAGGAAGAAAAGCACAGCCCAAGTTTCATCTGCCTCTCCAAACGTGTGCAATTTTGTATGAATATGAAGCTATTATTTGCCTGTGTGGACCAATGCCTACAGCAGAATTATCCACAAATAAAGTAGATGCGAATGTTATCTCTGTGCACACGTGTGTGAGTGTGTGTGAATACGTCTCCTTCTCTGAGACAGAAAGCAAACCTCTTTGGGGCAATAATGAAAACCTGATCAGGCCAGTGTGAGCTTTTAGGAACCATCCAAGCTGAAGAACAGGTTGCTAATATCACCACTCTGTACGTATCAATGCCTGAACGACACCTGGAAGAATGAAATACAGAAAACCCATTCTTTTCTTGAGTAATTAGGCCCCCATTCCAGCACAGTAATGAACTCCAAATCCAGAAGACACGTTTTGGCTTATTAGCTTCCTAATTACAGTCTTAATTGTGTCAATAGGTGTTTGGGTCTGCACTAATTCAGCCTCTTTAGTTTTAAATTTGCCTCCTGGCTTTTCAGCCAATTGTCCATCATGCTTTGTGTGATCCTTGATAGTGGGCAGGGAAGAAGGACATGTTTGAGTTGGGGGCGCAGGCTGGAGGACAAGGAGACAGAAATTGGGACATACAGATTATGGGAAGGAAGGACTACAGCTATGAGTTACATGTGAAAGAACAGGACTGAAGCCTAGCCATATGCAGGCTGGTGCCATGAAGAAGGCACTGTATTTCCAGGTGTTTCAGAGGCTTTAGGCCAGATTCACTTTGGGCTATATACAGTAACAGTTTCCTAGCCTGCATATGTGCTTTTAGCTCTCCAACCCCAAAACACTGACTGGCCTTTGTCTTGAGGAGACAAGAAAAGCCAGTGTGACCTGTTCTCTGCTTCACATCGCTGCTGCCTGCCATGGAGTTATTTGTGATTAACCTTGTGTCTCAAAGGCATACGTTCGTGCCCCTTGCTGTTATAACTCCCTAAGAAGGTATCCAAAGGGCCAAACAAAGCCTTTTTCCCTGTATAAGCCTCTGCCTATTATCTTTTTAGGAAACGGGGACCTGGCTTTCAAAGCATTGCTCCCATCTTGCTTTACTGGTCCAGGAAATCCATGGGTCTCTGAAATGCAGATTAAAATCTAACAAGAATGTGAACTGTACCACAGATCTTTTTGGAAAATATCTACTTTGTCTTAGTCATGGCAATAAGTCATGGTGTTTCTTCACTGGGGGACCCCAGCATGACACCAGTCTGATGAGGATATAGTTTACCATAGGTACCACCATTGCAATACAGTATACGTAGCATTTTTAAAAAGAATAATCGACTGAAAATGCCAATTTATACCACATACTATAAATCTGGAACTCCTTTGGCTTTCCAGCATAGCTGTGGCAAGTGCCACCTGATATTGACAAGAGTATCTGCTTATTCCGATTGCTTCGAGGTGTGTTCTGCCAAATCCCAGAAAATTCCTCTTACATTTTGAGGATGGACAAATAACTTGCTCGCATTAGGGTGAGGCTAATTCACCTCCTGCCTGTATGAGTGGAATGTAGCTATCATCAGAAAAGAAATGTGTTTAACCAATCAAACAATTATTCTCTCCCTGCTTCTGGTCCCTTTGTCATTTGATATGATTGAGAAATGAGTCAGGAAAACATCCTATCTATCCAGACACAGGCACAACAGTACCGCTCCTTGTCTGCTAATCAGTTTGCAACACCAAGGTAGCAATCCCCTAAATTTTGCACTCCCTCCCTTCTTGTATCTAGGCTTCCGTCAGCTTTATCCATGTATTTCCAGGTTTTCGGAGTCCCTGTGGAAGACACCACTGAATCGCTCTTTTTCCACAAGAATTGTCTGAATTAGCATAAAGATACAGCAGGTAGGGTCAGGAAATTTCTTTCTTCCCAATTTGTTTTCCATTTCTCAAGGTGACAGGTACCCAGAAATGGATCCCAACATATTGCACTACATCTCTGATGCCATCAGCACTCTGTAAACATCTCTGGGGTAAAATTAAACAAATAGAGAGGAATAGATCCTCGCTACCAGGTAAGGATAAACAGCTGCTTATGTTTCTGATATGCAGCTGTGACTAATTTTAAGTACAGACATACTTTTTCTGGAAATTTGTGGAGTAAGACCTGTCATACACATTCACTTGGCTGGAAAAAAAAGCAGACATGTTCTTTCCCTGTTCTATCAATCAGCTGACACAGACATTGCCATAGAGACAGCAATGAAGAAACAGCAAATCCTCCCAATCCCACCCCAACAATTTTTGTGACCTCTTGATGACAGTGTACAGATGGGTGTATGGACGTTCAGGGCTTCAACATATGGGAGCAGAGAATCTCAAGTCCTCCTATGAATTACATTTCTGAAATGAGTTCTTAAACATTAAACTCAGAAAGACAAATAAGGGGGTCAAGCATTTACTAATTTGCTGCCTTCAAGATTTTGCTGCTTCAGGGTCTCATTCGTTCAATTGGTCAACAAGAGCTCCTCCATGTTACATGACTTTCAGACCATGATTAATTTATTTAATAATTACTTATTCAGTATCTCAGAGCTGTTTTACATTCTTCAATCAGGGCAGTCTGAATCAACCATGGTCCTTCACACAGCTCATCGATTCTCCTGCTTCAGACTTAACACTTTTTTCTACATCTCTTTATCATTGTCATCGTGTTTGCCCCATACTACCTGGGAAAAAGGAGTTGGAGAAATTCCTGTCTAAGCATCATGAATCACACCAAAGTACAGACAAAAGGAAGCAAAGGTTTTATTGACATTTCTTTACACAGAACACAAGCTACACAAAATGCCACAATAAAGCATATGTAGAAAAATAGTAGAATCATATTGGCACTGATGACTATTCATTATTATTATTATTTTATTATTATTAATATTATCATCATCTTATTATACAGGTTTCATCATAACCATAATAAATAAGCATTAAAATTTCACAGTGGCATTATAAGCTTTACATTCATGATCTTATTTATACAAGGGACCATGTCAGATTTCTTCAGCTTTTTTGTATGATCATGATTCAAAGTAGTAGATTTAAAAATTAAAAGCCCTTTCCCTTAACCTATAAGGATCTGTCCACATGATTCTATTGACTTGATCCCTTGGAGAGGTCTGCATTTGTCTAAAAAGACACTACTTTGAAAACAGAATTGACCAACTGGAAAACTGGCCTTAAAAAGAACCCAGGACATTTGCTGTCTTGTGGTGGTCTGACTGTGAGATGCCACGAATGCATCTGGCTGCCACTTGCCAGGATCCTTTGGCTTCAGAAACCACTTCAGCAGGTTAATCCACAGGAGGATCTGGCCCATTATATCAAAAGCGCATTTGAGCAGCATTTCTCAGCATCAGACCTTTAGTCGAGACCTTGTGAATGCTGTTGAGTCAGAACCCACATTTCAGGAAAAATGACTCAACTTCATTTGTTTCTACTTTGTGACTTCAGTTTTGGGTTTGGTTTTGTTTTTTTTTTTTTTTTTAATATCTCACTTAAATCTTGACAGATATAGTTAAAGAAAATTGAAGTGTATGGCGGTTGACAAATGTTCATCAGGGAAAGGGAAGAAAATTAGAGAGAGGCAGAATGGAGCATGTGTTGTAAATCTCTGTGCCTTAAAAATAAATACAGAAACAGTACAGATTTTCCAAGCTCACAGCCTCTAATTATTGCCTCTTCTGTCTGATTTGAAATATAATTTGCAAGAAACGTTAATTGCCTCAATCAAATGTAATAATGTATCATTTAAAAGTGCAACCTCTAGAGTCACATGATGGCATCAGTTGTACTCACATTCAGACCACACAAATGCTTATAATTAAAAGCGCTATCGACTGCAAAGTTCAGCCTCAGCATAAAGTTCCTGTCTTTCCATCCAGATTTGCAGAAGGTCGTACTCGCCGTTACATGCACCGGTCACATCATGCATATTGCTTGCCCTCAACAATTTACTTGCCTTAAAGGAAGTACTTGGAGAAGGATATATCTCTGCTGCCTGTGTGCGCAAGCATGGGCACGTGCGCTGATGTCAGTATTTTACACCCACTATAGGTGGGTACAAACGGTTAGTAAATCCAGGTAAAATGGTTAGTAAATCCAGACTCTTTATTTTAATGAAAATAACCCCAAAACGAAAACCTCCTGAGAGTTGAAATTAATTACTTGAAACTCAGCCCTACAGTATTTGTCAGTTTCTTAAAAAAAAAAAAAAAAAAAAAGATTTTTTTAAAAAAAAATTCTGTCCCTGTCCTTGTTAACCAAAAATCAGTGTGCTGAAAGAAAACCACCCTTATGGATAATTACTTAAAGGAAACAGTAGGTTTTAATTCTAAGGGATATTTTCTAATCATTTCATAAAATAAGTTAAATATAAATCTTTGAAACATAAGGATCTTCTCAGAACTGTGCTCCTTTCCACTGAATTCTATTCCCCATGTCAGTTTAGGAACTGCGAAGGTCCAATTTTAGGTGTTACCATCACACTGAGAATTAATCTGGCAGTGTAAGGTGTTCCATTTGAACAGACACCGTACAACCGAGAAGTTCTTTCTGATGACATTGCTAACTTTAACAGTTCGAAAGTTAGAGGCTGATTTTGAGGGTTACAATTTTAATCCATTTCAAAGAGAGTTTCCTCAAGGGTTCCAAGACTCTCAAACCAAGTTATCTATTATTAGTTCCAGCATCAAAACCACAGTAATTGTGTTTGTACGTTGCATACAGGGAAAGATATGACATCAATCAAGACCTGTATCAGAGATATACTTTATTTGGAATATAAACCAGAATTTTCTAATTTTAAGTGCCTGAGTGCAAATTTGCAATGTGGAATAAAAGAGAGGACGGGATTCATATGTCTTTGCTTTGCCTAAATGAGAGACCAATTACCACATGCTCCCTCTAAACAAGAATGAAGGTCTCCCAGAAGGCAAGTGTTCCCTGTTAAAGCATGTACTGTTCACTGAAAGTAATTCTGTCTATAGAGAAATCTTAATTTTCTGATATCTCAGATGCTGTGGCAAATGATTGAAGCATAAATGGAAAGATGGAGATTTTAGGCCAGATTTATTTTTTTTTAAAGGATTTGAGGCTATATTAAGGGGTTTATGAAAATGATTGAGATCTTAGTCTAAGACTGTGGTTAAAAAAATCCTCAGTAACAAAAGGATTCATTTTTCAAGACCAAGAAATCCTTTCCTGGGTTAAACAGCTCAGCATTTAAGAAAGCTTACTATGAGAGACAAATCCAAGTAACAAAATACAGACATAAATTTAAATTTATTTCTGAATTTTGTGTTTTGTAATATACTGACCTGTGTTTTGATTTTGACCCAATACTTTTCCCAAATATACAGTCATATTATGGAAGTATTTATTTTGATGAAGTGGATAGAGATTGGGAAACTGTTCTTTTTGCTTTCTCTGTTGTTACTGCCATCACGGTGGGGTTCACATCATAGACAGAAGGAGGATTTCTCCTGTATCTTTGCCTTCTCCTGTCCTTAATCTATCAGAGCCACATCTGGATTCTTACTCATCTGGAGACCCTAAAAGGCATGGAGCAAACTACCAGTGTGTATCTCCTTTCTTGGCAAAACAAACGCAATGGAAAATAAACCTAGAAAACACTACAGATTAACGGTGGGGTTTTTTGTATGTTTTTTTCCAGACATGCAGTCACAAAAGAATACCATGTCTTGTCTAGACTGATCTCCCTCATACCTCACAACAAGATTTAATGGCAGAAAAAGGAAATAGCTGATTTCCCAAACTAGATGGATGCATAGTCAAGTATATGAAGACGCAAAGAGAAACGAAAAACTGATAAATCACTGGTCTATTAGCTGAAAAATGAATGTTTGGTTGAAGAGGATGGATGTCAAGGAAAATTTAAAAAATGGTGACAAGCTCCCTGTCTCAGGAGATAGGGCAGCTCAGTGTGACATGTTCCATTGACCATGAGAACCATGGCGGTAGTAGATAACACACATCAAATTCAGGACTGCTTAGATAAGATGAGTCGACTAAAGGTGTGCCAAGAGGGTGACAAATCACTGTATGAAATAATTGCTCCCTTCCCATGAGGTGGATGAAGCCAGGAAACAGCGCTTAACAAAAGTAAACCCTTTCAAAGGGAATGGAAACCTGTTCGACTCAGCAATCACCTCCAGCTTCTAAATATGGTGTGACATACGTACACGGCATACAGGAACATACACTCATTACATATGCATACCTTGCATAAGGGAAAAGACATTTTGTGTACACATATCTATGTAGGGTATAACACACATACGGCATTAAAGAATTGTGTTTTCTATCATCATTTTAGCCGAAAGTGATGACACACTGTAGATCGAAAAAGGCTCCCATACTCTCTTCCACCTTTCCAGTGCAGGTAGCTGCATATATGATAATGTACCAGAAATGCCTTGACATCTTCCATGGCTAGGAATGATGCAGGTAGTCTTATCCATATATAACCAGTAAAGAGTAAGCGAGCATTTGGGAGAGGTAGATTTCTACTAATACTTATGTTTTCAGGAGGGAATGAAAAACTTCTGAAATGAGTCGCTAGAAACTGCTATGAAAATTGAAATACTAGGGCTTTCAGCAGCAGAAGCTGTTATACTTATTAGCATAATGCCATTTACTGGAAGTATAGAATAAGTGAAGCTGTTGAGGTACTCAAACCGCCCACTGAAAAAAAAAAAAAAAAAAAAAAGTTGTTTGAGACTGGACTTTTATGTGGAGGAGTTTTTTTTTTCCTGTTCCTTTGGATAAGCTGTTTGTGTTTGTAGCTGATAGGTTTCAAGGAGTGGAAAACATGCTGGATTGCAGTTCCATTCACTGTGTCAGAGTTTCATATTTTCAGAGGCAGAAGCTACTTGAAGACGTGCAGCTCCATGCACGTAGCCGATGGACGTTTGGCACATATATGTATGCACGCAAATCAGTTTTGGACAGACGTGGTTAGTTTGCTACAGAGATAATAGGATCTTGCAGGACTTTGGATGAAAGTGGAGAGCTGGATTTTCAAAACCAGAAATCAAGTTTCAAGGTTGTAACAGAAGTTAATTTAATCTGACCTTTTGCATAAGAAGAGTTTATACATATTTATTCTCTATGCTTTTATCCTGTGCAGGGAAGGACTGACTCATCTGCATTTAAAGCAACTTGACATTGATTAAACCGCTTCCATAAGCTTTTCTATTCAGTGCATGAGTTTCTTTTAAGGAAGTGCATATATATTATATAGTCTCATTAAAATATAGAAGAAACAGCGGCAGCAGCTCAACCAGTGGTTGTGAGGAACTGGCACACCATTGATCTGATGACCACAAGGTAAGTGGTCATCCCTGCGTCATGCAAGGGTGGAACACTCCCATCAGGCTTCCCCACTATCTGTGCCTAAAGCTTACCAGTAATTAAGATGGCCTCAAATAAGATGTGTAAAACCGGGATGGAAAAAGTTAGCACAGCAGTGAGCATGCCAAGGGTCCAACGAGGAGGCAGATGTGTTGTGTGCTGAAAAAGAGGCCACGGGTCATAGAAGTTGAACTCACAGGGCAGCATAAGATGGAAGCTTGCAAGTTGTGTCAAGCAGTGCTCTTCAGATTAGAACCTGACTTAGGAAGAGTATGTGATGAAAGCCAACAGGCAGCAAGAGCCTCCTGCACAGGGAAAAAGTATCAGTCTGCACCAGAGCCATCATCCAAGGCACCTGTTGCCAGTACCTGTTGCCTCGTAAACCCAGTTCAAGGATGAAAAACTGGAAAAGGCCCAGCAAAAGTTTGTCAAGACAGTGAGGAGCCTGAGAGTCAGGCGTCTTTGCTCTGGCAAAGTGAAGACCACGTGACAACCTAAGAGCTGTCTGCAGGTATTGAAAAGGGAGTTACAAGTCCATCAGAGACGAGTTCTTCCCCATGAAATAAAAAGGTGGTATAATAAAAGGTAACAGCAAGAAGTTGCAGCTTGAAAAGTTTTAATTGGATTTATATTTTTTTTTTAATTTTTATTTTTTTAAGGAGTGATTTGCATCAGTTGAAAAGATAATCCAGAGTAGTTAAGAGTACGTTCATCACCAGATATTTTCAAGACTCATCAAGACAAAGACATGGCTGACCTTAGCACTCAGCTATTTCAAATGCAGAGGCAGAAAGGAAGAGTTCTTTTTGTACCATGCAGAAAACACCACAGGAACCTACAAATGCTAATGAAAACTTGGCTTGAATTCCCAGTTTTCATGTCGTCTTGTGATAGCTTTCTCTGCCAAGCACGGCTCTTCCCTGGCAAGTGAAAAGTGAAGAGGATTGGTCAGTGGATGGTTTTGAAGTTCTTTGAAGTAAAATAGTGCTCGGTATTCCTGTTAGTAATTTCCAAAGCTCTGTGCTAAGATTTCAAGCCTTTAGAATACAGTCCTTTAAAGCTAAGCAATTTCAGTTTCCTTTATTGCCAGTGGACAGACCTGATTTTGAAAACAAATAAAGAAACAAGTAAAGAAAAAAATAGGCATCCATTGGAGGCTGGGAAAAAACACTTTTTCTGGCAAATTTTAAAAGATTTCTCTCTTCAGTATTTGTTTCTGATTAAGCTGGACAGTCAAATCTCTAAGAAGTGAGTCTTAGAATAAGTTCCTTAATCAGGGAGGAGAGGTAAATTCCTCTGAATGCCACCAAAATAGAAAACTTGCAGACTTTCATTGACTACATAGAAAAAATAAGACTTAGTTTAGTAGGAAAAAAAAATTGCAACTAATTTTCAAGCAGAAATTAGGTGATGAAATTAGACAGTCTGTATTCTGTTCTCGAAGCAGAAACCACTCTAGAGGTTTCTCCAGGAAAACACTGATGGTAACGGTGCAGTTATTTTACTATTTGTTATGAAGGTAATTTGTAATATATCTCTCCATATGTATGAGTAAAAAAAAATATTCTGAAAATAAGTCCATGTTGATTGCTACAGTTCGATGAAGTCCAACCACAGACATGTTATTGGTATTACAATGACAATGAAGATTTCTTGCAATATAATCTACAGTATTATAGTGGATTTACAGTGTTGAGGGTCATTATCAAGGCAACATGCTGTTAAAAAAGAATAAAAGAAGAAAAAGGGGGGAAGCTAGTCTGAGAGCCTTAAAACACTCAACTAGACTGTCATTGTCTGTGTTTCCCACAATGTTCTATCAGCATAAGGAAGATACAATCTGTGTCTCATGATTTCACTGGAATGATGTCTCCAAGACATTTCTGAAGTTCCACAGAAGCTCTCTGCCATAGCGCAGAAGAAGAAAGTGGTATGGACCTAATCCAACATGTACAATCCAACTCCAATTCTGATGTCAGGCTCTCAGCCACGGAAGAACACTACATGTACAGGAACATGGAAAACTTTAGCTATGTTTATCCACCAACCAGAGTACTGACAGCAGTACAGAATGTGAAAGTGAACATATTGAAAGGCCCACTGGCTTCTGCAGTAATACAAAAGAGACCTTTTCATATTTTCCTTCCTTCACAGACATGTAAACAGAAGGCTGGGAATCCTGTCTAATGTATATGGCAAGGCAAGAAACCACCCATCTGAATGTCAGAGAAGCTGTACTGGTATGTTGCCAGACTCAGTGAACTCATGATTGAAAAAAGGTTGGGGTATGAGACCTTGAAATAAGCACACTTCTTCATACAGACTGTATATACATACACAAACACACACACACGTGCTGGGCACATAAATATGTGTAAACTAACATCTCCTTCCAAGTTTTTCAAAATTTTCTGTTGGCAGACTCCTGAGCACTTTCTGAAAGATAAGTAGACCCTCATATAGCACTCTGGAGCTAGCTGACAGCTGGAGATTGCCTTTTGTTCTGTTTTTCACATACTCCTTAGAAGTCCATGTCTGAGGGTGGTGAGCTACTGGCCTGGGTTTCCCAGAGAAGCTGTGGATGCCCCATCTCTGGAGGTGTTCCAGGCCAGGCTGGATGGGGCTTGGAGCAACCTGGTCTGGTGGGAGGTGTCCCTGCCCATGGCAAGGGGGTTGGAACTCGATGATCTTGAAGGTCACTTCCAACTCTAACCATTCTATGATTCTATGATTAACCTACATGTCCCGTTATATTTTAAATTCTGTAAACAATTTACAAAGGAAGAAGTAAGCTGTGATATGTAAGGGTAGATGGCACTAAAATGTTGAGGCCAAGAAGTGACAAAGACTTCCCAAAGAAGAAGTGGGAACTAGAAGTTCTTGATTCCAGACAGAATTTATTATTTAACTGGGTAAATCCAGCTTTTAGCTTTAAAATGTGGGCTTATAAAAGGGGAAAAAAGAGAAAACAGTATCTACCTATTTAATTCAAGTACAGAGGTAATATTTAATGTTTTAAAAAATCGCCAATACTGAAACACACAATGTAAATGTTTCTACATACTTTCTGCCCCTTTGAGGGGAAGATGATGTTTAAGTGCAATAAGCCTTCTTATTTATTGGTGATCTTAATCTGTCTTTTGTATATTCCTTCTTTCTCCTTTCTGTTTCAAAACATGCCTACATTATACAATCAGCCTTGTTCTGTAGGAACCTTTACCAGTTTGCTAAGAATTCTTTTCTTGAACTAATCCTGTGTAAGTTTTCCTCTTTTCTTCTTTGAAAAAAAGAGAAAAGGTTCTACTTTTTGGATGTACAAATATTTCCCTGTGGTTACGAGGTTTTCTGTTTTCGTTTTTTAACTCTTATTTCAGAAATCTCCACTACCTTGGTGTTGATTTACTGATGAGAGTCTTGACACCTGAAGCCATGTTTGTGACCTTTATATAGTCTTTTTCCCAAGATATAGAGGGCTGGACATTTATGTTTTTAAATAACTTACATTTGCATTAAAAAATTGCCTGCTTTCCAAACAAAAATAATTGTGAAGCCTTATTCACTTTCTCTTTTTTGAAAAAACTGCTGTGACATTGAAAATTTATCAAAATGGTATGAAAATGTATAAAGTTACTGACATTTTTCACTTTAAATCTGATAACGTTTTGATAGAAATTTTAATTAAAAATTTTGGGGAAAAACACTAAAAAAGTGAAAAAGTGAAAAACAATTTGAGTATCTTTATATGAATAAACTTTTAAATGTTTCAAACAACTGTAACCATAGAATAATTAGGACAGTGTATAGCTCTGCAAATGGGCATTTGCAAAGCATTAATAGAGCATTACAGAGGATCCTAAGAGGACATCATTATAGTTTTAAGCTTCCCACAATCCTTAAGACTCTGTGTCTCCATCCTATTTTCATCCGATTGATTTGGGTTTTTTAAGGGTATTACTGGTTAGATCTTCAATTTCTTATTAGAGTAATACATTTTTTAAAAAATTAAATTTCTGTTGGGATTAATGTACTTAGATACAAGTTAAAATTGTACCTCTAAGGTTATAACAAGCGTAATAATGATCCTCTATAAATGTAAACAGAAGAAATGTCAACGGATGTCACTGACATTTTACAAGCAATCCAATAGACTCCTTTTGGTTTTGTAGCTTGTAACTTGAACCAAATTCTTCCCAAGTTAAAGTCTGTGTTTTTTTAAAAGACAAATACCATGTTTTCTTCATTCTATGTTAAATATTCCTTTCCATTATCTGAATGTACACGTGTTGCAAAATATTACCAGTAATGGAACCACCCAAATATCTTCTCTCAATCTACAGAAACACTGAAACTTTCATATATGTTTTTCAGACTTCTCATTCTTCATCACAAAGTAGGTTTTAACCTGAGTTCATATATACTTGTTTCCTCTTGTGTTAACTACCCCAGAAGTGCTACAAATGGATAGCTTTGTTAATATGTAAATAAGCATTAAATCAAGGACAGCCAAGTTCCCAGGTGTATTCAGGAGAAATGGGAATCATATTGACCCAAACACATTTAAAGAATTAGCCTTCTTATTCTGATTCTGTATTTCAGAAGTGTCTCATGTCTTTATGTGGACAAAGACCATAGAAACTGAAGAGGAATATTTATTTCTTCCAAAAGCACCAATACTTGGAAGCTTGATCGCCTTAAAGCCATTAGCACTTTATTCTCTGAAACAGAAATGAAAATGGAGAGTTGGAAAGTCCCACCTGATCTCATTTCTAATACTGCACTTTTTTGGCAAAGGGATTCTCTTCCACGCGATTACAGTTTTGCCTCTGTTATCCTGTACTTCAGGCACTATTTGAAGTAGTTGAGTCCTGCCACGAGGAAAAACTTCTCCAGGAAAAGTTCAGAGTCCAGCACGGCAATGTGGGCAGCTCGGCCTATCAAGGTGTTGGCCGTGTTTGGCAGAGCATGGAACACGTTGTGTCTGATCAAAGTGCAGTCCTTTGCCCCAATCAAAGGCTGGAGCAGGTTGTTAATCATTTCTGCATAAACAGGACCTGCAAAAGAGTTTAGATGTCAATTACAGCCACGATGAGAAGGAAAATGTCAAAGATTTGCCAAGTGTTAGGATGCTATTAAACTAACGGAGTGTGGAGTGTCCATCTCTGGAGACATTGAAAACTCTCCTGGATACGTTCCTGTGCAACCTGCTTTAGGTGGCCCTGCTTTGGCAGGAAAGTTGGAGATCATCTGATCTCCAGAGGTCCCTTCCAACCCCACAACATTCTGTGATTCTGTAATGGAGGCATTGATTATCTGAAGATATTTGGTGAAGACGCCAGCATGAAGAGTGGGCCATTCATCAAAACCTAGTCTAATTTACTCCGTGGAAGAAGGAAACACACTTGTTTCCTTCAGGGGAGGAGGGGTGGACTCATGCTGCCTGTGAATTCATACGCAAATGGGGCTGGCAAGACACAGAGGTCCGTTCAGGTTTCTCTGCGGAATCTAACACAGGGAGAACATCAGGCAGATATTTGAGGAGCTGACAGAAAAAACAATGGCTCAGGAAAGTTGATCTGCTCCTGCTAGGCTGAATGTCTCCCTGAAGAACTGGAAGAAAGATTTAGAAAATTACCTTTTAATTCATATCTGAGGTAGGGTAGAAAAAGTTGTAATTTAAGTAAGATGTGTAAAGGCAACTATGTTGGTTATTGGGCCTGTGTGCCTCTTTCTGCTTCCAAAGAGTATCTCCATTTCTAGGTAATCACAGGTGTAAAAGGGTGTGAAATTACACTGAACATTATTTCTGGAAGTGGTATCAAACAGAGGCCAAGAAACATTGTATAAATGAGGGAGGCTGCTAATAACAAAGGCTACACTCAGGACAACCTCAGTTACACAAAAAACACCGGGCTAGACTTCTGACGGCACGACGTGCTTTACAGATTTTATTACAAACCGATATGATTTTAGATCTATCCCTTAAATTACCTGGCAGTGGTCTAAACACTACTGAAAACAAAGGGAAAAAACCCTGACTATGGATGTGCTGAGAGAGATTTAATTATGTGAAATGAAGGTGAGACAAACCTAGTAAATCAGTAGACTACAGAAAAACATTGTCAAGAGCTAGTTGTATTATCATCAGTTTTAAAAAAGTAAATGAGAGGGAAGGGGAAGAAGCAGTAAGAAAACTTTGATTATGAGCTGATTGAAAATAGTTTTCATCAGACAAAGAGCTTCTTAAAGAGCTTCTTTTATTGATTTCAGTAACTTCCTTTGGGAAGAGAACACTTTCTTTCTTCTCAAATAAACATTTGAGTTTTCATCATGCCGATGAAAAACCCCCATAATGCAACAACCTCAGTTACACAAAAAACACCACTCCTCATCAGCATTGTAAATATGGAAAGGATCTTAAACATACCTGTGTGTCTGTCCTTCAGTGCATTTTTGCACATTTCTATTCTTGCTGAGTGAAAGGGTACATATCTGTCTTGGGGCGAGGCGACTAACACAACATTTTTAAAGTACTGAAGACCTGTGGCGAATGCACGAAATGCATTTATCACAATGATGCACAGCAATGAAAACACATACAGTGTCAGCATGACTTCTTCCTACTGAAAACACATCTGAAAAATCTACAGTGCAAAAGACATGATAATTAAAACACACAACACAAACTTGGAAAGATTGGTAACAGCTTAAACCCATTTCTGCTCCTTCTGAGAACTCGTTGTTACTTATCAACGCTCATGCAGGTTAATTGTATGTCAATAAAAAAAAGTAAGAACTGCCTCTGTTCAAAAAAAATGTTTGATTAGAACCTTAATCTTGTAAATATTTCTGCCTCTTAACATTGGAATCACATGTACAGCCCTGCTACGGCCAACAAGTGGGTTTGGACAAAGAAGTGTTCACAGGTGTGGGCATCACATTGAAAAATAACACAACAAATTGCTACAATTTTCAGCAAAAAAGAAAAGGAGGAAGAACCAACTTCATTGCTATGATGTCATACCATTACACCAGTGTTGAGGGAGCCTTGGGATCCAGTCCCTGTATTCAGCAGTTCCTTGATAAATGCACACTGCTGGTACATGGACTGGAAACCAGGAACCCTCCCTCTTCCCTGGAGGCAATGGGGCCAGTGATGCACTCTGGAAACAGGCTCCTGCTGTTCACCCTGTCAGGCAAATCCACCCGCATTCAGCAGAAAAGAAGGAAAAACACGCACTGATGACCTAGTCTGCTCATCCAGAAAGTGTCCTGAACACAGATAAGCTGTTGACTTTTATCTCTCCCTCCCCCTTATAGGAAAGGGGCCCAGAACCAAGTCCTTTGATTTCCAGATTTTCATAGAAAAGTTGACCACAAAAAGTCCTGCTGGCTGCCTTCACTAAGCCTGGCTGAAGCTGTCTATCATTTTCTTCTTGTGCAATCAAACCAACTGAGTTTGTGACTTGAGTAAAAGGCAGGAGAAGCAGCAGTGAGTGTCACAATATCTAAAATCTGATGTGAACAGTTTCAGTAGGGAATAATGTGAGGTTTTTTGTTTTGGTTTGTTTTGGTTTGGTTTTTTTTTCTCTAAAGACAAACACAAGAGACACTTAATTAGACTGAAAAGTAGGAGGGACTTCCACTTTAAGAAGAAAGTCAGAAATTGCTGGAGGTTTAAAGAGTTACCTGGGAAAGGAGACACAACACTGCTGCTGGTTTTTCTCCCTGTAGGTTCTCTCAATGACCCTGGGAGCGGGGTGCTAGAGTAGGGGCACCTCGATTTCTACGCAGTATGCCAGCTCATATATTCACATCTGGACCTCCCTACTTTAGATTCTGGCTTTACACACAACCATCTTCACATTTAAATTTCTGCTTTTGTGTGGAAAACACCTTCATTTACAGTTCCTTAGATATCCACTCTACCAAGCTAACGAACACTTTGCTTTGACTCACAACACATGCTTGGGAATTCTTGGCTTGGAAAGTTATGATGTAAGCCTCTTGTGCAGACCCAATATGTTTTGAACATGACAACAGTAAAGCAGACATCAACTGTACTCCATAGAAACGAGAGCCAGGGAATCGAAAGTAAAATTTAAATAGGGAAATTCATTAAACGTTCAAGACAGCAGCTTCCCGTCCTTGATTATGTCATGTAGTGGGTTCATAAAATTATGAAACAGCTCTGTGTCTGTCAGACTAAGAATTAAGAAGTTATATTAATCCTAACATAGTGTTTTTCCTATTAGCAATGTACCAGAGTATAAGAAAAGAATTAAATATCAAGCAGTATCCTTGTGACTACACACTTGGCACCGGTTTGCTCACACACAGTATTAAAAGTAACTCTTAAAAGAAAACATTGACTTGGACAGAAGGAGCATGTTTATTTTCTTAAGAAAACCTGACTTATTTCATTTATTCACAACAGACCAAGAAGGGTAAAAAAATCTCTATTTAGACATCATTTTTCCAGTGTGAGGCCATACATCTCTCTTTGTAGAACAAAGTTGTCACAATAGACATGAATAAAATTTGCTCTTCAGCTCACTAAGTCATATTTCCTCGAGACAAGAGATGTTAAACTTAAAAAAAAATAATAGAAAAGAAAAAATGGTTTTCATCCAGTAGCATAAATTAAGCAATGGTGGCCTGTCAAGAACGACAATTCTTGCTTGCAGAATATAAACTTAAGTGAGTGTTTACTGCAGCACAGAGATCGTATTTGGTGCTAACAGTTTGGCAAACATATTCACTGACAACTGGCACAGAAAACACGCAGATAAAATAGATATTGGATTCTAGATAGAGCAACCCTCCTCAAAAGCAAGAATGCTTAAAGATCAAAGTGCAGGTTTCCTTAACTCCCTGAAGGACACAGCAATCCGTCACAACCCTCTGGCATAGCCCTTGGTATTTGCACAGCCACATCAACCCCTACTCACCCGTTTTTTGGCTGAGCTGATAGAGAAAACACTTGCGCAGATCTGCATTGTCCCTGAAGGTCAGTTGCAGAAGTGACCCTGACTTTTTTAACTTCTGCATGAGCCACAGACCTAGAATGAAAATTGATACATATTTTTATCCTGTTTGCTAACTATCAACCAAGGGGATTAAAGATGTGCCTACAGTAAGGGCAGCACTTCAATTCAATGGAAGCCTTTGTTTCTTTTTTGTGTTGTTAATCAATAGGCGGAAAAATTTAAGGGTCTTGATTATCCATGTCACGATAGCACAAATGCTCAGGAAGGCTGAACTGTGAGACATTCCATTCTCATAGCACTGTGTCTTCTCTAGCCTTGCAGATGCCTCTCTTCCTTGGCATTATACAGAGCGATCAAGGTCATCCCTCACTGCTGCACACCTTTGGCTTTCCCAGGGAGTGCTGTAGGACCTTGTAGGACCTTCTAGTAGACACTGAAAGCCCCTCTCATTGCAATTTTTGCCTGTGTGGGTTTGAAGTCTTCAGCAAGTATTTTCCACAAGTGCAGTGTACGAGTCCTGTTGTTAGGATTTATTGCTACCTCCACACGTTTCTGTCTCATGGACTGCAGCTACTCATAGCTTTCTCATGAACTCTTACCTGTACTAACCAAAGTACTGTTGTTGTAAAGGGTTCCCAGGTGAGGCCCAGAGAGGGACAGGAAGGTGTGTAATTTGTTGAGGTAATAGCGAAACCTGGGACGAGTTAGTACAGATCGAATAATCACGTTACCAAGGGAATGTCCAATAAAACTGTTGGGAAAGAAAGAATTACATTAACACAAAACCCATCTGTATCGTATTTAAATTAAAGACATGATTGGCATAAATTGGTCTGGGGGGGATTCTATCAAGATTTAGTCACTATTTCACTTTTTTTTTTTCAATCTAGTATATACTTTTCCATCTGTAACAGTGTAAAAATTCATCTCATTGTTTTGACAGCAGGCACTTTTGGAGAAGTTAATTTCACTGTATGTTGCTCATGTAACTGAAGCAGTCACAGACCGTTAACTATTAGAACCCTTACCTTATTCGGGATATGGAGAGGTTGTACAATTGGATATGCTGAATAATTTCATCCAATAATCGGTCGGTCATTGTATCAAAATCAGCAAAAGTATCAGTCTGGTGAAAAATAGAATGAATTAAAATATATTGCACTTATTGCAGACTGAGGCTATTTTCAAAGTAAAATGCAAGCAGAAACATAACAATGAGTCCAAATTTTCTTTACACACGCTCAAGTAGGAAGGAGAGGGGGGATTTTTCTTAGTCTACAGGTCCTCTAGAAATTTAAGTTCCCCTTTGAAAAGAGAGTCACAAAGTTTCACTTTAGATTTCTTGGCAAATAGCTTCCAATTCATACTGCAAACTTAGTCAAGCCTTTCACTTCCTTTCTCTCGCAGCATCAACAGTCACAACAGACCATGGGTCAGGATGGGTCCCATCGCTATCATTACAGCCTATGTGGAAATTCACAGACTCCAGTGAATTAGTGGGCAAGGTAAGACAAAATTCTTTGACTTCATTATCACACCCTTTAGCTTTAAGAACACTTTAAAGCTTTAATTCAAGTTAGGACTAGAGTAACCCAATACTTTGTAGGGCATGGAAATAGGGCCCTCTAGAAGGCAATGAATATTTTAAGGGGATGAAGCTACTGCCTGTGGTTGTTCGTTTTTGTCTACTAACTGTGCTTCCAATTTCAGCACGTTATGATAGGATAAACCCAGACCTACAATTTATTAATAGTAACATTAACAATATTAGGCTGACTTCAGAGTCATAAGCATGATATTAAAGCAGCATGACTTGATACTTCTGAGAATTGGTAATGCTCAACCACTCTAGACACCATATCCTACACATGGGAAAAAAAACCCCTTTTTGCCATTTAGGATTTAAAGGATTACTGCTGTAAAATAGTTTACAGCATTATACACTGACACACAGCTTATGCTGATGCTACATATATAATCACAAAATTATTTGGCCATCTTAATGAAATGTTGTGTGTTTGTTATTCAACAGTTACCAGTAAGAGAATGAGCATTAGAGGGAGACAATTTCTTGCTAGCAATTGTACTGCCAATTGCGATACAATTAAACAAATACTACATTGTCCAGTCTATACGATTGTGGGCAGATCTTATTCAGAACTGTGTCATCTGGCAATCCAACAGGACTCTAAATCAAATTCGTAACTAGTGAGATGCCACAAAAACAATCATCAAATGCTGGAACAGCTATTAAAAGCAAACACATCGGTAATTAATGCTTTTGTGACACAATTCATCTTGCTAATTGCAGCTCTTGCAAAGGAAAACAGGAGCACATTCACTTTCCAATATGGCCTTCAAATAAATGTTCTCATAAACTACAAACAGTCCACTCACCTCCTGCCTGTTTCTTTTGTTTTTGTTGATAATTAATTATTTCCTCCTAGGCTCATTATCCCAAATCTTTCAGGTTATTAAAAAGTGGAAGAATATCAGACTGAACATTATTCATAAACAAAACACGTCAAGCATCATATTTCATCTGGTTATATCTCCATCCTTTAGTATCATCTCAGCCTGACTGAGCATGTCAAATGTATCACAAATGAATCCCTAA
Organism: Pedionomus torquatus; assembly: GCA_013398155.1. Taxonomy (NCBI): domain Eukaryota; kingdom Metazoa; phylum Chordata; class Aves; order Charadriiformes; family Pedionomidae; genus Pedionomus; species Pedionomus torquatus. Next base: position 133,261 of record VZRU01016433.1, on the reverse strand, counting down.
AAAAAAGTGGTTTTCTTTTTCTTCCATAAGGCAAACTCCAGCTAATTGACCAATTTCTTGGGTCATCTTCAGTGTGACTCTCAGAGCAGGGGAAAAAAGGGTGACAGGGAGCTTTGCAGCATCCAAATAGTCATCAAACTACATGGGTCCTATTTCCAGTGCCACGGAAACTTCCTTGCCTTCCCAGACTATGAGAGCACTCAAAGTTGCCATGATGGGCTCTGGATAATGTTAAAGATGTTGTAAGATATTTCACCCTCTGAAAGGACAAGCAGAGGCTTTCCTGCAAGTCATCAACAGTCATCTCATTATTTTCATCTTGCTCACCTTCACTGTGCAGGTCTGCTGCTGACAGAGGTGTGCACTGGAAGGTGGCAAGTTCACAGACTAACGCCAACCAGCCACTTCAAAATATAAAAGCTGTTGAACAAAGAAGGTTGGAAAGTTTTGACTCAGGTTTCTCAGCTGCTCGTAAATCAGAATAATGCTTCTGGCTGGGCACTGGAAACCCTTATTTTGTGCATAAAGTCAGGCCTCTCTATCATAAATATGGGTTCAGTGCAGAGCAAAGCACAGAATTCATTTCTGTTTCTCTGCCTAGACTAGCAATGAATCTTTCTGGAAGACATTTCTTTATCATTCAAGGGAATAAATCTCGCAAACATTGCAACAGGAGAAACAACGGCTGACGCGGCAAAGGAAGCTGCCAACACCTGCTGGATGATCCACACCCTCCGGAGAATTTAGCATTCCTGATATTTCTGCATTCTGCTGCTGCTATGTTCCCTGGCACCCTAAAGGCAGAGGCACCAAGCTGCTAAGTTTGCAAACTGACAGGATAAACGGATTTTCTTCTTTTAAGGTCTAATCCTATAAGTGCTTATGTCATTGCATTTGACTTTGATGCTAGGAATATTTTCTGGTAGGTCTGAGTGCCCTATCAAATTAGACAGGAACAGGAACAGACCTTTGCACTAACTACTGCATAAAATTCCCCAAATTCCCCAGTGCTTTTGCTTCATTCAGCTGGTGAAAAAGCTTTGCTGAAGGCCCTGTTTCAGCAATGTCAACAGGGTGTAGCAGATCTAAAGGAAGACAGAAATTAGTTCTGTACTACCTGATTTCTTTCAGACATTAGGAAGTCCAGTTTTCCACCGGGGAGTCCCAGTTCTATGAAAGTCTTTACCAGCCGCAGATCTGCACTGTTACCTGGAAAGAAATGGTACTGTGTAAGATGGAACTCAAGAGAAAAATAATACAGATTCAATTTAATACATTCATCTTCCTAGAAACCTTGACACCAGGGATCTCCTGCTAAGTGCTGCTAAGACAGCTCACCACACCATGGGATTGTGCATTAGAACAGCAGGAGAGCAAGAAAAAACACAGCCCGCACAAGGTGGGGTTGGATTCCCTGCTGCTGGGGGCTGTATAAATACTGGGGAAGAAAGGGTGAATATCAGGCCCAGAAAAACTCTGTCCCCTATTTGCTGGACAGCAGAAGTAAGACAAAAAGGCAAAAAACTGAGATCTGTACTTCCACCTCTACAGCTGCTGAGGCTCCCAGGGGACTCTGCAGCTCTGCCAAGATCCTTGGCACGTATGCTGGAGTACAGGGCTGTACCTTCAGATGTAGAGTAGCCTGCCTCTGCGTATTCACAATTAGAGACAGCGCTGAAATCTTTCAGGCTCCTAATATTTTGGCAGGTGCCCCATTCCATACAAGGAAATTCAAAAGTCTTCTGAAATGTTTTACTGGAAAATATTTGGCTGAGACAGTTGGGGTTGTTCAGCCTGGAGAAAAGACGACTCTGGGGAGATCTTATAGCCCCTTCCAGTATGTAAAGGGAGACTGAAGGAAGGATGGGGAGAGAGTCTTTCAGGGAGTGTAGCGATAAGAGAAGAGATAACGGTTTTAAATTGAAAAAGAGTAGATTCAGATTAGATAGAAGGAAGAAATTCTTTCCTGTGAGGGTGGTGAGACACTGGATTGAGTTGCCCAGAGAAGCTGTGGATGCCCCATCCCTGGAGGTGTTCAAGGCCAGGCTGGATGGGGCTTTGAGCAACCTGCTCTAGTGGGAGGCATCCCTGTCTGTGGCAGGAGGGTTGGAACTAGATGATCATTAGAGTCCCTTCCAATTCAAACCATTCTACGATGTCCTGTGCACGTTCCTTTTACCTTACTTAGTTTTATGGGAAAAAAAAAACATTTCAGAAGAATTTGCACTATTTTCTTCTATTTCTCAAAAACTTATGTTGTTTTACTTTCTTTAGACCCTCCATTCTTTCATACTTGCTGAACATCTGCCCTTTTTTTTGGTTTGTTTGTTTACATCAAAATGACTTGCAAACAGTAATTCCTCCTGGCCTTACCATCCAACCCATGGACACAAACAACGAGGTGAATTCCATCTTCCAAATTTTCTTCCTCTTCCTCTGGTGGAAAATATGGGATATCAGAAGCTAGTACCGATAAGTCACTGTACAGAAATCCTTCAATCTTCATTTCTTTTTTAAATTTTTCTTTGGCCTGATAAAAACTGGAGAATACATTAATTAATCACAACAGAACTGGGTGTTCAAAAACAAACCTTCAAATGAGAAACAAGGAGGTTGGTATTTGCAAGAAGTTATGTTTACAACTTTCAAATAAAGCCCTGGATACTATTTCTTATCTATTCTGACTGACAGAAATCGGGATGCAGGGTAGAAAATCTGTGTCTCAGTGATTTGGCTACACACAGGTAACAGCTAAAACATCTTACACACATCTCAGGATTTAAAATACCATTTCCTGGTGGTCTGTAACAATGAGACAAAGGTACAGAATTAGCAATTTAGCTTCTTAACATGGTCATCAGCCCTAAAGATACTGCAATGCAACCTGTATCATTTTGCTAGCATCGAATGTGTTTGTAGGCAGGTAGAAGGTGTTCTCCCCAGTCTTCAGACTGTGGAGGTAAAGGATGCACCACACATGGCAGATATTTTTTGTTTTGTTGGGTTTGTGGTTCATTTGAAAACTTTCAGTAGCTATGAGGAAAAGTCTCTCAATGCTGAAAAAATTAAGCTAGGCCCTACAGTTAGACATACAAAAATTCACCCTGAAGCATTCTGCCAGCTGAAGATGCCAAACTCTTCAGTGGCTTTTAGGAATGAATAATCACAACAGAAGTGTAGAATTACACAGAAAACTGTGATGGACCACGTTAGGAGATATAAACCTTTGAAGGTCGGGGATTGCTTAAGGCCACAATATAAGGGTGAGCAATTACTTACATCAGTCCTTCTACTTTAAATGGGCCACGGACGTGGAGGCCCTGGATTCATGTGCACGAAAACATGCTTAATTTTTTTTTTTTTTCACAAAGAAGGAGCAAATTTTGTGCTTAGATTAATCAGGATTGACAGCAGGGTCTATAAAAGAAACCTTATGATGCTTTCAAAAATAAATAAAAAAATAAGCCTTGGGTCATAAATTAATGCATATGCAGAGAGTCGACATTCTGGTTGGCTGAATGGGTTGTGAAATTCACATGCTACTGTATTACCTCAGCACAGCAGAAACTCCAAAATTTAACCAAAGTAGACATGCGGTAGTGTGTATTCAGTCTGAGAAATGTGCCACCGTGACATCAAGGCCACTTGATGTGGCACTTTTTGCCATGGACAATGAATTAAAAAAATAAATAAATGAGGGCCTCTTCTCTAGCTTCCCGGGATGCCAGTTCTCCCATTATATAGTTTGACAAACTGAACCTGAAATCCTACCGGCCAACCTGTGGTCCTCTTACATAGTTCAGTTAATGAGTGCAATTATGGAAGCAGAACAGTAAAACAAGTAACAGAACTGCCACAGTGCACTTAGTGTCAGGGATCAATACCCAAGTCCAGGTAACTTTGACTTCATGCAGCAAGGCCAGACCTCAAAGATTATTTAGGCACCTAAATCTTACAGATTTGTATGAGAATTAAGGGCCTAATTTCTTTGAGGGTCTCATTTTGTGGTTTCCTCCTTTCTATTTGGATTATTTATTCTATATAAACCATTTCTCTGTTTGGATTATTTATTTTAGATGACTCTGAATGTGGGCTTGCCCTGTGCTTACTCTGTTTAAGGGCCCCAACTTTGACTAGGTATCTTGGCACTACAGTAACAATAATGAAGAAAGCAATTAGACATTCTTACTTCAGCATCCTTTCATTGGTCTCTTCATCCACCTCATTTGAATTAGAGGAGACAACACCAAAAGAGCCCAGAGGCTGGCGTGTGATGGGGAAGGCAGCCTGCTTTGCAGGGAAGCCAACCATAGCAGGGGTCTCTTTGAGCACAGAAGAAAAAGGAAGACACGTGGCTGTGCAAGAGACGGACAGGTTGACAACATCAACAGCCTTTCTGCTTTCCAGGGCTACTCCCTCCGTCGTCGCCGAATGAAATCCGGTGCCGTTAGCTACAAGTTTATGCTCTTGGCTGTTGGGTTCTTGAGGATCTTCAGCCTGGTAGGATCCTGCAGCAGGGTCTGTCGAGGCAGGCGAGTCATTGAGCTCAATTTCTTGTAACCCCTGCATTTCTGCATACACCGCCAGGCTCTCATCAGCAAGAGAGCTACCACACTCTCCTTGCATTGACCCAAATTTGGTTGAGGACTCCGAAGGAGCTGGAACAGGGTAGCAAAAGTCTGGTACCAGCTTTATGCTTTGTAAGAAACTCTCCTCACCTGAAATACTTCTATTGGAGTGAAATCCTTGCTGTGTTTTTAAACTGTCCGGCTTAAGTTTATCCTTTGGATCCTCGATGCATGTATCAAACTTATGTATATTTTTGTCCGAGTAATTACAAGCCCTTGGTGCTTTTAAGCTGCACTCGTTATTGCTCTCCAGTAACTGGCATTCAGAGATGTTATCTCTGAGCTGCTTTGGACAAATAGGTGGTCTTGCGCTTTCCAAACTACAGAAGGTCTCTGGAAAATCTTCCTTCTCCTCCTCCCCTTGTAACTCAATGTTACTGCTACTGTGTTTGGCAGAGGGTTTATGATGTCCTGTTGGTTCTAGTTGTCCACTTTCAGTGATGATTTGACACCCAGGAAAATCCATGACTAATTGCCCATCCTCACCCTCTGTCTCCATGCAACTTTTTAAGTTTCCTCCTGAATCTCCTAAAGATACTTCACCGTGTTTGGATATATCCACCTCCTCTGTAGGCTCTTCTGGGCTACTGATCTGAGGAGCTGAGACAGATTTGGTCAGTTTGGTAAGCTCCACTTCCCTCTCATCTTCCTCAAAGGGCAAAGAGCTAATGGATGTGAGTGATGCTTGGATCCCACTGGGCAAGCTAGTATTGCTTTCTGTGTGGCCACCCTCCAGGGAATTTCGGTGGATGGCGTGCCTTCGTACCAAGTGGTGCAGGATCTCCCGATCACTGGGCAGCTCCAATGCCCGGCTACGAGCATCAGACCATGCCACCGAACTTGGCTCGCTTTCAATGCCTGAATCAGATATTATAGAGGAAGATCTTTTTATAACCCCTGACATCAGGGTAAATTCTTCACACTCCTCACTTCGCTGCTCCTTTGTGACCAATTTAACTTCAAAGCTGTGCGGGGGCAAAGTTTTCACAACAGAGAGCAGAGTTTTGGTGTCTGGATCTCCTGTTTTTTCAAGATTGGTTAATTCATTCAGCGCCAACTCAGATGAAGTGAGATTATTTTCAGATTGACTAGATTGGTCTGGTTTATGTATTTCAGTCCTATCTTGCAAGCCATCAGTTCCACATGCTCTGCACTCATACTGAGCACTGACAATTAACACGGGCTCACTTTTGTGGGAATCCTTATTGCTAGGTTTCGTATCTGTACAGATAATATCTGCCACAAGTCTATTGTCTTTTAATAAAGCTTCCTGGGATGCTTTAAAGTCTTCCGATGCGCATTCTGTATTGCCTGTCTCTGAGTCAGAAGCAGTTTCCTTACTTAAAACAAAAATACTTTCAGGTTTCCTTTGGCCTTCTTTGTTGACTGTACATACCTGAGATGAGGAGTGCTGGTTTAAACCTTTAGCCGTACAATCAGCACCTTCAGTGCCACTGTATATGCAGGAGGGATTCCCGTTTATTCTATCTGTGTGTATTATCAGAGTACCTTTCCCAAAGTCTCCTTTCATTGCTGCAGTGGCATCATTTGATGTAAACTCTTCATTGTCATCCATTATATCCATTTGGGTATTTGCAGGAACCTCAAAATCTGGGAAAACTTCCAAATTCTGATCTGAAAGAAAGAAAAAATAGAGGTGGTACCTGAAAGAACACAACAGAATACCCTAAGGTGATGTGGAACTTTGAAAAGTCATTGTAAGACCTAAAAAAGTGTGCATAGATATTATATAATAGAAATAATACGTACATTAGAGGCATACTAGATAATTGCCAGCATGCATTTAACTAGAACTATACTCACTAAACCATTACAGTTCAGCCAAAGAAGATAATACCAATAAAATATATTTTCCTGAGTATAATTGTATCCAAAGTGCCGGTTTCTCCAGCACAGGTAAAAGAGCTGACACTCCTTTGTATCCCAGGTGCCATACAACACTGTTTATATAAATCTCTTGCTTGTGAGTCAATTTAATACTCAGTTTAATAGTTTAAATACCTGTAAGGAGCACTTTCAAAATGTATGCAGTTGGATAACTCTGGAAGAGAGGAAATTTTGGACTAAAGGTCATATTTACTAGACTATCGTCACTTATAATATTAATACATATTGCCTCCTTGCTTCTTAATAGTTGAGTAAAAAGAAACAGGAGCCAAGGACCATGAGGTTTTAGTAAAAATCTGCAGAATGAAATAATTTCTTAATTAAAAGTTTGATTTGGATACTCAAGGGAAAAATATATTTTTTTGGAAAGCAATGCTGCCTCTTAGGGACAGTGTTGGACTTTATGCTGAAATTGTGGGGTTTTATTCTGAGATTTCTTACCACTAGATGTCACACTGGGGATGAAATTCATAGCGCTGTTTTTCCTTTAGATTTGTACTGTAACAAAAATCCAAATTATTTTGTTTTCTTCCTAGATTTTGCCTGCAGCTCTTGTAACTTAACAGCTTACTTTGAAGATGAAAAAATATGAAGTTACAGGAAATACCCTAGTTTGCTACTAGGGAAAACAGCCAAGCTGCCTCACAAAGCTGTACCTTGTGGTGTTTCACTCACCTTTGCAAGGCATATCCATGTACCTGTCTTCAAAGATAACTGGGAGCGTGTTCCAGTCCCCATCTATGTCAAGGCATTCCGCTGGAAGTGGAGGCATGCTGGTGAAGTACTCTGAATTACGAATTTCTGTAGAGATCTGTCCATGACTTTGGATCCTGGCAGCAAAGTACAAAAAGAAATGGAGTGTTTGAGTAGTTACCATGCTGTTTCTCCATCACTCCTGCAAGCCCAGCAGCAAAGCTAGACATGTAGGCAGAAGGCAGAGGCAATGTGCTTGAAAGCAGAGGAGACAGTAATGTATGATGAGGGGGTTCCCAGTGCTCCTAGGAGGTCTCCCATCAGTTGATTTCTTTCTCAGATAGATACCTACAACTTGCACGCTGCCTCACTGAAAAATCTAATATCTTTTTTGGAAATTGTTCCAGTCGCTCCTCCTCCTGTTAGCTACCACAACTCATTGCTCTCCTCCCAGGGGTCACCTCACCTAGCTTTCCAGTCAGAAAAAGAGGTCTGCCACTCTGGCTGTGGCAAGGGTTCCGAAACCTAGAGGCGGGAAGCAATAATCAAAAATTTGGTTGAGCAGTATAGGGAGGAATAAGACCAAGAAGGACACATGGCAGGCTCTCTGTCTCACTTATACCAGTCCTGAGAGCACTGCGGTGTCCCACATATCTGGATGCATCTGGAAGCGCTAAGACACATCAATTCAGCTACTCCCTGTAGACGGAACTAGAATGACTGTTTCCATCTTTTGGGAGATGTAAATTACCACCTGGTTTTCATCAGGGAATGTGAGGTTAAACTGCCACATGGCTGTGGGTTTGCCTATAATAAATACAGTAATTTTTACTTCTGATGAGCTTTCCTATGTAAGCATCCTCCTCAAAAAACAAGGAAAACATCAAAGTGTGTTTGTTTGTGTTGACTCTTTGCCGAATTAGTCTGTTTATCCTAAGGAATAAAGAGTAAGACAAAAATCTTTTCATAGCTGGTCAGCTGAAAGCAATTCCACACAGGTCCCATAGGACAACACAAGGGCAATATTTCAGATTATCATTGGCAGAAGGCAGGCAATCACCCCGTGCCAGTTAACTGGAAGAGACATGCTTTGTACATTATGAAGCAAAACTCAAACTACACCTTCTTAATTCAATCGGTCTGTCCTCATGCCAGCATGGAAGATTCCTTTGTTCAGACACAAATATCACCTTCAACTTCAGCACATAATTGTTGCTGTCTATCATTTGCTCTTACCTGTAGGCCAGTTATTCTTTCCTCAAAGATAAGCAAATCATCGGTTGCTAAAACATGACTCAGGAGTCGCAACCAGCTAACTGCTCATTATTGCCTACGGCAACACCTGGGTATCTGGAGTTAACTCTTAGCAACATAAGAGGTTCTCACTGACTTATTAATTATTGGCATTGGTGTTTTACTAAAGACCACAAATAATAAACTAAACTTGCTTCAAGATCAATCTCTGGCACAAAAGAGGAATCATTGATAGCCACAGGTGTGGAAATATTATTTTTTTCTGTAAAATACTGGGAGGATATGACACCCACTAGAGCATCCCACTCCGTGTGATACCCAGCCTGTTGAAAATGGTGTGTCTGCTGCCTAAGCAGTCAAGTGCTGCCAGGCATGTATGTGCATGGCCTCACACAGAACTCACAACAGTGTTATGGGAGGCAAAAAAAAAAAAAAAAAAAAAAAAGCTCTTGTCTGGCAATAAGGAAGAAAGAATTCGGGGGAACACGTTACTGTTTGAAGTGGTCGCACAGCACCTGGCACACTGAGAGCTGAGCTCACCTGCAGACTCTGTGAACCTGATTAATAGTTGATACCACCACCCCCAACGTTAATAATACTCTGGCAGCCAAGACTCTGTTTTTCCAACTACATCATCTATCAAAATCAAAAAGAATACAGGATTCTCCCATGAGGCCTGTATAGACTGAATTTACTACAGAGACCAACTTTTATAGTTTGTAAATTATTTTATTGGGTTTTTTACTGCCTGCTAATCACTAAGGAAAAGATGTGTTTATCTGCAGGAAATGGGCTAGTTCTGTGGCTGCCTGGAGAAATCAAAGCACTTCATGCAATTAGGCTTCACTCTGGGTGGGGTTAGGTTTGCTTGAATGGGGCCATAAATGTCTGTTCCCTCACGCCAGGATCCTGCCACAGGGTTTTCCTTCTCTCCAAACCTCACAATGGAGGGCTAAGTGAGCACAGCTGGGCCCCTGAAGCCACCGTGTGGCTCTAATTTGGCAGAACAAGGTAGCCTTGTACAACACATCCACTAATGAAGTCATGGCCCTTTCCACCAACGCTGAATAAGCCCTAATAACCCCAGGGACAGCTCTGAGAAAGTAATTTTCTGCTTTGCACTAGGTCAGAAGCAGATGTCTCACTTAAGCCTCATCACTGTGACAGGACCCAATGTCATGGCCTTTAAACCCCTTCTGAGAGATGGGTTTCCATGCTGGTAATGCTGTGTTCCCCCCCACGGTGACAGGCAGTTTTGCTGCACAAATAATCCCTCCTTAATCATAAATGCAAATCTGAGCATCTTTCTTTGAACTTTGCATTCAGGGGTCAGGTCCTGAGTACCATCCACGTGCTCTGCTTGGGATTATTGGCTAAACCTAAAGGCAGGATTTGCCCTGATCTAGCTTTAAAACTGGTTCCTCATACTGTTCAGCTTGGCTCCAAGCAAGAAGTGTCAAGTAGGAGGAAATACTTACCTTGCCAATTTTTTATAGCATATTTTCATGAATGCAGCCCAGTGCAACAGTTGCATTCCTGGACTATTTTACACCTTTGATTCTTGCTCAATTATTTATCAGCCCTGAGTTCACATCACTACCACAGCTCCTCCAGCCAATAGGGTATTCCCCATTCCTGTCTTCAACTGCTGTATCTAATGAATGTTCACAGCTTTGTGTTGGATGTTTAATACTCCTCTCTGCATTTAAAGATTCTTTCTGCTACAGACAGTAGGGCTGGACTAAACACCAAAATAAATCCACTACTGCCTACCCTCAAAAACACATATTAGAAATGGCAAAAAGCAAATTTTTAAATGTTAAAGCTTTTGTTGCTTGTCAGCAGATACTTCTCATTAAAAGTGCAAGTACTAGATGGGGTAGAGTGAGTTTAGGAAGTTAATCAAAGAAAGTAATCAAAAGTTATTTCTGTCTGCCCTCAGGCTGGTGGCTTTGGTGGAAATATGCTTTGAAGAAATATGCCTCCAACTGCAACTGAAAGGAGAGGTGGGGAAAGAGGATCTCCTGTATTGCGTCCCTAGAGCATAGGGATCTTGAATCTCTGGGGTCTGATCAGAGTCACCTACTTTTGACACTGTTTCTTCATGGAGGTAGAACAGACCTGGTGACTTCTCTCAAACTAAACTCTCCCATATGCAGCAGAAAAGACCTTAAGTCTTGATTGCAAAATGTTTTAAACTACATTTTCAGTTGTTCCAGTGACAGGGAAGGGTCAGTGGCTTACTTACAGGCCTTCCTGGAATGTGAGCACAGCAGGTTTCTGGTGCTCGGTGTAGAAGAAGGCTTCCGAGAATCTCCTCACCTGAGGGAGAAACACACAAGTTAAACCTAAGATCTGCTGAAAGGTGCCAAGGACAACCAAGCTAATATCAGAGCAGTGACTGTCAAGCCCAGATTCCATAGTGTGCTCTGAGTGCTTTGCACCTCTCTGGTGACAAAAAGAAACAAAGACTTCAGTTCTGTTTTACTTTCCCAGGCCAGCAAAAAGCAGCTGGTGTCATGACAAACTGTGTTGGGAGGTAAGAAATGTCCCATGATCAAGATTTGCTCATGTGCATCTTCTGACCACTTTTGTGAAACTTCCCATTTTCCCCTATAAGCTTAAAATTGGGAAGCTTTCTTCCTTTCCCACCATGTAACACATATGGCAGCAGTGGAGAGAGTTCCTAAATTAGAACAATTCATAATTGATCATCTTTTCTATGGGAACATCCACAGCGACTCCCAAGAGAGTAAGGGATGCCTTATCCACCAGCCCAGAGGAGAATAAGCCCTATCATAGTAGAAACACATCTGCCCATGTCATGGTTCTGACAGATGAGAGTTCTTCAAATCTCTTCATGGACATTAGATCTGTTCAGTGTTGGATAATCAATTACAAAAGAGCCACAGATCTGAAGTGGCTGGCAGAGCACAGAGTGTGAAATAAGCTATAAAAAATTCAGTGCTGCTATCTGCCCTGGAATAAGCTTTGAGTTTCAATGCATCAAGTATAATATGCAATCAAATGTACTAAACTGTTCAACTGCAGCCCATACATTACTAACAATATTTGTAAAAGTGACCTCTGTTACAGCGTCAGAAAACAGCAGCGAAAAGCATACGTCATAGCATCTCCCTAAATCCCAGCTGTGCTTCAACAAATGACCTTTCTAAAAAAAGGACTAGCATGCCTTCAAAAAGATTGTATCTTGATAATATGCCTTTTTGTCTGGAGCTCTCAAACTGTTTTTCAGAGCTGGGGAAGTATCGTTACACATGGGTTATACGAGGAGGAGCTCAAGCACAGGAAGGTATGTAATTTATGAAAGATCAAGCAGGCAGCTGGCATCAATCGAGGCTGGAACTGCAGTCTGGGATTCACCTTGCTGGAGGTTGGATCCCACAAAGCTGTTTCCTTTGGCTGAAAGTCAAAATAACCAGGGGAATCTCAGCATCAGTCACGTCTTCCTGAATTCTATGTCTTTTTTGCAAGCTCAACCACACTCTTCGGCACAGAAACCATAGCACTTTTCTTGTTAATCTGGAGAGTCACTGGACCTCCACTGACTTTGACAGGGACCAGATGTCAATACTCACACTGAAGATATCTAAAGCTAAGCAAGGTGAATCCTACCATTTTCTTTAATTGATTAGATCAGACTATGAGTTCAGCTCAGGTGATGTATTGAACTGATATCTGGTCAATAACCAAAAACATCCTAATGGAAGACAGACGCAGCACTTTCTGAACTAATCAGATAAGCAGATCCGACAAAGGTAGCTCGAAAGACAACTGCTTTTTTGCCATCTTTATTATTTAGCATGACACAAGAACAAAAAACAATTTACACATGAATAATGTTAGTATTTTCTTGTGTGCACCTCACTAGGAGAAAGGCAAGAACTACCAATATATATATAAGACATAGTGAAGAAAACAAACCTATATTTCTCATGGTACTTTTGTAAAAGAAGTTTAGATAAAATGATCTTTTTTTTGATTATTCATCATTGCAATGTTTGTGCTTCTTAAAATAAATGTTTTTGATTTATGCATAACTAGCGAGTACAGGTGCTTTCTTCCTCTTCCCACCCATCTCCTCTTCCATGTCAGCTTCTGGTGCTCAAAGTGCATTCTTTTTACACAGCATCCTGGGCATCATAAAAGCAATAGCCTTCATCTCAGAAATCGAAATATGTAATTTCAAATTTCAAATCTCTTCTTCAGCTCTTGTGCTTCTCACCCATCTCCAGTAAATACTTATGTGGGCAGAATAGTGTTGGAAATACATATCCAGATAAATCACAGAATCATAGAATGGTTAGAGTTGGAAGGGACCTTCAAGATCATCGAATTCCAACCCCCCTGCCATGGGCAGGGACACCTCCCACTAGACCAGGTTGCTCCAAGCCCCATCCAGCCTGGCCTTGAACACCTCCAGGGATGGGGCAGCCACAGCTTCTCTGGGTAACCTGTTCCAGTGCCTCACCACCCTCACAGGAAAGAAATTTTTCCTAATATCCAATCTAAATCTCCCCTCTTCCAGTTTAAAACCATTACCCTTTGTCCTATCATTAGGCTTCCAGACAAAGAGTCCCTCTCATGCTCTCCTGGAACTCCCTTCAGATACTGGAAGGCTGCTCTAAGGTCTCCTCAGCACCTTCTCTTCTACATGCTGAACAGCCCCAGCTCTCTCAGCCTGTACTGATAGGAGAGGTGCTCCAACCCTCTAATAATCTTCATGGCCCTCCGCTGGACCTGTTCCAACAGTTCTATGTCCTTTCTCTGTTCAGGACTCCAGACCATTCATGCCATTACTGAACTTGCTTTTAAATTCCTTAACATTACCCGTAACATGTGATGTTCCTGAGTCAGATAAGCTGTGACTTCTGGATGAAGAGTTGCCACCTCCAGGAACTGGGTCCACAGAGTCAGGAGGTGGGAGCAAAGCCAGGCGAGGTCCTTGCTTATCTGTTCTGCTATCTTCTCTGGATTGCTCAGCAGCTGGGGGAGAGAAAAGACATTCTGAGATAGAGACAGTGTCATGAAGGAAAACCCGTTTGCAGATTAAATCCTTTTAGGAAAAATAACAACAACAACAATTTGTCTTGATTTAGAAATATTATTCAAGGCAATATTTATTTTACCCCAAATAAAGCTGGTGATATTTTTGCTTTTACCCTTTAAAAGCCACATAAATTAGCACAAAGCGTCTCAGCGACGCAATTGCAGAGCAAGGAGTGGGAACAATCTCAGTTTTTGCAGACGCTTTACTGCAGATGTAGTAACTGGGAAAAGAATCAAAGAAAGTGGGTTCCAAACTATCCACCAGATGGTGCTGGATGCTCTGAAATAATAAACCATGGCCCATCACTCTTTTCTGGTAGCAAAAGAAACCTTCTTAGCCATGTCATACAAGGATACCAGATGGGTGATTGCAGGGGAAGGTGGGGGACGAACAACAAACCTCAAACCAAAACACTGTGTTCCTCAACACATGATGAAAACAGACACCCCAGAATCTGCTGTTGCTTCTCTCCCACAATAGGACGTGTTGGAGCCTTCCCTGCCCTCCATGTCCAGGATGCATTTTTGCATTAAAGCTCTGCAGTCCAGGAAATGCACATCAGTAGCAAAGTCTCCACATATCAATCTCCCTGGTTTCACCATTTCTTTTAACAAGAGACAGACATTGCATTTTACCTCTGTGTTTTGCCACACAGAGCACAGAAGTGAGCCTTCATCTATTAGGGTCCCTACATACTTCCCTGAGACTGGTAATAGTACTAGAAATACCCCAGAAAAGATAGAAATGAGTTCTTGGCCGGGTTGTTTGTTTTGGTGTTTTGTTTTGGGTTTTGTTTTTTGGGTTTGGTTGGGTTTTTTGGGGTTAGGACTGCAGTCTAGCCAGAAGTCTGCTTATTTTTCCCATTTACTGGTAGGTGGTTTCCAGATAGGTGACACTGCAAACTAAGCCATGATTAAAAGCAAATTGTCTGTGAGAGAGACAGAAACAGAGAAAATGTGCGTGTGGGCATCAGAGAGATGGTCACTGAGTTCACGTTGTTTGGATGGCATTTGTTTCTAACAACTTGTTCAAAATGGCACAAGCTGCAGTACTCATTCTGTTACTGGAAAAATCAGAGGAATACTGGTAGACAAATGATCCTGCCCAAACGTTTCTCTTTGCAGAGATGGGGCACTGCTTTATTTACTGCATTAAATTTTATATGAAGTATGTCAATTAGAGGGAGGGAGGGAGGCAGGAAGGCAGGAAGGAAGGGGGGAAGGAAGGGAGGGAGGAAGGCAGGGGGGAAGGCAGGGAGGAAGGAAGGAAGGAAGGGGGAGATC
>VZRU01016433.1:85053-115227 GCA_013398155.1 Pedionomus torquatus | reverse complement strand
AAAAAAAAAAAAAGTCTGCAGAGATTTATTGTCTTAGATTCATCTTATCTATCTTTAGAAACCTATGACGAGATTAATTTGACCAATAAAGATGTTTACAGCGGAATGAGTCATTTACAATCTCCCTTTGGTCGCTGGAGAAAAATGAGCAAATAGAGGTGCAGCTCATGCCACCCCAAGGCTAAAAGCACTACTTGTCAGATAACATATTTTATTGTCCTAAATGGGCCTGTTTCTTCCCAATGATTGTGAGGAGACAGATATAAAAATTTGCTTGGTATTAATCATACTGGGTGTATCCTACACCCCATGATTTTGCTGAGCTTTGCAACAGGCATCAGAAAATTAGCCTTAAAACCCAATCTTCAGAAGATTTTCAGTCTGTGAGTAAAATGATGCAAATAGCACTTCGCTCAAGAGCCTAAAAAGGATATTTGAATTTAGCAAATTTGCATGCGTTACGACAAGTACATTTGCAAATTAAGTGCCTGCTTCAGTACCAGCAGTCAGTTGAAAACCAAGCTAATTGTATTTAGAAAGCCCATATGTGCTCTGGTGTAGTTTGAATTGTGGTCAACCAAGCATACATAACTCTGCTATCTCCCAACCTATAACCTGTGCAGGTGAGACACAAATCATCTGTTAGGATAACCAAGATGCCTGAAGCAGGAGTTTAGTTGCATGTTGGATTCTGAGAGCTCCTAAGTCTGAGAGCTCATAAGTTGTAAATAAAAACACCAAAATTTATTCCTTTTCTTGCAGCTGGACTGAATAACACAGTATGTGCTCTTCCCAACCTAAGAGTTTTAGGCTATCTTGAAATATATGTTGGGGAACAAGACATGAAGTGGAAAATAGGAGCTATAAAGCTCATAAGTCTGTAAAGTATAATGTATTATGTTTGACAATTCTTGCATACAAGCATTACACAGTGAAACTGGAAAACAGTTTTTACTCCGTTTGTAAATCCACTGGTCAAGGCAACTGACTCTCCTAATGTAATTATCTCTGCAACAGAACAAACTGATAACTTCCAAACCTCTACTCAGAAAGACAAAGACATAAACACACAGATGTGAAGTCATGAGCCCCGATCCTTGAATTCAAAGAAACAGGTGGGAGAGCAGGAATTAGTCAGGGATGCACCTCATTTTCACAGGAGCTCCTGCTGTCATTACCAACATGAATAAACGCAAATTACAGAGCTCTGTCATGCAAATCCAGCCAGCCAGCACTTGCACATTGGACCCAATAGGCCTGACCAGCCAAAAAAAACTTCTGCCAAAACCAGAAAATCTATTAAACAATTGAATTAGGAAGAAAAACAGAAGCATTTTTAAAAAAACAAGTTGTAATTATGTAATTGGCAGGAAAGAAATCCATCACATAATGTAAATGAGGGAGTAAGTTTCAACAAGACTCATATCAACTTTTTGATTTTTCTTTTCATTTTTTAAAAAAAAAGTGTTAGATTTTTCCCCGGATCTCATGGCAATTCAGAACTGGAAGTTCACGTCTTCAAAAAGCCACTGAGACCAAAAGTCACCGAAAGACCAGTCAAAAGAGAAAATTATCAATACATTTTATCCCTCTACACATCAGGCCACCTTCAGTTCCTATAAAAGGATTTACATAAGCTGAGAAGGTAGTCATCTTTATCAGTGTGCCAAAATAAACACTAATCAGAAAACAGGGACAAAAATCCTCTAAAATCTATGAACAGCCCAAGAGCTTTGGAATTAAAATATGTATTGATAATGCAGCATTGTACAACATCCAGTGATTTTAAGTGTCTGTTCACCTACCCAGCTTCAGCTGTGGTAAATCAGGAATCTCCTTCATTATGAGGGTGTAGTACATGTGAAGTCCTCTTTGAGCATTTAAGAGCAGAAGGCAGAGGTCCTTATGCCATTTGTATGCATGCTGCATGCAGTTTTCAGATGGGACATAAAAGCTGCCCTGTGTAACAGAAGACCAAGAAAATTAAATACAGAGATTAAAATTCATGGTTTCCATTTGTCCTAGAGGTTTTCACAAAAATCCAGTTGTGGGCATCCTTCTCATTTCTAATCAAGGAACAAAGAAAGATTTTAAGCATCCCTACCTTCTAGCCACCTAACTACCTAGACATGCAACCATAATAGTATCTCATTTTACATTTATATTTTCCCCAAACTATACTGAAACTATTAGTCCCCAAAAACACTGTACAATGTACAAAGACTTTCAGTCCAAACAGCCCAAGAGAAGAAAGCACTCCTTTGCTATAGGAGGAAGGGTAGGAAGGACTATAAGGACGGCTACATTCACTTTCCTTTTTCCTCATGTCCTCTTACCCCCATCTAGCTTGATGGCATGGGGGTATTCTTTGTTATGAGCATTAGTGAAACAAATGCAGATGGCATCGCTATCCTGTCAACTAGCATGAGCCACTTTGTACTGCAGAATAAACGTCTGGATTAGTGTATCTTTTGTGGGAGGAGATGTAAACAAACAGATCACAACGGGTTTAACACAAAAATTTGCCAAACAACACATCTACGGCTAGAAACTGAGTTTGCGTTAGGGGGCCCTAAATCTAAAGTTTTCACTTCTGTCAAAAACCATCTTTTGTATAAATTACTCATCTTTGAAATTTGCCCTGCTCAGATTGAAAATAAAACTATTTACTGATCTGTGGGTTTGTGCTCAGGATTTCATGGAGAGTTGCAAAGAGTAGAATGAAAACTATCAGTGACAGCTCACATTTTCAAGGTCTCTGTATGCACCTTACAATTTTTATCCAATCATGCAGTAAGAAAGTGTGCAGACACTTCCAACCAATGGCTGTATCTGGTTATTGTTCCCCCAAACAGGAGTAAATTATCTGTACTGTAGAAGAAAGGGTTATGAAGAGAGAGCAGTGAGAAAGCCACGGAGGTGCTTTGTCCTTGAACTCTATGAAAGATCAAATAAATTGAGAACATGTCTAGATCTGCTTTTTGCAGCATATGGGCCACACAGAGGCACCAGAGTAGGACTCTCACTGTTGCACGACTGTGAAGAAGTGTGAACAACCTGCAGTCCACTACTGATCACTGATGGGGTAAGAACACAATTCCTGCATGACAGTCTGAATATTTATGCAACTCCAGGAGCAACAGTGAAGACTTGCGAACCACACACCAGTGCCTCTCCTGTGTTAGAATCATAGAATTGTCTAGGTTGGAAGGGACCTTTCAGATCATCAAGTCCAACCATCGCTCTAACACTGACAAAGACCATCATTAGACCGTATGTCCAAGTACTATGTCTACCTGTCTTTTAAATACCTCCAGGGATGGTGACTCAACCACTTCCCTGGGCAGTCTATTCCAATGCTTAATAATCCTTTCAGTGTCAATTTTTTTTTCTGAATATCCAATCTAAACCTCCTCTGGTGCAACTTGAGGCTATTTCCTCTTGTCCTGTCACCTGCTACTTGGGAGAAGAGACTGACCCTCACCTCTCTAACAACCTCCTTTCAGGTAGTTGTAGAGAGCAAGAAGGTCTCTCCTCAGCCTCCTTTTGTCCAGGCTAAACAATCCCAGCTCCTTCAGCTGCTCCTCATCTCCAGACCCCTTACCAGCTTTGTTGTTCTCCCTTTGACTTTCTTAAAGCCTGTATTTCATGTCTCTCAGCTGGAGTTGGGAAGCTTCTCTCAGCTTTCTTATGCAAATCTTCAAGATGTTAACTAGCATTCTGTGGCAGACACAAAGAGAACTGCTCCTCCTGACCCACAAAGAAATGGCTGATGATAATTGAGGGAGTCGGTTGTTCTTGGAAGGTTTCAAAACCTCCAGCCTCAGCATGAATCTATTTTGCACTCACCATGAAATATAGAAAGAAGGAGCATAAATCAATGCTTCTGGAAACAATAGAAAATTGGAAGTTGAGTGATATACAATGTCATGAAAAAATGTTCTCTTTTATAATACATTGATGATTTTTTTTTAGGCAAAAATTACTCTGGCATTTAAATGCTGCACTGATGAGCAGAAGAAAAAATGTGATATAATTTCATAGTTCATATCAATAATACAATGTGGCATTGTTGTGCAAGACTACACTTTAATAGGTCTATTTTCAGCCTTTCTTGGCATAGATTACTGCGTAAAACTAAAAATAAAAAAGTAAT
The DNA here is from genome assembly GCA_013398155.1 of Pedionomus torquatus. NCBI lineage: Eukaryota > Metazoa > Chordata > Aves > Charadriiformes > Pedionomidae > Pedionomus > Pedionomus torquatus. The sequence goes on along the minus strand of VZRU01016433.1, from coordinate 111,071 downwards.
AGGAAAATGCAACTGCAATTGCACTCAAAAAATGCGAGAATTAAAGATGTTGAAAACCTGCTTTAAATTCTTTAGTTTGCCCTTCTGTTACTGCTTTTTCAGATTTGACCTCAGTTGAATTAATGACAATTCTTAGACACCAGATAGTTAAACTTACTGAAGCGCAAGGTTTAGAAGAGTATACTTTAAAAAGTTTTCCACAGTCGTAGAACACAGAATGGGGAAAGAACCATTATAAAAAACCCACATAAAACCAGTTCTTTGGGCACTTTATGTTAGCAGTGTAACATGGTCATTATTGTAGAAAATCAGAATAATTTAGGCTGGAAGGGAACTCTGGAGATCATCTAGTCCAACTGCCTGCTTAAAACAGGTCCAATCCAACCAAGCAGGTCAGTGTTGTGTCCTGCTGAGTCTTGAACATCTCTGAGGAAGTAGATTCCACCACCTCTCTGGACAATGTGTCCCAGTGTTTTACCACCTTCATGGTATTTTTGTTTTTTTAGAAAAAAAGTCAGATATTTCTGAAGATCCTTTAACATTAAGTCCCAAAACCAATAAGGTTCAGAATTACCATGCAAAAGCAGCAGGTACCTAGACTCCTTCCCCTAGTATTCTGTGACTTGATGATTTAAAAAAACAACCCTATTTTTTTTTTAACTCTGAAGACAACTCAAGGATTGATGTCACTGTGGGTTTTTTTCCAGTGCATGAATATCAAGACTGTATGTATGGGGAACTAGACTGTTTCTTTACCAACAGAGACAAGTCATCTCCTGATTAATTTTTTCAGAGCTCTAGGTTCCTTTGGAATTAAGAGGAAGAGCAGAGCCTTTGCCACCCTTTTAGCCATACTCTATACAATTCAATCTGATACAATTCCTCATTTTGGAAAAAGAAGTGCTTTAGGATGGAAGAAGTACGTCTATCAAATGGTGTTGGTTTTCCACATAAGTAGGATCACAATGAGTCCACATGGGCTGTTCCCTCCTTAAAGGAGTGCCATCTACTAATATATTAGAATATTCTATATTCCAATATAGCACAAAGTGAATAAAGGCTAACTCAATTTCCCATAGGAAAAAAAGTTCCAGTTTTATACCTACCAGTTTAAGAAGAAAGACTGTCAAATATCTTCATTAAAAGCATTCAATAAGAAAATTCTGGGCAGGGAGAAGGACATACACATGCAAATGTAGATACCTATCTCTGAGCTACACCCTCTGTTGACAGATGCAAAGCTGATAAAGAAAAACACATTGCTGGGGAATGATTGCTTTCATCATAAAGCTGACATAAAACTAAGGAACTGAACTGTGGACACTTCTTTCATTAATTATGAAGGAAGCACAGGACAACTGACTACGTTCTGGACTGTAGACTCAAAATCAGGAGCACTGAGTACAACCACAAATTTTCTCTAGCATTGCTGTCCATGAAAACATAAACTTTCTTCAAATTACTCTAAGATATGGATAAAATGTGTGCAGAGGGGCTGAAAAGATTGCTCCTACATCATAGAACCATAGAATGGTTAGAGTTGGAAAGGACCTTGAAGATCATCTAGTTCCACCTCCCCTGCCATGGGCAGGGACACCTCCCACCACACCAGGTTGCTCCAAGCCCCATCCAGCCAGGCCTTAACCACCTCCAGGGATGGGGCAGCCACAACTTCTCTGGGCAACCTGTTCCAGTGCCTCACCACCCTCACAGCAAAGAACTTCTTCCTAATATCCAATCTAAATCTCCCCTCTTCCAGTTTAAAACCATTACCCTTTGTCCTATCATTAGGCTTCCTGACAAAGAGTCCCTCTCTTGCTCTCCTGGAGCTCCCTTCACATCCTGGAAGGCTGCTCTAAGGTCTCACTGGTGCCTTCTCTTCTGCAGGCTGAACAGCCCCGACTCTCTCAGCCTGTCCTCATAGGAGAGGTGCTCCATCCCTCTCATCATCTTTGTGGCCCTCCACTGGACTCATTCCAACAGTTCTATGTCCTTTCTCTGTTGAGGACTCCAGAGCTGGACACAGTACTCCAGGCGGGGTCTCACGAGTGCAGAGTAGAGGGGCAGAATCCCCTGTGACTTTCTGGTCACACTTCTTTTGATGCAGCCCAGGATACAGTTGGCTTTCTGGGCTGCCAGCTTGCACTGCCGGTTCATGTTGAGCTTCTCATGAAAGATCTTCTTTCTCTTCCTGTCCCAGATCTCTGAGTGGAATATCTGTGTCAAAGAAAGGCTTTGTGCTTTGAGAATACTGTTGCATGGTGGGAACAGCACTGGACAGTTGCAATTCAAGGCAATACCAAATTGGCAAAGTCCAGGCCATGCCATGGATGAGTAAGAGGACGTATCATTACACTGAAGGATTTTGATGAAACTCTGTTAAATGACCACTGACTCTGAAACACGGTTGTTTAATAGGAACATCCATCCTAATTTGAAAAATCATCTTGTCAAGGTGGAAAGTGAGTGTGATAGAAAAAAAAGACACCAAGCTCCAAATCTCTAGTCCCTCAATGACTTAAAGACATTACTGCTCTCACAGGACTGTTTCTTCTGAAAGTTGTCACACACACAGAGGAGGCAGAACAGAACACAATAGCAATTATTAAACCCACCTCAGGGACAGTTTAAGCTAATCTGAAGTAAGGTCTGAGCATTCTGCTCTGCAGGGATCCCAGCAGGGCAGGCGTCCGTCAGATGATGCCACTACAAACTGCTTCAGCTAAATCTGCTTATCTGTCACCATTCAGTAAGCCAAGAAACATCAAGAAATGTCTTCCTTTGGGATGGCCTGAAGATTGCAAACCTTCCACATTTGTTATTTTAATCGCACCTTCTTCTGTGCATTTATTGAGGCAGTCCCTTATTTCCTAGGTTATAGCTTGAAACAGACATTCAGTCTACAGTACTAACAAATCAAGTTCAGCCACAAACACACCACATGCTACTCTTCAGGCAAAACACTGCTGTAAAACTAGCAGTCAGGAAAACCAGTGGTTGTGACCCAATAAACAGCTACAAATTGCGTGGTTCTCTGGGTTTCTTGAGTCAGGAGGACAGGCATCTTGCTTTCCAAATTGTTGACCTCTGGTTAAGACAAAACTCCTACGAAAGCAAAAGTTCCCACTGAAGCTGATGACAACAGCTTGTGCAAAGCATGATGGCTGCTCTGGCCTTGTAATATTCATTGTAAAAGTACAAGTTAGCTTCCTTTGTAAAGAAACTCATGACCTTTTGAGTTAGTTCCTTCAGTCTACTGTTATTTTAATCTTGTCAGTTCGTAAGTAGACAGATTTTTTATGCTAGTTGTAAAACGCACCTGCACTGACTTTTCCAAGACCCCTCTGTCTGTAACAGTAGATTGTATCTCTGGCTTTTGCCCTTTTCTACTTCTGAAAATTTTGGGAGCAAATTAATGCCTGACAAGCCTTCATTTCAAGATTTACCACCTAAAGGCACTCTGATGGACGACCACACAGAAGCTAATAGTACTGACACCAGAGAAAAGTATGATTTCTGTTGTGTCAACATATCAGAGGCAAAAAAAGATCAAAAAAGCCAAGATGTGATGGAAAAAGAGGCAGTGAGGAAAACAATGCAAACAACTGCAAATAATGCTGATAACTGCAGACTCTGCAATGATTTGCTTACCGAATTGTTGCTGGAGGAATTATTTTTTTCCTGTGATGTTTGAAAGAACATCAGTTGTATTGATCCCAGATAAAAAAAAAAATAAAAAAAAAAAAAAGTTGCCTCATCAGCTGCCAAATGAGATAATTTTCCAGCTTTTATCTGATGAACTCAGTGAAGATTCCTTTTTATGTTGAGCAAGTTACCAGTAGAGATGCAGTCATATTACCAAGACTGAACTAGTCCTGTGCATGTTAGATTTGAAAAGATGGAGACAAGGAGGTTGAGAAGGTTGTACTTTGTCTAATTTCCAACAAAAAATGTTTATTTTTGTTGTGCTCCCCAAACTAGAAATGAGGCATCAAATTGAGCATATTAGAGGGAAAGTAGAATTAAGAACCTCAGCCTTTTCCTCATACTTGGTCACTATGCTACTGCTCCCCATCATAAAGGATGGAGATTCTCCTTAGCCCTAGTTTTGTTGTGAATATATTCGTAGAAACATTTTTTATTGTCTTTACAGTAGTAGGCAGATTAAGTTCTAGTTGGCTTTTGGCCCTTCTTATTTTCTCCCTGCAGAACCTCAAAATATCATTGTAGTGCTCCTGAGTTGCCTACCCATTCTTCTAAAGGTCATAAACTCTCTTTTGTCCTGAGCTCTAGACAAAGCTTCCTTTTCAGCCAGGCCAGTCTTCTTCCCCACTGGCTCATACTTCCTCAGGAAGGGACAGCATTTCATTCTTGAAGAATGCCTAGCCTTCCTGGATACCTTTGCCCTTCAGGATTGCCTCCCAAGGGACTTTGTCAACCAGGCTCCTAAATAGGATAAAATCTGCCCTCCAGAAGTCCAAGGTAGCAGTTCTGCTAACAGGTCCAGTGGGGCACCTGCTCTAGTCAACTCAACGACTGTCTTCCACACACTCCAGGAACCTCCTAGACTATTTTCACTTTGCTATATTGTATTTCCAGTAGATACCTGATATGTTGAAGTCCCATATGAGAACAAGGACTAGTGATTGTGAGACTTCTCCCAGTTGCTTATAGAATATTCACCCCGTTTGGGTGGTCTATAACAGACTCCTACTGTAATATCTGCCTTGTTGGCCTTTCTGTGATTCTTATCTATAAACACTAGACCCTTTCATCACCATTGTCAAGTTCTAGACAGTCAAAACACTCCCAGACATACAGGGTTACCCCACCAACTCTGCTTCCATGCCCATCCCTTCTGAAGAGTTTATAGCCATAGCAGCACTCCAGCTGTACGAATTCCACCAGGTTTCCATGATTGCAGCTATATCAGTTTTCCAGCAGCACAATGGCTTCCAGCTTCCCCCATTTGTTGCCCATGCTGTGTAGATTCACTGCAGTTGTGCTATCGATTCTACCACCTTTACTGGGGGAGAAGTCCTAATTCCTATGGGAGTGCTTCTGTATTTTCTAATGCACTGACAACACAATCTACATCTCCTGAGTTCAATTTGATAGTGTTCTGCCAAGCTAAACACCAGAACTGGACTGTCACTATTCCTCCTCCATCTCTCCTCTATGCTGTTCTTCTAGATTTACCCAGCCAAGTAAAATAGCCTACAAAACCAACAACTCCAAACAAACTAAATATTCTTGACAATATCCCTGCTGAATACATTTAAATAAATCAGTCTTTGAAATGAATAGGTGTCCTCTGCAATGGTCTTTCCAGTCAACAGATTTCTCCTATAATTAGAGTGTATTACTTTATAAATGTACTTTTCCTTTATTAGAAGAGAAAGGAAAATTACTTGAGAAAAGCAAACACTATAATTAAATAAGGTTCATGCCAATTCATTATTCAAATGCAGAGAACAATTTCCGAATATCCATTTCCAGTGTACTAAATCCATCTAATATCAAAAGGCACCGATTGGATTTTACGCTTTGTAATATACAGTAAGTTGCTTTTATTTGTTTTGTATTAAAGTAATTTCACAAGCTACGTTAAATGTGTGCAATGTTCAACAATGGAACTAACAGGTGGTAAATTAGACCCTTTACATTTAATCTAATTCAAAACAGCATTTCATAATTCAGATTCAAATTCAAATTGCTTATCAAGACTTTTAAGGTGCTAAAAAGCCACTGAAGACTAAATAGACAAGATATGCAATCTCCAGCAGTATTTCATATGGAGCAGAACTAGCCTAGCTTGCCTGACTCTCCTGAAGATCTAGAGAACTGCTGGAAACAGAGGAGCAAATCTCAGCATCCCAAGATGGACACAGCTTCTGAGAGCACAGCGTCTGCCCATTTGTATGCATGCCCATGTTGGTCACCTAATATAGAAATTTTATTCTAGCTTCAAACATGCTGACCAAGGAGATTCTTCAGCTTTACTTTGGAGGCTGTATTCTAATATAGGAGATTTCCTGTTACTTGGTGGTTGGAAATTAAATTATTTTTTGTGGCTTGAACTAATATATTAGTGTTCACACATCATAATCATATTTTGAAAAAAGAAAGAGGATTAAAAGATAACAATTTCTGGTAATTAATCATATGACTGAAGCATACGAGCAGACAAATACTCTTTCATATATGTAGGAACACAAATAAGAGAAATAATATAAGAGAAAAAGGGCAAAACAGGAAGGGAAATAGGATTCTATCATGCAGCTTATATTATGTCAGTCATGCTTAGTTGTTTCACAAACATCTATATTCATCAAGCATTTGTGAAAAAAAAACCAGTCAACCAACCAAACAGAAAAGCCCTCATTTATTTGGAGTCTCATGTCAGGAAACACTTACGTGGGAAACTGAAGGGTAACTGGACCACCAGAGAGTTAACACCCAAGTGCACTGAGCATCTGCACAGTCACAGCCCCACACCCTGCTATCCCATAACTATAGGACAAACTAGAACTTCATATTTGTAAGGCACTTATCACTGAAATTCATAGCTCTTGCCACTGATGATAAAATGCTTTATTTTAAAGAAGCTGACATATGCTTTCAGAATCCTAATTTCCAAAAGATTCATATTACTCACATGGCAGTTAAGACAGAGACTCCAATAAAAACAGGTCTGCCCTATCTAGCCCTCCACAGAGACAGACAGAAATCATAGATTTACTAAATGGCTAACCTTATTTCAGTTTTTAATTCCTCCTGACCTTCATTTCTCTCTCCCTTAGCCCTGCTTTTTTTTTTTTTTTTTTTTTTTTTTTTTTTTATTTATTTCTTGCTGAGAAACCAATAGTTAAACCACAGCTGCTCCCTTTTCACATGACTATGCATGTAGGGGGAGATATGATATATTCCTGTTAATCAAATCAGTGTTGGGAATGTAAAATGTAAAACCTAAGCCTTGAGAAAAGGGCGTCAGGGGTGGGAGAAAGGCAATGCTATTTATCGAAACCAGTTGCATGTCAGAAATAAATTTTGTTTTAAAGAGATTATCATGTAAATATGCTAAACTGAATCCTGACGGAAGACTGAAGAAGCAAAACTTCTGAGCCCCAAAGTAGTTCCTACAGCAGAAACTGCATAAATTTCAAAGGGAAAAGAGAACCTTGATGATGTAAAATGGATTAGTTTAAATGGAAATCTTTCACAAGAAAATGAAGAAAAAAGAAAAATCCTGCATTTGGGCTGGCTAAAAATATTTTCATAAATATATAACATATATATCCATAAAATCCTATATGTATATACACGTGTATATTGTCCTGGTTTGAGGTAAAACGAACCAATTTTCTGTTTTACAGTTTTACTTTCTTAGCTGGGCCTCTTCTAACTAGCTAAACTCTCAAATTAACAGCACATTGTTCAGAGCTGTTCCGTCTCACAGTGATAAGACCTGATTATACCAAGGGATGGTATGCAGAGAGGCCCTTGTTTAGACTTATTGCTGGAAGAACCAAGGTCAGATAATTTTCATCGTTTGCCCATTGGAGGGGCCCACCTTCAAGGAGGAGCAGACAGGACAGGTGACCCAGGACTGACCAACAGGGGTATTCCATCCCATCAGCATCATGCCCCGTATAAAAGCTGAAGGATCAACAGGTCAACTCCCTTTTTTTCGCCCTTTTTTCGCCCCTTCCTCGATGGCTGACATCCAAGGAGGACTCTGCCTGTTCGTCTGCCTTAGATCCTGATCCGAGCGTTCCTGACTTCAGATCTGGAATCCGGCTCCTGTCGATCACCGTGTCCAGTTTGGGACTTTTCCTGAAGCCTGCTGGTGACGTGGTCGTCATCCTGGGAGCTTGATACGGTTTTGTATATACTGTATACTCCCTTTTTCCTAAATTTCCTTTTTATTATATTACTTATAATTTCATTAAAGTAGTTTAGTTTGTTCTAAACTTTTGAATCTCTTTAACTCCTTCCTCTCCTCTCTGACCAAAAGGGGGGAGGGGGGGGCATCTGTCACTCAGGTTTTGGTAAATTTGGCTGAAACCACGACATATATATATTTACATTTCTATTCAGCTATGAAAAAAAAAAACCACAACCAAACAAAAAACCTTCCCCTCGTTAATTCATGCATCAATAGAAAATAACTTCTAGATCCCCATGCCAGACAGTGAAAAATTATTGGCAAATCTGAAGCCATGCCATAGTCCAGAGACATGACATTCCACAGTGGCCAACCATGGATGCCATCCTGTGGTACCATCTCCTTAGCCTGCTTTCCTCAGGAAAAAGTCCCAAGACATTAAATGACCAAAGGTGTCGTGAAAATGGGCAGCCAAGAAAGAAAAGGGACTTTAAATATTTGGCTAACAGAAAGACTGTAGACTATATGTAACAGGCATGGCACACAAAACCTTGGGAAAATTAAGTACCTTCCATCTAAGTGAAACCTAGAAACAAATGTGAGAGATAAACAGATATATTGGGCTAGGATGCACACAAAATGTGCATATTCTATCAACATAATAAACTGCCTTTCTTATTTTAAGTTACTAGCCTGCTATACGATATGATGCTTCATTACCCAAAGCTCTAAAATAAAAGAAAAATAAAATCACTGTATTATATTTAACTTTGATTTTATAAGACACTAGTAACACTAATCAAAAGTGCCCATAAAGGACAGTAGTTAGGAAGGCACTGATGATGTATGAACGATTTATGTTTTGCTTCTCACTAAATCCGTTCTGTAAGAAAATGGTATTTTGTAAATACAAGACACAATTTGACATTTATATTAACTCTCAGAGTTACTTTGTCAAAACCGCTAGGATAATAATACAGTAGAAAAAAATATGTGAGACTGGAGTCAGGTTTTGTGACAATTTACACGTTGTACAAAATTAGTGGGAACGAACTATTTTTCTTGAGACCCAAGAAAACCAGGAACTGTTAGGTTTGAAAAAGAGAATTATCCTTGTCAGCTCTAATGGTCGTGTTTCAATACTAGAAGTTGCTGCTCAAAACACAAGGTATAGGTTTCCTAATTAGAAGTGCCTGAGAAAGAAGCGGTCAAGAAAGTATTTGACAGGAAAATTTCCATCTAAAAATACCCTTTCATGAAAACGCTTCACAGATCACATCCAAGTTTCCTTTAAAGTCCTTTCCTTTTTTTCCTTTAAAGTCTTTTAAATCTAGTAAAACACTGAAAAAGTTCCAAATGTCTCATATTGACTTTTCTAGAATAAATTGTTTTGCTTTTTCATTTCAAATACAACTTCCGGCTTTCTTTTTTTCTCACTTTCTACTTCTTCAAGATCATGTTCAGATAGCAGGATATCATACACTTTAAAAGTCCTAAACAAAACCAAAAGCCTTCTTCTTGCACAGGTGTTTTTCTCTGTTGTGGCTTTCTTCCAGATTTTTCTTTTAGGGAACATTTCACAATTTTTTAATTTCTCTTGTTTAGAAATGAAGTCAGATTCTGAAATCTGCTCAGGTTTTGTTAAATCTCTTTCCTACATCACTTTGAAACCCAAACCTGGTGTCTGGAAGTCAATTTCCATCCTAATGTATCATCACAAATGTCTACAATCATGATGGCGCTTCATGTAAAAGGATGCATAATGTATTCTATAGAAGCCTTCAAAACTTCTGACGATGGTGAATAAGAAGGAAAAAAGTTCTGTTTCCTTCACCCGATCTCTAGGGTTATACATCACCACATGGAAAATTAAAGCCATAAGAAAAATTCTTCAGCGATAATTTAAGCACTGGGGAAGACGCCTGATGAAAGTTAGAGCAGGTGTCTGACAGGAGGTATGCTTCTTCCAAGAGGAGCACTGAATCATCTGGCACAAGAAAAGTCATCTGCTTTCCTTTCCCTCTGTTGGATATGTGGATGAAAATGAGACATATTAGGCCATATTTTGATCTTGTTATTACTAAGAGTCTGTGTAAGGAACATTCACAAAGCACACTGAAACATTCTTTGGCTAAGAGATGATACAGCAATACTAAATAGTTATTTTATGGGGGGAGTGGGAAAACAGTAGTTGATTTTCAAACTGCTTGAAAATATTTTTTTATGCAAAAAAGGGGTCAGCTTGGATGTATAGATATAGATGGAGATAGGTAGGTAAGTAGGTAGATAGATAGATAGATAGATAGATAGATAGATAGATAGATAGATAAATAGACAGACAGACAGACAGATAGATAGATAGAAGCCAGCCTTTATATGCAATTTTTTATTTAATATTTATAAATACACACCCATACAGTGTGTATTCTGACCTAATAAAAAAAGTAACACAGTGGAGGCATCAAAAAGAGACTTAATACTTTGTCCTTCCTGATTAAACAGAGCCCTTGCTGCTTGCTCGCAGATAAGGAAAGCAAATCCACTCCTGTTGCTGTGATCAAACAAGGACCCCTGAGCCGAAGAACTGCCTTGTTATCACACTTGGCTGCAGGCATAAAACCAGTCAGGTTTTAAAAGGACACTTGTTAACATCTTTTCATCTCTCCCACCTGAACGGACACCGTCACACATAGAGGAGGAGATGCTGCTCAGTGGCGCAGCACAATTCTGACATTAAAATTGGCGTTCAGGACAACTGGAAGTACCAAAAAATGTTTTGATTCCACTTTTAGGCACAGCAACAAGGAGGGATACGTTCGGCTGCTTCTCTGGCTGGGGTGTAGGTGGCATGACACTAGGTAATTATGAGGTTAGCAGATGGAGGAAGAGTTTTGCTCTTTGCATCAATGCTATGTACTGCCTGATACTAAATACATTAATAAATAAATAAGGATTTTATAGCACCCTAACAGGTTTGTTTTTAAAAGTTTGCAACCAATTACATGGATGGCAATGGTGAACCCTCAAAAATACATCCCAGTCTGCCCACATAGGAATGGCAAGGTTAGTTGCTGGCAAAACCTTTATATTTGGACTATAACCTTATCACCCTGCACTCCCTTCATAGCACATAGAGAAACAGGTATTTTTGGAGCATCGTTCATCCCCTCCACTTCAAATATTGATGTCACAATTCACCATTCCCTAGAAATGCTCCTTGCTTTCCACAGAATGTGTATGAAGGAAAATTAAACCAGAAGCTTGGATGCAGATAATTCAGAGACGTGCAGAGAAGTTTCACCCCACTGCATAATAAAAGAAAATAAATAGAAAAAGTAATTCATAGAGTTTTGAACTGTCCTTTCCTAGTCTTCTGTGACATTTTAGGTCTTAGAGGTAACAGAGCATTTACTTTAATTTACTTTTTTCTTTTTTTAATTCTGCAGCTTTTGCAGCAAGACTCAGGATTTAATTGCAGTGTTGTATTTGTGCCATTCTGGAAATACTGCAACATCAATGGCAATAAAAACAACACACAAAGATTAACAGGCTCTGGTTTTATATACTGCTTGTCATTTATAAAATCTGAAGTGCATCATAAATAAGTCAGTACCATTTTTGGTGTTTTACATTTGAGAAAACCACTGCTCAGAAAGATCACCCGAGCAACTCTTCTTGGGTGCAGGCAGAAGGAGAGGACTGCAGGATATCCTGAATTTGAATGTTTTCTTCCCTCAAACAGTAAAAAAGTTTCAGACATAATGGTTTAGATTCTTCATTCAGTGGTAACCGGTGACTCCAAGGAGGTGACAACCAGTCTCGGAGCATGCCTTTATCCAAGCTTCTTGGAAATCCTCTAACTTAGAGCAAAAGCAGGAATTGGAGGGACCTGAGATGGCGGTGAGGAGATGTGCAGGGAAATGAAAGTCCCACCTTGAGTTGCCCTCACAGCGCTGCCTGCAGAAGGATATGGCCATGGCTGACACAACAGCCAGCTGAAGATACTTTGCCAACGCACAAGGGCTAGTTAGGACTTGACAAACAAATTAGTTAAAGCCAGTTCTCTTGCAGATGCCATTTTTGTCCTAGTGTTTGGCACAGCATGCTATTAAACACAGAGAACTCGTATCATACTGCAGGCACCAAACTGCTTGGCTCAGTGTTGCTTTCTGATGCACAGACCCAGAGTAAGTGCTCACTCTGAAATGCTCTTTATTTAATAAAAGCAACAACCAGGACCACAGCTTCCTATTTAGAAATGCCAGGCTCTATTAAATACTGCCAGTCATTGCCAGGGAGAAAGTGACTTCAGGCTTGGATTTCTATTCACGGATGACTAGAGCTACAGGAATAATTGATTTTACAGTCTGATGCCCAAACTGGGATAAAGAAGAACCTGCTAGGTCAACTTAGAACATAAGAATTTCCTTGTTCAGAGTGAAATAAAACACTCGGGTTTTTTTTCCTTTTCTTTTCTTTTTTATTTTTTTTCTTTTTTTAAAAAATGACATTTTTAATAGTGGTTACGAGTTACCTAATTATTGTCGCTTCACATGTCAAGCCCTCCCTGAAGCACCACAACCAACCTTGTACTCTCTCTTAATGCACTGCATATACAAATCAAAACATACCTTAAACTCAAACTCATCTGTGCAGCGTGAAACTAGATAAATTGCTGTGTGCTGAACCATGTAACATAGCACAGGATGCAATAACAATTTTTTAAGCTGGGGAAGAGTAAAAAGTAAGATCCACAGAGGATGTTCCTACGGAAAATATATTCCAATTTAGTTCAATACATGCCTACTTCACAGTTTCCCACAAAGGTGGTAGACTGAACTCGGCGATCACACCACCCCTTCCAATCTCTGACCACAGTATTTGGGCTCTCCCACTACTTAGGAAAATGGCACGTGCATGGGCTACAACATATACAAGAAGAACTAGGCTGACAATGCATCCTCTGCACGTCATTGACATTTGAGAAATAACCCAAGTCGCAGGGTACTTAGAATCATAGAATCATAGAATCCTCCAGGCTGGAAGGGACCTCCAAAAGTCATCTTGTCCGACCTCCCCGCAGTCGCAAGGACACCCCCAACTAGACCAGGTTGCCCAGGGCCCCGTCGAGCTTTGCCTTGAATATCTCCAAGGAAGGCGCCTCAACCACCTCCCTGGGCAACCTGTTCCAGTGCTCAACCACCCTCAGTGTAAACAATTTTTTTCTAATATTCAATTTAAATCTACTCTTCTCCAACTTAAGTCCATTACCCCTCGTCCTATCACAGCAGGCCTTTGTGAAAAGAACCTCCCCAGCCTTCCTGTAGCCCCCTTTAGGTACTGAAAGGCTGCGATTATGTCTCCCCAGAGCCTCCTCTTCTCCAGGCTGAACAGCCCCAGTTCCCTCAGCCTATCTTCATAGCAGAGGTGCTCCAGCCCTTTGATCATCTTCGTGGCCCTCCTCTGGACCCACTCCATCAGATCCATGTCCTTCCTATATTGAGGGCTCCAGACCTGCACACAGTACTCCAGGTGGGGTCTCACCAGCTTACTCCGTTAGGGCTTTCTGAAATTTGGTTGCTTTTTTGTCTTTCCAAAATGTTCACTTAAATTGCCTCAAAATTCAATATTACAGTGACCAAGCATTTGATGAGTATTTTTAGTGGAGTATTATTACTGGAACAGTGGAAGAGCATCCCAACCGATATCCTGCCACTAAGCATCGGATCAACTCAGCAGTCTCATTAAAGAAATCTCCCAAGTTCACTTTGTCTATGCAGCAGGTCACTGCAATGAAAACTTAGCTTGGGTACAGAGCAATTTCCCAACAAACAGTGCTCGGGTTGTGTGAAGACCTTGAGGCAGCAGCACAAGAAGCTGCCATCTTAAGCCTAAAAAGCACAAGCACATTGCATCCTGCTACTCTCTTAAAATAAACTATACTCAGCTACAAATACATCTGTGTATGGTGGAAGAATCAATTAGTTCAAACACTGGAGCAACAACCAGTCATACCATAAAGGACAGATTCTTAGTGTTACTGCAGACTGGAAAAAAAGTTGGGTTTTTTTGAAGATTATGTTCCAAATCTAGAGGCTGAGCAAATGATATCAGCCAGGAAGTTCTGGTACTTATGACCCTGGTGGCACACAAATCATGCCTAAGTTAGACACAGCAGTAGCCTGAGTTAGAGAAATATATTTGAATTGAAAGATGAATTCATTGGTGCAGTCCATTGACCATGTATCAGCATTCCCTAAAGCTGAGCAAAGGGAAAAAGAACGCACAGATAGCAAGCAGAGAATCTGGTGACAAAGTGGACATGGATCTTGATCTATGGTAAAATTAGATGGAGACATAAGAATGGAGTCTTACTTTGGGAGGGTATAATAAGAAATGGGAGGAGATGGACTGCTGCCTACTCCAGTATTTAGCATTCTGGTTTTATATCTCTTCTTTCATGACTGGTATAAGACTTACAAGTCGAAATAGAATTTGCTTCTCTGGTATCATTGAGATAAGTGTGCTTGACATTTGTGTAGAAGGGAAGAGCCAAAGACCTCCTGTCCAAAGAAAGGAATATATAAAGAACCAGTCAAGACAAAATTGCAGAAACGATACTGAAGGTTGTAAAAAAGCAAGTCTCGCTTAAAGGAGGCGATGAATTTCCTCATTTCCAGATCACATTTTGCAGAAGAAATCTTTGTGAGTTTGATATTGCCACAAGGAAAATCTGAAGACCATTATTCGGGCATCATGCATTATAAAATAAAAGATATTTCCTTTTTGAGGGGAACCTAGAATACAAAGAGGCTGGACAAAAAAACACAAACAAAAAACAAATAAAAAACCAAACCAACAAAACCCCCAAAAGATGCAACAGTGTCTCCATGCACTGAGATATTTATATTCCCTATCAAGATAACGGCCTGAGCCTTTTGTTTAATTAAGACCCACTGCTATTAGCTGTGGGGAACAAATATCTACTGTTCTGACTTTTACAATAGATATTACGTGAAAATAGCTTCCCAGTGGGTCATTTTAGCTCTTGGTCACACAGAGCCTCATAGGAGTGAAGGGATATGGCACCAGCTATCCCCACCCTAATCTATTTGAGAGCTTTTCCCAGAATTTATTGTGGAGATCTCCATAATCAGAGAAGTTGCAGCAGACTGGCTAATTAGCTTTGTCTTCACAAACAGAGATAAAAATTAGAACAATCATAACATTGTTTCTGATCTCTTCCTCAACTTGGTAAATTTAAACATTTAGTAACGCTGTCAAACAATGGCTAAAGAGGAAATATTTAGTTATCATTTGGCAGTGACAAATCACTTCAACCTTTACGGGTTCACTTTTTTTAAGCAGTCTGACATTTCTCACTAAGGCAGAGTTTTTATTTTATTGTTTCTTTCAGTCTGTTCCACAGCCACAGTGTTACCAAGTAGGCTCCAATGAGTCATATGCAGGTGGGAAGAAATCCTGTCTCTGTTGACAGAACTATTATTTTTTTATTACTATTTGCAAATTTTCTGGCACATTCCCCTCTTTCTACTTGGTTCACAACTGACTTCTTATTCTGCCCCAAAGACGTGAGCGAAATATGCTGCTTTGTATAGGATCTGTCAGACTGGATGAGGACAGAAGTTCAGCAAGTCTTGTGTTTTTCAACCGATCACAGTTAAGGATGAAACACTCACTGAGGAGACACAGATAAACAAGGAAAAGAAAAGCCAAATCTAATCCCTGACGGCTTCAGAAAACGCAGGCCTTCAGGAGATTGCCCAAATATTGATTTATGCCACAGCCCTCACAATTCCCATCCTCTCTGTAGGACTGCAGGAATTGTCCGTGCTGTCATTTTGCACGATTGTGGCAAATGCTACGAAGTTCACAGAAGCACCTTCCAGTACTGTTTTATACCAGCCACACTTCGGTCTATAAAACGGGAGGAAGAAACAAATCCTTTTGTTGGTTCTAAATATCTTTCTGGTTACCTGAATTTTGGCCGTTCTTGTACTGTGAAAAATAATCAATAGATCTCTTGCAACATCTTACTCCAAGGTTTCTTGTAAAAGGAAGTAAGATAAATCAACTTCCATTCCTTTCACAGTTATTTTGGTGAAAATAAATTTCTGCCTCAGAGAGTTCCATCACTCAGATAATTCAAGTTTTCAAAGCAATCAAATGAGATCCACTGGCATTTTCTCTTAGCAATGTCTCAAAATTGGTTCTATCTGGAGTATGACTTTTTATTTCAACTGATCACACCCCAGAATCCTAATTTACAGCCCTGATTACAAGCATCTTCCTTCTTGCAAACAATTATTCTGCATAAAAAATGCTCTACTGCGGTCTAGATGTTTTATTGCTGGTCTGTTTGCTTTGATGTGGGGGGATGCCTTTGCTGCCAGGAAACAGCTCAATGTCTAGTGCCGTCATTATGCTGCATTCCTGAAGTCTTCACTTATGACAGTCTCAGGAAATTAATCTTTTATAGCTCTTTGACATGCATGCAAACATATACCCATTCGTAAAGCCAATTATACAACAATATACAGTCCTTTTTATCACTTGAGAAATCCACAATTTTTGTTTAACACTGAAACAGAAGTAATGGCTAATCAGAAACTTTCTTGGGCATGTTACTTTAAGGCAATTATATTAATTTTCTATAATTTACTGCGACAAAATGGGGAACTTTTGAATAGCTGGAGCTGTATAAATTTGCATAAGTATTACATTTTCCCAGGTTCATTTTCCTAGCCTGGTAGTTACCTCCTGTATTATGCATAATACATATACCAGCCCTCAAGTAATTTACACTCAAAGACAATCAAATTTCATGAGCCATGAGTAGCTTACCATTTATCCTGCAGGCCATCATTTTATGGTTTTAAATAAAATACTTCCAGTGAGTTTAGCAGAGGAGAAAGAGGGTTTGATTGACATCTCTGGAGAGTCAAACTGTATTTACAAAAGAGACACAATATGTAGAGCAGAATCAGTGCTTTACCCCCCCAAGGAACATGACTTAGTGCTTTGGAGGTACCCTCCTGTCCTGTTAAGAACTCCACCCTTGCTTCTCATCAGCAAATTCTATCTGCCAATGCCAAGTAGACCTAATTCCAGCTGAGATATTGCAGGTTGCTTCAAGAAGTAACAAAAACTTGTGAGATGACAATGACTTTGGGTTGAGTCATCAGAAAGCAGGCAAACAGTGCCTTAAACTGACTTCATGGCTTTCTGTTGCACATGAAAAGAGTTTGGGAACCTCATAGGGAATGTTATTGCAGCCATTCAATGCTGAAATGGGACTTCTAAGAAAGACGGGGACAGAGTTTTTAGTAGGGTCTGTAGCAATAAGACAAGGGGTAAGGGTTTTAAACTAAGAAAGGGTAGATTCAGGCTGGATATAAGGAAGAAATCATTTACACTGAAGGTGGTGCAACACTGGCCCAGGTTGCCCAGAGAGGTTTTAGATGCTCCATCACTGGAAACATTTAAGTTCAGGCGGGACAGGGCTTTGAGCCACCTGATGTAGTTGAAGATGCCCCGGCTCTTTGCGGGTTGGATTAGATGACTGTCATGTTTTAAACCCAGCCAGCAGCTAAGTACCACACAGCCACTCGTTCACTCCCCCCATGGCAGAACCAGGGAGAGAATCAGAAGAATAAAAGTGAGAAAATTCGTGGGTTGTGATAAGGATAGTTTAATAAGTAAAGGAAAAGCCGTGCATGAAAGCAAAGCAAAACAAAACACGGAATTCATTCACCACTTCCCATGGGTAGGTGCGTACTCAGCCATCCCCAGGAAAGCAGGGCTCCAGCACGTGTAACTTACTTGGGAAGACAAACGCCATGAATCCAAACTTCCCGCCTTTCCTCCTTCTTCCACCAGCTTTATATACAGAGAATGACATCATATGGAATATCCCTCTGCTCAGCTGGAGTCAGCTGTCCCAGCTGTGCCCCCTCCCAGCTTCTTGGATGTCCCCTCCCTTCTTGTTGGCAGGCCAGTATAAGAAGCTCAAAAGTCCTTGACTGCTTAGCAACAACCGAACTGTTAGTGTGTTATCAACATTACTCTCATCTTAAATCCAAAATGCGCCAACTGCTAATAAGAAAATTCACTCTATCCCAGCCAAAACCACAACAACGAACTTTGAAAGACCCTTCCAAAGCAAACTGTTCTATGACTGTATGAACATGACAATGAGAAAAAATTATGGGGATACACTGTTAGCCTTACCTGACTGACTAGAAACCAGAGGCTACAGATGTATGATCCTG
This sequence comes from Pedionomus torquatus, assembly GCA_013398155.1. Classification (NCBI taxonomy): domain Eukaryota; kingdom Metazoa; phylum Chordata; class Aves; order Charadriiformes; family Pedionomidae; genus Pedionomus; species Pedionomus torquatus. The sequence goes on along the minus strand of VZRU01016433.1, from coordinate 92,891 downwards.
TATGACCATACAGATGTATGATCCTTCCACTTCTTGACATACTCAGCTGTCCTGGGTCAGACAGGATCAACGCACCAGCCCTATTCAAATACCATACTATGAAGCTGGGAACAGCAGAGGTAAATACTATTGTAAAACCAGACTGACTGGAAGCTCAATTTCTCTAGTTTTATTCCAAAGAAGGAGCATAAGCTCATATGCATATTCACTGTCTCCAGCTTCCCCTGGATAAATCTTTAGCCCAAAATTCTCACCCAGATACTCATATATCTACCCGAATACTTACACATTTCTCCTTTATGCAACAAACCTCCTTGAACCATTACCCAATTTTGGGAAAAAAAATAATATTTTGCCACTCATCAAAACACTCCAGTGCAGACCCTGAACACATGATTAAGTCAAATCACCTTTAGGGGAAGTTCTTCCTGTACTGAAGAGCTTCTGAAATTATTCCTATCTTGCCATGAAGCTTCAAAAAATGCTTTATTGGCTGAACTTTTGTATAATGTTATCCAACTCTGACTGTTGAGAATCACAACACATTGACCCATCTCTACTCTCTTAGCCCATTTTTTTCTGTTTTTCAGACTGCTGAAACTTGGCTGATCCTCGGAGAATTTGTGAGAACATTGGAGCAGGGACAGTTGTTTATGCAGAAGCTGATGTTGTGGGGACTGTGATTCTAAGCATCACTGCCAAGTACTGCAGCAAAACTTATAATTGATATTAGCTATGAAACTGATTTTTGGGTCATTGTGATGAGCCTGATGGCTTTGAACAGAGGTACAGGCTCTTGCTGTCACTTAGAAGATTCGCTTTCACAAAACAAGACAAAGTGGCTGGAAAAAGAGAGAATGTCTTTTCTCGTTCCCCAGTCCCCGAGCTGTTGTCTGGGACATTTGCCAATAGCCAAGAGTGAGCTTCCAGATGATGGATCTTGACTGCGCTGTTGTTGGCAACCGTGCTGCTGTTGGAAAGCCCGTCAGCTCGGACGCTATGAGAGTTGATGAGGTCTCCTTTCAGGAACCCTCTCATCATCAGTCAGTGGGAATTATTGTAGTGTTCTTTAGGGCATAGGGAGATAATTTTTCAAGAGAGTACCACTGGGAAAAAAATACTGAGAAGAGCGAAAAACTGAATCTCAGAGCAGTCTATCAAAAGGCAGAGAGCAGCCAAAATCTAAAAAGTAAAGAGTCGAAAGACTGTTCCTGCCGCCTGTGTGCTCCATTTCAGGGAATAAAGAAAGAAACATTTGTCCCAAGCCCCCCACCTATAAAATCAATGCTGAAATCTTTAGAAAGCAAAAATTTTCACTGAAAGAATGTCAGTCAAAGAATGACTGTACAAATCACATCATTGAATTTAAGCCCCAAAGTCAGAAATTATGGTGATAGAAGTCAAATAAGCTCTTCAGTATCTAGCTGTAAAGAGAAATAAATACTCCATGCTTAGTCTGCCTTTTTCCTCTCTACTCACAAATACTCTAACTATAAAATACATCTTTTCAGTTATACAAATCTAGGTGTAATTGACTTTTTCACAGCAGTATGCAGAGAAATTGAGATTTGCAGAGAATGCAGCAGTCTGCGGAAAAATAGCAAAAAAAAAAAAAAAAGACATGAAAAGTGGAATTTTCTATGTAGTTTCTATTGATTTTCAAAAGGAACCAAATACAAGTCCAATATGAGGAATTCTTTAGGATTTTTTTCCAGGAGACTCCATCATCTTGTCTGGAGTCACACAAATCTCCAGGTGATTTCGTGACATTTTCATTGAACACCCACAGTAAAAAGATTAGAAAACTTTTTCAACATCATGTTTTAGGCCTAATTCCCCAATTACTCTCATTTTGAACTCTGTCATAATGCAGATAGTTGCCTTGCTGTAGCCTGCATATGCCAGATCAAAAAGAGCGAGCCACAGAAAAGAAATACACCAATGATTAAAGAAACCAGTTATTTTCACATTATTAGTTACCATGTTTTCTGCTACAGCCAGAAAATCATTTAGTTCTCTCTAAAATTCAGCCATTTATCTTCAGGCAACTGATGAATAAAGACTTCATCAGCAATTATCACAAATAGTGCCCTGAACCCACTAATTAAAGATACTTGTCATTATACCTTATAAAGAACAGTATGGCAGCTCTCTGACTGTTTCAGAATAATTATGTGTTGGAAATCTGTTGGAGTCCCAATCACAACTATTCACCATTTGCACAGACAAGACACTGAAAGAATCCTCTTCTTTAAAGCCACCCATTACAAACACACGCTAACACATGAAAGATGTGCTTTCTATACCCCACACACCAAAGCAGAGAAGTCTGAGACCAAAATAAAGCTATTTCCTTCTAAAATTAATAGCTCTGGGTGAAACTGTGACATAAACTACACTTATGCAGTCTGGATTCGTTACATGGAATAATTAGAAGCAAAAGCTGTTTTGAATCCTGGGGTTTTTTAAAAAGATAAACTGACTTTTTAAAATGTTAATTAGCATGTACAAGCTATCTGACATACTGAAGTTCTACATTGGTAAAAACAAATGCCTTAAGTTTGTAAATAATAAGGTATTTTTTTGCGAAACATCTGTCTTGGTACACAGTTAAGAAAAAAAAAAAAAAGGCTTGGCGACTTCACAGCCCTCTAGACAGGTCTGATTCCATCCTTTTTCTAGCAGGACACAGAGAATCTCTGCTAGTTTCAAAGGGAAAAAAATAGAAAAATACACACTGGCCTTCCTTTAAAAGGGAACAGCGGAGTTTTAGTCTTTTGCAAAGCTTTACTTCTTTTGCAATGCTAACACCTTCCCTTCCCATCCCTTCCCTTCCTTCATCCCTACCTCTCTCCCTCAGCCTTCTCCTTGTCCTCCCCTCTCTCCCTCTCTCTTTCTTACACAACTTTGTTTTGGGGCCAGATGCTCTGAGGAAAAAAAAAAAAAAACTAAAAAAAATAAAATAAAAAGGAAGGAACAATGGGATTAAGTCAGGAAGTTGTCTGTTGTTCCAATAAATACGAAAAAGGATAAGGGTTTTCTACATTAAGATTCCTCCGTCTGAAGAGGCATGAAGTCTGCAGCTATGTGTTCCTCTTCTCCCAGCTAAACTGGGATTTCAGGGTGTATTATGATTCCTACAACGGGTCCTCTATAGGCTGTTCTCTGATGCATGCCTTTCCTTGTCAAGAGCTGAAAAAGTGAAGCATTGTGGCCAAAGAGCCATAACTATCCAGAAGAAAAGACTAAAACACAGACGACTCCCATGTGACATAAAAATGTAGTTTTGAATAGCGTTTTGGTGTGAGGCTGAAACAGCCTGGGTTTTTCACATGCAATTGAAAAGACAAAAATATTAGCAAACTGTCTGTGGAAAAGAACTCTCACCATGAGTGCAATGTTATTTGAATGACTCTTGGTTCTTGTATTATGCCAGGCATAAACTTGATGTTTGTCAGGATAGGTACAGCAATGCTAGATGGAAGAACACTTCCTATCAAGCACTAGTGGCTTATTAATTGGGAGTCACATGACTAATCAACCTGATTACTCAGAAGTCAATTTATCTGCAGTGCAACTGCTATCCAAATGAAAATAAGATTACCCTGAGTACAGTTTATTAATAACCACCACTATGTCATTGACTCAACTTGATTATAACACAGCAGGCATGTGATGCACAATATTACAAAGACATTAAAGCAGCCTGACAGCAGCGGCTACAGAAGAAGTGGATGGTAGAGGGTAAGGCACAAAACTCCCGTGTAAGTGACCGTTCAGTTTTCAGTTCCTCAAGGAACATTTTCTTTCTTATTTTATTGTAGATGTAGGCTCTGTAGATATTTTTCAGTGTCCAGCTTTTACGGCTGCTGAGATCACCTGAAAGCATGAGTCAGTGTGACATTCAGTAACACACCTCATAACACCCGAAACAACCCCCTGAACTTCCTCACAGGGAAAAGCAATTTAGCAGACCCAAAGGGGAATTCAGATGGTCCTGAGGGAAGCCAGTCACAAACAGCTCATGAGTCTCTTTCACCCCACTAGATTTCCCAAGCCTGCAATAGATATGATTCTATTTTGAACATACTATTAATATGCTGTGACACATATTCCCTGTGAGTAAAGGTTATGGGCTGAAAAGAGCTTGAGAAAGCTCTAGCTACACATTTTCTTATTTTATAGGTTGTTCTCTTCTAGCTTTTTGACTACAAAAGCATCTTCATTCATATTTATCTGGCAAAAAAATATTCTTATTTCAATAAGAAATATCTTTGTTGTCTTAATTGTGCTTGAAAGGAAAAGTGCATTATAGACAAAGAGAAAATATTAGAGAGGGAGGGAAGTAAGAACAGAAAAAGGAAAGACCCGTCTGCTGCACAGAGTGGGAAGAGTGGAAGACTTAAAAAAAAATAAATCACCCAGGCTTAAATAGAATTAATTATTATAACTACTCTGCTAAGCCAGGATAAGAGGAAACTGTCAGTGGTGCTCAGAAGTCACTTGGGGAAGGCTAGGGAAAAAGCACATGTACAGTCTAAAGCCGCTGGCATTTAATTACTCTCTGCACTGAGAACTCAGAAGCGCAGAACGAGGAGCCTTCAGGATCTATCATTAAGCAATCCTCAGCAGCCCAAACACGGAAGATGAGCTCAGGAAGTGGCAAGAGGAGCTGAGAACCGATACAGACTTTCCTTAGAAATTAAGGCAGCCACTTGTAATTTCAGTAAGGAAAAAGAAAACCAACTACATAAGGTTGAGAACTTCCACAGTCAATCACTGGGTCAAAAATAAAATTAGTTCTCTGATGCACCCATGTTTTATGAGGAAGAAAGAGGTAAATGGGATGTATGACCTAGACATGATACATCAATATAAGAGTCCTCTACTTTGTATTCAAAAGATGTCTGGAAAACATGGCTTAGTAGTGTTGACATCGGATTTCCTCACAATTCTGGCTTTCCCAAGGGCTTAGCATTACTCTACTGAAACTACGTCTTCAAATCTTGTCTGAACCACGTGCGGTGGGTTGCCCTTGGCTGTTTGTCAGGTGTCCACCAAACTGCTCTATCACTTCCCTTCCTCAACAGGACAGAGGGAATAAAATACATCAAAAATGCTCATGGGTCAAAACAAGGGTAAGGAAATCACTTACCAATTACCGTCATAGTCAAAATATGGAGAAATCGTTACTTAGGAATTTTTTAAAAAAAAAAATTACCAATTAAACAGAGTAGAATGAGAAATAAGAACAAATATAAAAACACCTTTCTTCAGGGCACAGCCACCTGCCCCAGCATGGCATCCTCCCTGGGCTGCAGTGAGACAACCTGCATCACCATGGTCTTCACCACAGGCTGAAGGGGAATCTCACCTGGAGCACCTCTTCTCTTCCTATTTCACTAACTTTGGTGCCTACACAGTTGTTTCTCTCACATTCTTCCTCACAGCTGCTGCACAGCATTTTTTGCCCTTTCTTAAATATTTTATTACAGAAGAGCTACCAATGTCACTGATGGGCTCAGCTTTGGCCAGTGGTGAGATCACCAGAGTCGACTGGAACCAGATTTGTCAGACATGGGGGCACCACCTGGTGTCTTCTCATAGAAGCCACTACTGCTCCCATCTGCTACTAAAATCTTGCCAGATAAATGCAATACACCATGCCACTAGACCATCTACTGAGTATGATGACACTAGTGAGGGCAAAATTTACTTTTCTGCGCCAGTTTGCTTCGTGACTTTGTAGAATTTATGCCAAACCTATGAAATTGAATAAATTGTGGACTTAGTAAATTCCTCACTCAGTGAAACACTAAGTCACTGGTGTTTTAAGCCATGTATCTCCTATAATTGCAGAAGAGGGTGCAATAAGAATTATTTGGAGTTCCTATAGATTACAAGCTTCCACTGGAAGCATCCTGGAAAAATAATATAGCTATAACTGTGGGGGGAAAAAGCTCTTTTTTGTTTACTCGCAATAGGTACACCTGAAATATGGAAAGTCTCTATTGTTTATGGTCTTACAGAGAACTGAATAATCGGGTTCAGTTCTCTAGAAAAGACTTCAGACAGAAGACTCTTGACCAGGAGATGCATCTTAAGAGCTTAAGCCTGGAGACTTCTTAGATCAAGGAAAATAAAGAAATGTGCATGAAAAGTAGAAGGATCCAAATTTGGCTTTGCAGAGATGAAAATGAAACAAAAGAAAAATCAGGACAGACCAATATTAACTGTTTCACAGCATTTTACGACATAGAAAGGAACTAATCAAAGTCTCTGTAAAATTCATCTCCCCAAGTGCTACTGCCCAATGAAGCTTTATCTGCTTTGGAAAACAAAATGCATTAATACTTTTAACCTAGATTGAGTCAGTTGCATCAAATTAGAGTATCTTATAAAGAAAAGGAAAAAAAAGTGATATATTTTGAGTTAAGTTATTCAACTGTTACTCCTTTGGGCATGCAGTAGGCAAAGTCCAACCAAAAATATAAATAAAGTGAGTAGAAAGGCCCGAAGTTTTCATTGAGTGTCTATACTGTGATGGCAAAATTCTCCAAAAGTGTCTCTAGTCCAGCTGGTTACACTTAACAAACACCTTCAAACGATCACAAACGGAATCTACAAATTTGTAAAGGGAAGTAAAATTGACCCAGTGCAAAGCATTGCAGCACTGTAAGAAATAATATTACTCCTCTTCCTTCAGTCCCTTATGGCTGGTTAAAAACTCCCACATAAACCAGTCCGTCGTAAGACCCTCACTTGGAGTTAGGTTTACACCCACAGCAGTTTCTTTTTACGATCTGAATCCTTATCTTTTACATTAAACCAAGAGAAATAGTCTTTGGTCATTATCATACATCACGGGTAGCATATGCAAAAAGGCCATCACAGTCTATTCAATTAAAATGCTCAGATCAAGAGCAGATGTCATGACATACAGACGTTTCGGAAGCGAAGCAAATGCCCATCTGACCACGTGGAGGTGGAGCGTGCAGCATTTTACTTATGATTGTTTGCTGAGTGACATTCTGATGATCTGCAGGGCAGCAGAGTGCTAAAGCCAGTTCATGACAGAGTGATTTCATTTGGATATTAAATAGGTCACCTGCTAGGATAATATGCCGTCATTTGGAAAAAAGAAAAAAAAAAAGAAAAAAAGAAGACCAAAAAAAAGCCTATAATCAAAGAAGATTAGTCAACAAGGACAGGTAGAAAATAGTTTGCAGCTAAGGAATGCATTTAGGAAGAAAATAAGGTTTCCTAATCACAGCAAGCTAAGTTTTTTCCATGGAGACTAAAAGGAAAAATGAGTGTGGAAAGTCAGCCTTTCCATCTGTCTTCTTAAAATAGAGTTTTGTCCAGAGCATAATGAAAAGTAGGAGCCACTCTTCGAAGAAACCTCTCTCTTGTGTAACATACAGAGATGTACGGAGATTAGTCTATAAAGACAAATGCTTGAATTAGTTATTTAAATTTATATGATGTGACTGTTTACCAGAGAGGCACAAGTTGAGGTCAGTTTGTTTGCCAAAAGCCTACAATGACCCGTGGTCCAGATAGCAGCCTCAGACCAAATATTCTCTCAGCCTGAGTTAATTCCCTGATAGTTCTTCTGCACCAGGATGCTCTAGGCTAGAATATTTTTAATATTTTTAATATTTATACAGAACAGCTTTGACAGGAAAGGTTGAGGGAAGCTGAGGGCAGCATGTTAATCGAACCCTTGAATCAGGTTTTCTGAACAAGTTAATGATTCCAATTTTCTGGGTTGGGTTTCTAGATGTGAAGAAACATTTCTGACAAAAAACACTGCAAAACTAGCACTCTAAAAAAAA
>VZRU01016433.1:24636-79487 GCA_013398155.1 Pedionomus torquatus | reverse complement strand
GAAGGGAAGGGAAGGGAAGGGAAGGGAAGGGAAGGGAAAAAGCAGTCGTGGGCTGGCATAAAGACAGTTTAGTATAACAACAGAAAAAAGTGAAAATAACAGTAATAATGGTATAAAATATAGAAGACGAAGTAATACAACACAAGTCGCTCTCACCACTCAGTGAATTTGCTGCCCTGCCCATCCTCAGCAGTGATTGCAGGTTCCCACCCTAGGCCAACCTCCATTTATATGCTGAGCCTGATGTCTATGGTACTGAATATTCCATTGGCCATTCCATTGTTTTACCTGTGCTCCTTCCCAGCTACAGCTTCTATGGGAAGCTGAAAAAGTCCTTGAATGGTATAAACCTCTCCTAGCAACAGCTAAACCAATATGCGTTACTGACATTGCTTTCATACCAAATCTGGAATATTGCAACTACTAGAAAGAAAACTAACTCTGTCCCAACTGAACCCAAGACAAGAGGGAAAATAACTCATGAACTTTACTACCCAGGCTTACATCTGTGACAATTAGAGATAATAAGCTGCCCATATATAGCTGCCAGCTACACTTACCATTGTGGGAAAATTAACCGGCATAGTCTGCACCCAAATTCAGGGCGCACAGAGTAGTACAGCATGTGTATCACATATAGATATATCAGTCTTGGTTTTGAGGAACAGGGGGATGCCTGGCATCTAGGCAAGATGAAATTGTTCAAGTATGGCCAGGGTTGACCTGATTCCTCAGTGCAGTGGAGCAGAGCAGAACTAGGTCAGTGCTGAAACCTTTAAATACCCTGTTTCCTCTTCCCAAAGCAGAATAAGCTCAAGGCACTGAAAAAATCAGCATTTGTGTCTTGGTTTCTCCACCTGCAAAATCTGTATTATATTATTTCCCCATCTCAGATGACACTGAGATTTCTTGCCTCTCATACAATGACTTGGATGTGGACAATTAAGAATTCAATGTTAACATTAATATCCTGAAGTCAGCTTTGTTATTTCGTGTAGACATATGTATGAAAGTGAGGAAGAGAACAGAAAGTTGAGGAGAATCCAGAAATCTAAGGAAATTAAACCCTTTTTTTTTTTTTTTTTTTTTTTTTTTTTTTGTGCAAACAAGAGCAAACAGGTTTACCAGCTTCCTGTGATGAAGGAACTTGCTTATCTGTAGCAGTAGAGTGCTGAAACACAGCTTTACATTTCCAGAAATCTTTCAGGGGAAGAAACTATCTGTCATCTGAAGTCACTGGGTAAAATTTCAGTAGAAGACAATCCAACCAGATCTGATTGTCCCTGCTGCTTAACAAGAGATGCAACGTATAGGGCACTGTTTCCAGTGCAGGGAACTATGTGTGTGTGGGAAAGATGATTTATTGGGGTACTTCTTGAGAGGTTATTTATGAGTTGTATTTTTGCTTATAAACAGTAGCATATGCTAACTCCTCTTGGGACAGAGGGGTGCCAAGGTCTATCGAGTTAATGAAGCAGGTAACCATGTTTCTTGCTGTTTTCCTGCCCAAATGAGTCCAATATAAGAAAGGCAGTGAGCCTGCAGCATGTCTGAGACTAGGCAGACCTGTACAACATAGACGTAGATGTAGCCCTTTGGGAAAAGTAGAAATATTGCTTGAAGCTCAAACTATCCTAGAGCAAAGCACCTATTCCTAATAGCTGATGCTGGGCTAATAAATGCTGATTCCACTTACAGATTGGACCAGTTGTGAAGTCAGTGACAGGGAGAAGTCAGTGCCTCAAGCTGATCTATACAAACCAGAAAACTGGAGTCTAAAAGCCCTAACTCCTCCTCACCTTCCTCCTGCAATTATCTACTCACAGTTAGCCTCTGGAGCGTAGGTAAGAGAATAAAAATAGGTATTTAAGCAGTTTGTAGAAGCTAGTGCACTCAGCAGGGGAGTAGTCTCAAACCTGAACATCTTGAACATCTTTCACTTTTTCTGTTTATATTTTGAGAGACTTCCTGGGATCAACTTCTGTCATCCAGGCTAAAATGAGGTCACCAGAGGCAAGCTCTTCACTTTCCTAAGAGAACTGTCACTTCTGTGATGTTAGGAGAGACATGCCAGCCAACGCCTGCTCTAGATTCCCTCCTATTTCTCCCTTATCCCAGAAGTCTGAAAATACAGCTCCAGGATCTGCAGCTGCATAAGGCACTCACTGTAGATGCCACTGCCCTGCTCAGCAGCTGCCACTGTGGCAGAAGAAGGGACTTGAGGTCTGCAGCAGCACAGCTCCAGCTCTGTTGCAAGTAGTGGTGTGATGATGTCCTGCCGTGGCTGGTGCAAGGGTTTGGGTGCAGGTGGATGCAAGATGCAGGTGAGGGGAGCAGTGTTTCAGGTCAAGACAATAGTTTTACCAATCACTACAACCTACATGCCAGTTCTCCTCTATTATTGCACTCCTACTTGGAAAACCAAAGTTTTGGACTTGATGTCGAGCAGTCCGGCTTCCCCAGGCACTTCTGGAGTGCTTTTCAGAGAATTCAAAAGGTCAATGTGAGAATTTTTCACCAAGCTCTGGCTCAGTGCTCTGCCAGGATGAGTCAAAGCCACCTAACATCTTCCCTGCTGCTCAGAATGCCCTCATTCAGAAGGATGAAGCTGTCCAAGAAGCCAAGAGAGAAGGTGATCCAAGTACCAAAGCATCCCACTGTGCTTCTGGTCTTCCCCCATGTAGACCAAATATGATTGCTCTAGAGACAATAGAGTTGGAGGTAAGTTGTCTGCCTTCCCACCCAGCCTCTCACCTCCTTAGTAAAAGTATAAAGCCATGAGCAACTGCCATGAACTGGGACCCCATTAAAAAGCTGAGAATTATACTCTGTAGAAAGGAAGAATCACGATAAGGAAGAATCACGATGCTTCCACCCAGAATCCTACAAAGGGTCCAAGAAACGTGAATTTCACCCATTCTTAGTTTCGTGAGAGGTGAGGGCTTCAAAGAATCAAACCTAAGGTAGTATTTATTATGTAAGAACTATGAACCAGGACAAAGACCAATATCAAAACGTTGACTTGTCAAAAACACAGGAAGTAACAGGGGCACCCTGGCAAGGTTTGCCCAGCAGGAGCTATTTGTGGCTGTTTTCCCCTTTGGGGAAAAGCCTGAATCAGTCTTGCTGGTCGCTCTACGGCTTTCCCTGTTTCAGTACAGGCAGCAGGGAAGAACTTTAAGGAGGAGCATCTAATTTGCCAACAGAGGGAACAAAATATGAAAAGCTGAGTCCACAGGGCATGTGTGAACAGATAGCTCCATTTCAGGCAAAGCTGGTTTCCAAGACAACTTCAGGAATTTCAGTTTTACATAACGTGTGATCTTTATTTTCAGGGCAGTTCTAGAACTGTTGCTGTTGTTTTCCACTTAAGCGTACACATATGTGTAGAAATAATATGTATATACACGCAAAGTATGTACTATGATGGGACAGTTCAAGGTAGCAAACTAAACCACAGTGAAATACTGCATCGATATTTTTCCCAATGTAAGTACTTAACAGTTATTTTTAGTATAATATGACCAAAAAAAAAAGACTTTCCAGTCATTTGGGTTCCACTGTGTTACAAAAATAAAGATCTGATTTTACAAATAAACCCTTCTTTTATGTTCCTAGTACACTCCGATGGTAAGTGACAAGCAGGAAAGCTCTGAGCTGCGAGAAAAGTAAACTTTAGTTGGCTGGTTTGGTTTCAAAATGCTCAGAAATGGCTTTTCCTTTAAACTACTGTCTTCACCCTTATTTATATTTAAAGAATGCATGATATAAAGACTGTTCGGGTTTTGAATATTTATCAAGAAACAGCTAAATCCTCAGTATCACCCTTTAAAATTATTTTACTGGCCTAAGCAATTGAGACTCTATATTGTGTTGTCAAAATTCTCCATTCCACTGCATTAAGTGAAAATATTGTACACACCATAAATGTTCACAAAATCATGTCTTAAAAGGTAGAATAATCTGGCTATGTTGCTCATCACGCGATTTATGCCCAATAACAGCAAAGAGTCTTTGCAGCCCCATTTCATTAGAGGATAACAAAGCACTGAAACCAGTGATTAAGGCTGATAACTGTTGTTCTTTCATCCTTTTACATAGTGGAACAATAGGCAAATTATCTGAGCCAAATTATCTGGTTAGAAGTTTGGTACAATCTAATTCACTATTTAAACTGTCAACACACAGCAGAATGGAGATAGAGCAGTTGCCTGTATCTCAGCAGCACGAGGAAAGACAGATATGTCACTCTGATCCACTAATACGCCTCATGTCACTGTCACAACTCAACCTCTTACAGCCTGAATTCATTCTACGGCATCATGTACAACCAGTGCCATTATACAAATGGATAGCTGAAGCAAAGATGTATCAAGTCAAAACACGAAATCTGAGAGGAAAAAAAAAAAAAGAGTCTACAGATTTATCGTTTGACACAGTACTCTTTGCACAAGATTTGCCAAACTTCAGAGTATCCTGGTAAATAGCAAGGACTTGCTGGAGTAAGGGAAGCTGAGCATCACTGAACACTGCATTTTGCTTCAGGACCAAAGGAGTTCCCTCCCTCTCAGCACTCTCTATCTCCCACGATGACAAGATTGGACACAAAGTAAATTGCCAAAAAGACCTTTGCTTCCCCCCTGTCTGGCTCTAAATATTAGAGGATATTGACCTCCGGCCCTGTTTTATTTGAAGGAGTTCTGAATTATTTTCTTGCCATTATGAATCAGATAACATAAATCACACCTAGACACCACGGCAGCTAGTATACGGTTGCATGGTTAAATCAGATGATGCTGCAAAGGCAGAGCCTTATCTGGCACTGACTCATGAATTCCTCCTTCTAGTCATGTTATGCTAATGCACAGAGGCCACAGAGGAGATTAGAGTCCAACTGTCCTAAATGATTTGCAAAACAACAGGAGGAAAAAAAGGTAAACGCTCTTAGCTGCTTTTAGACTAAACAGTTAAAATTTTCCTCATATTACAGATGGGAAATAGGGAGATCAAGATTAACCAAAATTTCTGAGTCTCTTCCCAAAATTTTTGCTAGTTTTTGATCACACCCCAAGTATTTTATCAAGCGAAAGGGCCAGTGTGAGAGGCTGGCTCTAAACCCCAATGTCCAGAATCCTAGACCAGGACCAAAAAACCTGAAATGCAATTATTCTCTCTGTTTCTCCTATATAATAAACAAATGAATCCAGAAGAGGAATCTCCTCTGCCTTTCAACTGACATTTCTGTGTCCTTTACCTGATCAGAGGCTGGTGTAATGCTACCAGGGACGCGTGCACTGTGACGGATATCACTGACAGGTGGAAATAGTCAAACATGACAGGAACATGGTGGTGCAGACCTCTCCGGGGGTGGAAGTGAAGACACAGTGTGCGGCTGCTGATCATGGGGATTGCTGGGACATCTCTCAGCCTGCAAGAGAAAGAGGTTTAGAAGGGTTAGTGAAAGCTTGAGTTGTCACAGCCTGTAACACACTACAGGCAGCAGACTGGGAGATGGCTTGAGGTGAATTTTTATCACTTCCCAGCTTTCTAAGGGTCTACATAACTGATGAGTATCTTGTGTTGTACTTGTGCCTAGCAGAAATAAAGATAAAGATAAGATAAAGATACATACCCATGTACATACAGAAATAAATAATAAAAACCAGATGTAGAGATAGCTATAAATACACAGTATAAAAGAAAACTAGATGTGATGTAATTCCCCTGGATACCGTCCTTGATGTCCACCTATGCACCAGTTCTGGGGACATCAAGAACTAAGTAGCAGAAGGAAATGCATTTAGCAAACTGCTCAGCTTATTTGAGGACAGCTCACTACTCGTGATTTTCAGTGTAAGAACAATCAGCCCAGGCAGCCTGTGACAGTCAGAAGCAGTCCTGTGTCAGAGAGCTGAAAATATTCAAAGAACCTTTCCAGAGAGGTGATCTGATGAAAAAAACTTTTTGCAAGAGGCCAACAAAAAAAAAAAAAAAAAAAAAAAAAAGTAGGTGAAGTAATTGTGGAGAACTTGTAGAAGATGGAGTGGCTTCTGCTCTTTCCAGTAAATACAAATCAAAATTTTAATTTGAAGTTTGATTATAACTATTCCAGAGTAACTTTCCCAGTGTGCAGTCCACCACATGACACCTGAGCCACCTATAGGGCAGGTGACTGAAATGTAAACCCGGAGCACGCCTAACGACATCCCCCAATGCAAGCAAAACTCACTTCTAAAGAAGCATTCTTTTAGAGTATTCAAGACCCTTCTGAAGCCAACTGTTTCTTGGAACTAAGAAAACCTATGATATTGGTTGATTATGGTTCATGGTTTGTCCCAAGAAGTGTTTCAAAGAGATTTGCAGATTATCCTTTTATAAAAATCAATGCTCTTGTTTATAGCAAACAGGATTAATCGTTGAGATGATAACAGAAATTATATGTATGTGTTAGAGCACAATTTCATAACTTGAAAGCTTTAGGCTCTTTTTATCCTTGGTTATTACTTAATGTTTGCTGCTTCTCTCTTCTAGACCTACCAGCATCACAGCTCATTACTGATGGTCCAGTCCCACCTGCCTGAGAGAACAAGTTTCCACTTTTAGTATCTTGAAGAAAAAGGAAACATGTTCTTGAAATTTGTTTAGGTGCCCTATGGATATGAATAAAATCACACGAGGATAGCCTGAGCATGAAACACAGCTCAGATAATTTCTCTGCACCTGCTCCCATCCCACCCCCAAACCCCCAATAAATTCTACTGAAGTCATTGGAAGCCTTTTCTGGGATTCAGAAAGAATGAATAATGTCTGCAATCACACTTTCTGATATGTCTCAGGAAGGGATGCTACTCCCACTTCACCCAAGATTATGGAATCAAATGCAGTGGGAAATGATCAAGTCAATGGGAAGACTCTTTCCTCCTAAAATCAGAGACAGATTTGGTTCTTGGATGAGAAAATTGCTCAGCACATTCAGACACTTCAGCCAGAACATACTTCATTGTCTCCTGAGATAAATGCATTCCTGAACCACAGCCCTTGCTCACATAGAGGTCAGTGATGATATTCCCTTTGGCTTTAACCACAAGAGAGACAGAGCAAGATGTAACACCTTTGAAAACCTCACACTTATAGGAGAAAAAATGTCTCTCCTTTAAAAAGGATTATGAGATACACTTTTCAACCACAGGGCGGAGAAACAGAAAGACTTCAACACTGAGGCAAAGAAAAGACTTACCAAAGCTATCCCTTTTTCCAGAAGGCTCTGGCTTCATTAAAGTAATTTACCAATTGAACAAAGCCCTGCTTCACTAATTGAGCTTTAAAACAGCACTTACTGTTGTTCACTGTCAGTGAAGTGCAGGTCCAACTTGAGCTGAAAATCTGCCTCACTCAATGCATCTTCCACCTACCAAAAGAGAAAGGCGAGATTACCTTTAGAAGTCGGCACCTACACACATGAGAGACAAAGGTGGAAGGGTTTGTCTGATGAGAGGAAAGTCAAAAACGTGCAGCAACAGCAGCATCCCACCACGGTGGTGGAAAGGAGAAGAGACAACAAGTCAAGGTCATTGCTGGAGGAGTCAGAGGGAACCGGGGGACTCAGAGGGAACCACAGCAGAGGTGTTACCTGCTCCCGTGTTCTGTTGAATCAAAAAAAGAAAAAAATAAAAAAATAAAAAATCACTCCAGACAAGAATAACCAGAGTGAGTGGAGCACGGCATTCTCTGGACATGACGAGTCAGTGGGGTATTTCTGAAGGGGAGCTCCCTCACTGAGTATATTCTCTTGGGTTCTCTTGTCAGCTGAATGAGAACAAGGACTAGGGTTTCTTGGCTGAGAAACAGCCACAAATCCTTCTGGTTACCTGCCTGTAACTAATGCAACATTCAACATTTACAGCTTAAAACAATTAGAAATAGCTCAAATGATTCGGACAATTTCTGACCTTTCACCATTAGCGTTTTACTTCACTTCTCAGCAAATTGAGGCTTTCCTGCCTCCCAGTCTCTCTTTCTGGTCTTTGACGGATTCATGGAGAAAGTTTGCCATTAATTCTCATCTAGACCACGCAAAATTCAAAGGCTTCTGTGATTTTTAAAGCTTTGATTAACGGAAGTTTAACTGTTCACTTTGTTACAGGGTGCTGAGTGTATTTATACATGGTAGGATTCACTAATGCGCTGAAGATATCACATGTGACCACAGGCTGGCAAATACCTTCATCTAACAGGTCCCACCAGAAAGGTTACCCTCATTTTATTGTCAATGAAATATTTTCTTTGGATTTTCTGAAATGGTACATGAAGGGAGCTGTCATATTGCTACTTTCACCTGGAAAGAACTACATTGGATAATGCATCCCAGCTTGGTACATTTAAAGCAACCATAATCAATGGAAATAAATAATTTAGAATGAAGGAAGGATGAAGCTGCCCAGCATTTTCTTCTTCACTCCTTTGAAATGTCTTTTCTTCCCCAACAATGGAGGTTTAGTAGAATTAAAAGAAAAAAAAAAAAAAGAAAAAAAAAAAGTTTTTATTTCTATCAACCTATATGGAAGTATGAGCTAAAAAAATCATTGATTTTATTACCATAATAGTCTTTTTTTTGTGACTGTAAACCCCGTTTGTGGTATACCAGGGTACAACAGGAGATGCACAGGAATGCAGGTGGAAAATTGGAGTTGTTCACTGGGATAGGGTATTATAAATTCAACATCTTTTTACCCATCTTTTGCCACAAAAAGGTGGGGGCAGACATCGAGGTTCTACTTTTTGCCAGTGGAAAGCATCAAGCAGAAACATAGAGTGACCTGAGTCATCCCGAGATACACAGCTGAAAAGGACGAGTGATTTCTGTTGGTGCCCCTTTCTTTCCATTGATAATAGATAGAGCCTAGAGAAATGCCTTGCTCTAGATGTACTTGAATTTTAGATAGTTTGAATTAGGCAAGATGAATTCCACTTTCTCCAGCTGATTAGCACCTTAATGGCAGACTAGACCAAAAATGCACTGAAGGCAATGGCAGAGGCACTTCCGAAGGTGAAACTCCAACTACAGCGCGCTTTTTTCTGTTACAGCAAGAAAACCGAGAGTCGAGAATTGATGGCGCTTTGACAAGATTATCCAAGATGTAAAATTTTAATCTCTCTGAAGTAATACGGTATTTCTTCTAGCATGACCACAGGCACAGAGATGTGAGGAGAAAATTCCAGCTTTCGTTTACTGAAAATGTGCTGTCTCTTGAAGCTACAGTCTGAATTTAAACGAGGAATTCAGTTCAAGTGTAGTGCTTCAGACAAAGCAAACCTCATCCTCCAACAGAAGGATTAAATTTTGGGTCTGTGCCCAAACACTGCTTAGCACCTGCAACTGTCACCGACATCTGAGTCTGTGTTTAAAACAAGTTCAACAGGGAGTGACACTAGCTCAAAACACCTTGAGGCAACAAGCAGATGTCTGAGAGACCTGGAGATATTAATCACCACATGGGGTCGTGCATTAAGGTGCAGGTATGGGATATTTTTAATCTCCAAACTGTATTGGAATCAGACTGCTCAGCATAGTGCAAAAAAACCTGCATAAAATCAAATCCCAGTTCTCACTGCATATTTCCTTTGTATAATGGAGGTGTATATATTAAGACAAGTGAAAATTGGACAGTTTTTTGTTCAAAAATCACTGAACTTTTAATGAGAAAATATTGTTGAAAGACTTATACATGGGTTGAGACACAGCAGAATTATTTACAGTAATTACATGACAGAAGTTACTACGCAGCTTTTGATACCTGCTGAACTTCCCTGTGTTTTATTTCCACTAGTTAGAAACACAGGTGTGTAAGATCCTTTACATGGGAAAAAATGAAGTGGCCTCTCCATAGCTCATACATACGATATGGAAGAAGCATTGAAATTCCACTCATTCCTCAGTCTCCTGTTTGAAATACTGTTTATGTGAAATAATGGCAGCATATTTTAGCTCTACTAGGATTACTACGGCGTTTTCCACAGTTCTCATTTATAAACTGTACAATTTTCCAAAAGTTTGATAGACCATCAGATTTATTTTTTTTTCCTCCTGAAGACAAGCTTTAGTATTTCACACTAACATACTTGAGAAATTAGCCTGAAAAATATCTCTCGAGTATAATCAGTTCTTGACTAAGTCAAGCAATGTCCTCCCAGATACTCTGTGAAGTGCCTTCAGTGGCTTTTACAAAGTTTTTGACCTTTAAGCTGTGTTAATGATTAAAATCACAACTCATGAAACCAAATATAAAGATCTGTGTTTGTGAAAATTCATTCCTATTAAACAAGGAATATTACTCTGTTCTGTAATATTCCATACACCCAAATAAAAGTAAAGGAAATACAGAATGTTCAACCCTTGAGAAATATTATTGTGTTTTACATTCTGATCTCACCTCCACTGAAAAATCAAATAAGAACAGTTCTGAACAGAAATTTTGAAATGCATTTAATTCTCTCCCCCTGCCCCAAATTATTTTTGCCATTTCTGATTTGATTAATTCTTCATTGTTTGCAACAGTTTAATATTACTCTGCATTTACTTGTAACATCATCTTGTGTCTTGGGGAAAGCAAAGGCTGCGAATTCGGTATCTCATTCTCTGTTGCTGGAATATGCCTACATTAACATTAGTGCTCCCTCCTTGGGCCTCAAGGCTTGTCCAAAAAGACCCCATATTCATCTATGAGCAAATATAATTTTCCAGAAGGTGCTGTCCAGAATTCAGGTTGTTTTCTAACCTCCACCTCTCTTGCCAAAGGGCCACACTGATAGAGAAATGCATTTTATTAAACACTGTTTGGAATCTACATAACAGAAAGTATTTGTACCCAAACCCTAAAATTATTCATACAATAAAAGTATATGCAAAAGCAAAGCTCTACAATTTCTGTTGAACTGGCCTGGGATCAAGTGTGTCGTTTCAGTTTTGAATTCTAATTTTTTCAGATTTACATTTATGTGTTTGGTTTAGTTTTAAAGAGCTGCAATAATAGTTATAACTGAAGTTTCCAGAATACTTCCATAATATTTATCCATTTAGCCAGAATGTCAGGCTGAATGATCCAGATGTCCCATCTCACTTAAATTTCTCTGGAAAGTACAAAATCTAATATACTGTGCTATCCCGGCATGCTTCACACTGTCCTCTCCCTGCTACTAAATTGTCCCTGAATGGAGCCAGCAAGCAAAGGGACGGGCAAGTTTCCTGTTTTATTGCTTGATGAAAGAGGCAGAGCTCCTTCTTCAATAAGAATGGGAGCAAAAGCTTATGAAAATAAATTAAACTTCTTTGTAACACTAAAGGGTGTCTCAGTCCTGCAATATTGTTTCCTATGAATTCAAAGAACACTGTGCTCTAATATACTATAATAATAATAATTAGATAATATAGAAAAAGGCATCTAATAAACCAGAGAGTTTTAAAGCACAATTTATATGGTCAATGGTATGCTCAGTGTCAGTTCTAGGTGGATAATTGATGCTTCTTCAATTTAATGCCAGACAAAAAAATAAAGGTGCATTTCCATATTTAAGCCTATCTAGGGTTATGCAGGAGGAAAGACAAAAAAAAAAGAAAAGAAAAAAGGAAAAAGAAAAAAGAAAAAAGAAAAAAGAAAAAAGAAAAAAGAAAAAAGAAAAAAGAAAAAAGAAAAAAGAAAAAAGAAAAAAGAAAAAAGAAAAAAGAAAAAAGAAAAAAGAAAAAAGAAAAAAGAAAAAAGGAAAAAGAAAAAAGAAAAAAGAAAAAAGAAAAAAGAAAAAAGAAAAAAGAAAAAAGGAAAAAGGAAAAAGGAAAAAGAAAAAAGAAAAAAAGAAAAAAGAGAAAATGAAAAAGAAAAAAAGGAAAAAGAAAAAAGGAAAAAGGAAAAAGAAAAAAAGAAAAAAGAAAAAAAGGAAAAAGAAAAAAAGGAAGAAGAAAAATGGAACCAGTAACAAATAATGTAATCTGGACATGGACACTGGGTTTTGTTGTTTGGGGATTTTTTGTACAGAGCCTGTCTCAGCAACTTATCTCATCAATAAAACTACCCTAGATCCATGAAGAGAAAGCACACTGGTCACTTGCTATAATATTTGATACTTCTAGCTCTGATAACAGAAACTACATAGAGCATGCAACCTCAGCACTTCCATTCCCACTCTGAGTCACACCGACCCCATGCAGCACTACAGGTTGGGGGAAGAGTGACTAGGGCTGCCTGGCAGAAAAGGGCCTGGGGCTCTTGGTCAACTGTTGCCTAGACGTGAGCCAGCAATGTGCCCAGGTGGCCAAGAAGGCCAACAGCACCCTGGACTGTATCAGGAACAGCGTGGTGAGTAGGACTTCAGAGGTGATTATCCCCCTGTACTTGGCACTTATGAGGCCCCATCTCAAGTACTGTGTCCAGTTTTGGGCCACAAAAAAGACATTGAGGTGCTGGAGTGGGTCCAGAGAAGGGCAACAAAGACAGCGAGTGGTCTGGTGAGTAAGTCTTATGAGGAGCACCTGAGGGAGCTGGAGAAAAGGAGGTTGAAGGGAGACTTTCTCACCCTCCACAACCCCCCGAAAGGAGGGTATACTGAGGAGGGGATTGGTCTCTTCTCCCAAGTATCAAGTGATAGGACAAGAGGAAATGGCCTCAAGTTATACCAGGGGAGCTTCAGATTGAGTATTAAGAAAAAATTTTACATGGAAAGGGTTATCAAGCATTGGAATGGGCTGCCCAGGGAAGTGGTTGAGGTACCATCCCTGGAGGTATTTAAAAGATGGGTTGCCATAGTGCTTACTGACATGGTTTAGTGATGGGGGTTTTTTATCAGTTAGACTGATGACTGGACTAGATGGTCTCAGGGGTCCCTTCAAACCTAGATAATTCTATGATTCTAACTTCTTGATTACTTATCAAAACTTCCATTTACAGAAAAAGCAGGGAACAGATCCTTTACCCTCAACCAGAAAAACACAGACAACTGGCATGACAAGGATTTGCATCTGTTGTGTGCTAAATAAGTTAAGAAGCCCTGAATAGAGATCAAATTTAAAATGCTTTACAAATCTGTAGGTGTTTTGCCAATGCCACATTGCAAGGATCTCATCCAACATATGAGATCACATGACAGAGACGCAAAACCTTCTCTGAACCATAGTTGTGGACATAGTTGGTTTCTTCTGAGCCTGGTCCCCAGTGGAGGGGCACAGTTTGGTTTCTCTCATATTTATATTGAATTTTTTAAGTTGTTGAGGGCAAGATGTCAAAGTAGGCCTGGGAGCATTAAGCAGAAGTCAGTGAATTGTGTGAATGTGCTCAACGCATGTAAAAGATTTCTTATATTTGATTCTTTGGAGTTTCTTCAGCAACTCATTTGGGACCAACAGACCTGTTTACCCTCTTCTTTTACACCCCTGAAAACCCAAAACAACTCCATCACACAGAGATAAAGGAGTCTGCAAAGAGTCCAACACCATTCTGTAAGTACAGAGTTGGGCAGCTGTCCTTTTCCCAGGTATTCTTCTATCAAAAGACAAGGGTGATGCACACAGACCATGGAGAGTCAGAACACGGTTTAGCTGTGAGGAATCTTGTGGGATTATATTTTGTTTCTTCACTTTGTGAGGTGCATAACTTTCCTGAATATTAATGAACAAATCGTCAGAAATCATCCCTGCTCAACACAGCGGAAACTGCTATAATTTGAGGGGAGGGAATTTTAATCAGAGATGTTCCACTGAGAAAAGATAAAATTAATATTCAATTAAGCATGTTGGAACATTCCCTTAACGAATATTGATAAACGTGCATTTAGTATTTTTTCATATAAGCACAAACCAACAATACTAGGGAGGAATAAACTGATGACAATGTGTTTAAAAAAACCCCAAAATCTATACCAAACCAAAACACCAAGGAAAAGGTGGGAGGGAAAGGAAGAAGGTGAAATGAGCTTAAACTAGGTTCTCCAGCTGTTTTAATTTAGATCTTGGCTTATCTTTAGATAAGCCATGTGCGTAAGATTAGAAATCAGCAAAACCAGAAATTTTTAATCTCTTCATGCTCCAAGTCAAAATTATACAAGGAAAGACAGGTGAGAATCTCTGGCCCCGAGTCCAGCATTCGATTCACACTGGTTGTGTAATTAATTTTGATAGCATACTGATTTTGCAAAAACAGCTAACATCATAGAATCATGGCATTGTCTGAGGTTGGAAGGGATCCTTAAGATCATTGAGTCCAATCATCAACCTAGGACTGCCAAAACCACCACTAACCTATATCCCTCAGCAGCACATCTACCTGTCTTCTAAATACTTCCAGGGATGGTGATTCAATCCCTTTCCTGGGCACGTGTCTCTGTACTGAAGGAAAACAAAGGGGACATACATGGACTATAGGGTGGCACTCCAGCACACCTGCCATGCACTCCTGCAAACAGGAGTGGCAGAAAGGGACTGTAGAAAAAACCAACCACAACGACAGAGGAAGAGAAGAAGCTGGTCATAACAAGTTGCAGATTATTCCTGCTTCTCTCAGGTGAGGCTGAACTACATAGTTATGTAGAACGAGTAAACTAGTGCTCCGGTGACAAATTGTGGTTGATGCATTTGAATTTCTGATATACTGATTTATCAGTGTATGTCAACATTTTATTCCAGTGGAAAGCCAAGGTGGAGACTACCCTTCATAACAGGCAGAGTGCATGGGGTCTATCTAACCTAATGCAGATGCTCATAGTGTTGGCATTTACAAATAAATAAATCTCCCTAGGCACCTTGTCAGTATAGGTAATGATGGGTACAAGATGGTCAATCTCCTTCTAATGCAGATGCTGGTATTTGGTCAGATAAACCAGGCCTTTACCTTCACCAGCTACATTGATGACACCTTTGACAGCACAGAGACCCCAAGGCAACTTCTCAAATGGAGATATCCATGCAATGGACACCTAATGTTAAGTGAAAGGAATCCCAGCCCTCCTAGTTTTTATATGCATCCCAAGTCAACTCACCCTTTCACCATCCAGAAGCAGGTGTACTCTGAAGTTCATTGATTCATTAAGAATGATCTCTTCGTTTCTGTACAAAATCTGAAATATTCTGCTGTAAACGCTGTTTTCATGAGCACAGGCTGAGCAAAGGCTGGAATCACCTGCACAAAACACAGACAGACTCCTGGTGTGATTTCAGCAGGGAGATTGTATTTTTTGTCCTACACTAGCACTTCCGGATTATCTAGGCCAGTTTTATTAGCATTTGTAATTAAACACTTGCATTCTCAATAATTAACAGTAATAGAGCAGATTGTTATGTCGGTTGCAGTTTCCCAAATACGATATTTAAAGAAAATAAATAAGAAAATAAACCCTAGACAGGCTGGATTTCAAAGTGAGAATAGCTGACCCTGTGACAGCAATCATCCTATTGACTTTATTTCTAATAACAGCTAAAGCATCAAATATCTTCTAGGGAGGTTTGCTACTCAGCACCATGAGGACTGTGAGCGTTCACTTGTGAAATTTCATCTTTTATCTGCAATGGGTATCTTTCAGAAGAGGGCATTTCCTTGTCATCGCTGGTGCACCCAGAAGTTACTACCTGAGAGGGGAGGACAACAGTCAATATCACATCCTGAATGTAGAGCCTGGAAGTGCAAAGGCATCTTCAATTAAAATACAGAAAAAGTATCCATTTTTTTAAAGTTGCCAAAAGTCCTGTGTATTCCTTCAGGCCCTTGACCCATGTGAGAGCTGCCAAGTTGGCCCATACAATTGGGATTTACCTGAGGAACTCTACAACCAAAATCCTGTGTTTCTGCACAAGAATTCAGACAGTCAATAGCTTCCTCTGCATGCTGATATATCACAGCACCACAAATTAACTTCACATAAACTCAGGTGGGATTTGTCCTTCCTGACTTTGTCTCCAATGTGTCTCCAATGGTGTAACCTCCTTATGGTTCCGATGGAATTTAAGACATCATTCATCTAATGAAAAAATGTACAGACTGAGGCAAACTTTTTGCCTGAAGTCCACTGCTTATTGATTAATTCTTCTTTCCCTAACAGGAAAACAGCGTGACTTGCTTATGTGTACAAAACCACACTAAAGGCAACAACATTTACAATGAATTCTTTCTAGATGAGTCTGTAATGTCTGCGTGAGTATTCAATTAACGACTGGGCACCGGAGTTAGGTACTCTCAAGACATGTGTTGGCTATTAATCAGAATCCCCTGCTAATTCCAATTCCATAGCCGCTAAGAAACAACTTCTTGAAAAATTTACTCAGAGCCAGGTTGCTTTTTTTTTTTTTTTTTTTTTTTTCCCAGCACTCAGTGCTGCAGGAATCTCAGCTTTTGAAATACAGCCTTTTAGGAAATGGTATTTTGGAACTCTTCTAGCAAGATGTGGTTAAAAAAAGGTGTACCAGATTCAGCCCTTCAGAGGGAGACAGATCTGTGATCATCATCAAGAAGCCAAGAGGCACATGCTTTTTACAAAGTATAGTAGCTTTTCCGAAGGTACTTCCAGGAATTTGTGCCTTTGCAGAATTGTTTTGAGTCCACGAGCTGTGGCAAGATAAAAGTCCAGGTCAGAAAGCCTTAGGGACTGCTGTTTTTTCAAAAGTTTGAAATCAGGGCAGGTCTTCTACTGTGCTAAAGCTATGGGCTTGCTTTTCAGTCCAAAAATTATACATAATTTGCAATCAGAAGTCAGTGAGTTGAGACTAACAGAGGACTAATGATTTCCTGAGATAGAAAATAGATGNAAAAAACCAAAAACGTATTAAAGGCCCTGGCAGACAAGTGAATGGAGCTTTGTCATTATACTGATTAGTTTTTGTGGCGTCTGTCTGCTGGAACTGGAATAGTACAAACAAAAAAAAAAGAAGCTTCTCAATAAAAAACAAAAATCACATGGGGCATAGGGAAGAGTTGATCAAAAACCAGTAAGACCAATAAGAATTGAGGTAATTAATTAGCAGACTCATAGGGCTGTCATCCAGACTGCATTCAAATAATTCTCCTGTTACCGAGTTTTACCAAGCACACCCAGGAACAGCCTGTTTCACCCCGCTATTGTCTTCCCATCACACATCCTGACCAATAGTTCTGTGTAAGTCCAGGCACTCCAGAAAAGTACACATTTATTTCCTTGTGCTACACCAGTTAGGCTAGAGTGTTTCAGCCTGATTAGCTCTTCAAAAGCATGCAGTCAAATTTATTTTAATTTAAACCTCATCATATTAGAGACATGGCAAAAATCATATTAGATTTATAATGCATTCTTATTCCTAGCTGGCAGACAAAGGAAGCTTTATATTATTTGATTTGGATATTGATATACTGGTACTCTTCTAGGATGGAAAGTTTAATGCCATTTCCTTTTCAAACACAGTCCTGCGCAAACCACTGCTAGTGTGTAATTGCTTTAGGAGCGAGGCTTGCAAGGTGGCATAAAGTGTCATTTCACTCGCTGGAAAGGTCAAAGTCAAAAGCATGTTACAATGCTTAGGCTTGTCTCAAATCAGTGCAAGTGCATACAGTGCTACAGGGCCAAAAAATGGCTCAGTTTTAAGCACAGAGATCTACCTTTGAAGAGATCTGTCAGAGAACTACAGCAGATGAGTGCCTGATCATAACCACAGCCCATCCCTGCCTATTTCTATGGCCACAACCAGCTCCTTTCTCTCTTAAAGTACAATGTAAGGTTGTGCCAGGACATTCCCCAGAGGAGCCCTTGGCAGCATGGAGATATCACAGTAAAACTGGCAGCAATGCAGGCATCCTGACCCTCAAAGCAAAGGGGAACGATAACGTCTCCATAGCACTCACCAATATATTCTGTGCTTTAAGGTACAGACAGGGATTAGGCTGTATGACCCTCAAGCTTCTCTTTTAGCCTCAAGAAGACTGATAGTGGACCTCATCAATGCTTATAAATATCTAAAGTGTGGATGTCAAGAGGATGGGGTCATGCTCTCCTCTGTGGTGCTGGTGACAGGACAAGGGGCAATGGGCAGAAGGTGGAACATAGGAAGTTCCATCCGAACACAAGGAATAAAAATCTTTCCTTTGAGGGTGCCAGAGCACTGGAACAGCCTGCCCAAAGAGGGTGTGGAGTCTCTTCCTCCAGAGACTTCAGCTGATCCTGCTTTGGCAGAGGGATTAGACTAGATGATCTCCGAAGATCCCTTTCAACAATTCTGTGATTCTCTGTTTCTTTCACAAACAAGAAGTGGTACCCACACCCCTAGTACTGGGATTATTTTATTCTTTCTTATTTTCTTGAGCCTTTCTCAAAACCTTCTTCTGCTGTATTGCCCCATACAATGGTGTTATTGATGTACTGCAGGTGTTTGGAGCTTCACCCTGTTCCACTGCCATCTGGATCAGTCGATGGCAAATGGCAGGGCTCCGTTTCCACTCCTGGGCCAGTTAGTTCCAGGTGTACTGGCTGCCCCTCCAAGTGAAAGCAAACTGTGGCCTCCACTCTGCTGTCAAAGTGATTGAGAAGAACATATTAGCGATATCAGTTGTGGCACAGCACTTGGCTGTCTTTGACTCCAAAATGTTTTGAAGTTCTAGCGTGTCCGGCATGGCAGCACTCAGTGGTGGCGTGACTTCATTCTGGCCATGGTAGTCTACTCTTAGTCACCACCCTCTACTGGACTTTCACACTGGCCTTATGGGACTGTTGAAGGCTGAGTGAGTCTTGCTGATCACTCCTTAGCTCTCAGGTCAACAAATCAGCCTAAGGATGGGAATCAGGGAGTCTCAGCTGGTGAGATATTCCTCTCCGTGCACCGTTGCAGTAGTGATTGGCACACGTTGTTCTTCGACTCTCAGCAACTACACAATAGAAGGGTCCTCCAAGAGACCAGGCAAAGTAGACAACTCTTTAACTTCCTCTGTCTCCAAGGTGACTATACCAAGACCTGATGGCACCCTTCTGGGTCCTTAAAATACCCTCTCCTGAGGCAGTCTATGCCAAGGACGTACGGAGCTTCTGGGCCAGTCACCATGGGGTGTGTTTGCCCCTCATTGTCTCTAACACAGTCAGCTGTTGCAGGGATCCCACATCACTCCAGAAATACCAATAGATTCTGAACATTTATATCTTGATGACATTGGAGTAGACTTTCCACCTGTGTCCATGACAGCCTTATACTCCTGAGGGTCTGAAGTGGCAAAAATATTCTAAATTCTCAAGAGCTATTGTAATTAGTCGGGAGGAAAAGGGGAAGGTGAAAGGAGCTGGGGAACATGTTCCCCCCTTGTCTCCCCTACAGATTAGCTCTCCAAAGAGAAAAGGTAAAGAGTGTAATTATTAATAGTTTCTGAGGGATGGCTCCCACTGTACAGAGGTGACAGCAATGCTGAGAACAAATATCAGATTAGTCTTGTGACTGCTAATTTTATCATATCATAAGACAGTGTTACACAGTACAGCAAAATGAAAACCTTAATTCAGCCCCTAGAGGTGATAAACAGCATCACAGGGAGTATACACTGCACGTAAGGTGTTGAATAACATATGTCTGACAACACGTCCAACAGCTGTAAGAACAAATAAATCAACATTGTGACCAGCCACTACTAAACTAACATAATGAATGCTTATAACAAATTTGTTTTAACACAATCTGGTCAGGTCTCTTGGTATCTCAATCCTTTGTGCCCCACACTGGGAATGAAAAAGGGCTGTTGTGGTTTAAGCTGGCAGGCAGCTAAACACCACATAACCATTCACTCATTTCCCCACAGCAGGATATGGGAGAGAATAAGGAAAAAAAAAAGACCAACAACGGTTAAAGAGAGTTTAAGAAGACTGAAAAGGAAGGGAAAAAAAAGAATTGTTATCATCATCATCATCATCATCATTATTAGTGCTATGGTTGTTGTTATTATTACAAAAGAATACACAAGCGATGCACTGTACCACAGCTCACCACTTACCCACCGATGCCCAGTCAGTCCCAGAGCAGTGGCTGCCACCCCCCTCATTTTTATGGTTGCATGGTGTCTTATGGTATTGAATATCCCTTTGGCCAGTCGGGGTCAGCTGTCCTGGCTGTGTCCCCTACCAGGTTCTTGTGCTCCCCCAGCCTCCTCATTGGAAGGGCAGTGTGAGAAGCTGAAAAGTCCTTGACTTCTTAGTGTAAACACTGCTCAGCAACAACTAAAACATCAGTTTGTTATCAACATTATTCTCATCCTAAATCCAAAACAGAGCTAGGGAGAAAATTAACTCTAACCCAGCTGAAACCAGGACATTGTTATAAATTTCCCCTTGCTTCTTGGATAACTTCTGACACTCCTGCCTCTCTAAACTCACAGACACGTCTGCCAACAGTGGCAATGAGGTTCATTTACCACAGCTGACATTCTTCAGAGAGGAGACAAAGCAGATGTACCCCCGTGTTCACACAAGCACAGGATGTCATGAGAGAGAAGCTTGAAATTATAGGCTTTCCCAAATCTCTTTTTAGCATAATCTTGGATACGCAGCCAGCTCTGAGCCGTGCCCATGCTGCTCAGTGGTCACTCGCAGCCCAAGGAAGACAGTGTTTGGAAACTGCTGGGAGCTCTCACTCCCTGGTGAGAGCTGGAACTAAGATTGTATTGACCTGCATCTACTTCTTTATTCCACAGTTTCTAAGGCTCGAGCTTCAGTGAACTCAACAAGGAAAGCCTAATTTTGTGGTAATGAACTTCTACTCGATGAATTTCCTTGTTAGGAGATTTATTTGTGACACTTGCAGTGTCCCTTGAGCTAGAAGGAATCCTATTCTCCTGTCTCCTGTTCCTAAGTGGCTATTCCATTTACTGCTTACTTTCTTTGGGCTGAAGAAAGAGAAAGAGTTCTCAGGACTGTAAGAACCATTGCAAGCATGAACAAGACAGTCCTGCCCCACAACCATTCATTTAAGAGAATGAGAAAAGATTGTTGATGCATCTCTGCTTCTACTCTTCACAGAATCACCTAGGTTGGAAGGGACCTTTTAAGATCATCTAGTCCAACCAATGGGAAAAAAAACAAAAAACAAAAAAAAAAAACAAAAATAACAAAACCAACCAAACAAAAAACCCCAAACAAACAAAAAAACCAACCATAAACAACACACCACACCACCGAACACTAAGCCATATCCTTGAGCACCAAGTCAACTTCTCTCTTGAATACCCATTCCCATTCCACCACCACCTCTAGCAGTCCCTTTACAGACTATTAAGTAATGGAGTGTTTATTAAATAAAAGAAAGAGAAAGAAGGCTCTTTGCAGTTATGCAGTTTCATACACATTGTATAGGCTGTCTGTACACACCAGTCAGTATATCATGTCCTGCTTTTCAAGTGTCTCCATAAACAATTTGCCAAGCTCCCACAGAGAAATCCTAGTCTACCTAATCTTCCCATCTGGAAGTCTCTATAATGGAGCTTTACAAATCTCCATTAGCACATCCTACAAAAATTATTCATTCCTTTAAAGAATCAGAGAGAGTCATTGCTATTTAGATCCTGGAGGCCCCTGTAAACATCATCCAGATAATCTTACAAGGAAGGAAGTGATGGACAGGTGACATCTACACAGATTTTTTACTTATTTTCAGCCTAATTTAGTGAGAAATCATATTGTTCTGATGACTTACTGCTAGTAGGAAAGCACTGGGGCATTGGTGGTGGGTGTCTGCGGTAGATGTGCAAAAGACCCTGATGAATAGAATAGAATAGAATAGAATAGAATAGAATAGAATAGAATAGAATAGAATAGAATAGAATAGAATAGAATAGAATAGAATAGATTTTGCACAATGCCTCAGAGCATGTAATGAGGGTTGGGATAGGAAGTAGAAATAAGTAAGCAATGCATAAGAAAATCTGGTTTAACATCTTCAAGTAAGAGCACTGGAACCTGAAGAACACCACCAGAAACTATAGTACCCTACAGAGATATGTGATATCTGGTCAAACTTACTTAATCATAGCTTTGCAGCTGGTAGTAGGTACAATTTGATAAAGCTGATAATGAAATCAACTTTAGTTGACTAATGTGCTACTCTATTTGTGTTTTGAAGTGGTATAAGACAGAATAGCTTGCCCTTCTACTTGAAGTGCCCACTAGTTCCTCAACTGAAAGTATTGCCTGGCCAGGCTGGCAGCATCCCTCAGTTGGTGCAAAGCTGACAGGGCCCTATGTTTTCCTGATTTTCAAATGTTCTCCTTTGTATTATTTTTCCTGACAGCACCTTCACACAACTTCTGTTCATGTGAGGAGAGGAAAACATTTCTGGGGAAAAGCAAAGATGCTGATAAAATTCTGCAGTCAGAACTGTTCCCCTGAATTTTCTAAGGTCCTAGCACACAAACCAAATAGATTAGTACTCCTCCCAAACTCCACTGGCCAATTATCCCAATTGTCCTCTCCAGACATCCCATTGTCTCTTTTTTTTCAAGTCTGAACTTTTGCAGCATTCTCCTCCTGCTTTCACCATGAGTAAATTATCTCCCTTCTTCCCTTTAAATCTTATTTGAACTATCCTTTACTGTTTTGTTTTGTTTTTATTTTTTTAAACGCCTATGAAAATGGTTCAAGCAGTTTCACATTTGCTCTATGTCAATAACATTTCCACGGAGCAAACAAACAATGAACTCACCTTGGCAGAATCAACTGACAATGACACGCGCATATCTCAACCTCTGATTCCTGTCAAGGAGAGACTGAAATGGCAACATCCCGGTGTAGATGCGACTTGATGATGGATTATTTCCCCAGAGCCACCTAAGTCCAATGGAGCCTTGCTATTTGAAAAACAATAGGATTGGCCAGTTTTTACGCCCTCTGGAAGTTCTTTGGCCTGTAAGTAATTAACATGTTCCAAACTCAACAGCTAGGTTCTTTCCGTAATTGTACTTTCAATTTTGCTTCCTCCTGATGTTTATAACTGACAAAGAAAACTGGAAAAGAGAAGGCTCTGGGGAGACCTTAGAGCAGCCTTGCAGTATCTGAAGGGAGCTCCAGAAGAGCAAGAGAGGGACTCTTTGTCAGGAAGCAGAGTGATAGGACAAGGGGTAATGGCTTTAAATTGGAAGAGGGGAGATTTAGATTGGATATTAGGAAGAAATTCTTTCCTGTGAGGGTGATGAGGCACTGACCCAGGTTGCCCAGAGTTGTTGTGAATGCCCCATCCCTGGAGGGGTTCAAGGCCAGGCTGGATGGGGCTTTGAGCAACCTGGTCTGGTGGGAGGTGTCCCTGCCCATGGCAAGAGGGTTGGAACTCGATGATCTTCAAGGCCCCTTTCAACTCTAACCATTCTATGATTCTATGAATAAATGTTAACCAACACACTTTTTCAAGTATGGTAGACATTCTGGTGTGATACATAGATTTGCCCAAGAGCATTGATGTAATCTGACTTTTGAAAAATGCTGGGAATTTTTTTTACTTTTTTTTCAGGGCCTTAAAACATGCAAATGTCTAATTGCACAGCCCCTAACTCAGGACTCTTGCATGAGGTAATGCTCTTATGACAGGCAGGTATCTTCAAAGCCATAAGTATGTTTTAGTGAGGTTCTGAAGAAAAAACAACAGTTAGAAAGGGAGAGGTTCTCATTTGTTCTCAGAGACCATTCACAGCAAGCACGACCGTCATTACATCACTTTGCATTACTTTCTAACTCTGCTTTCAACAGGTGCCAGAAGCATGAAGAAAGCCTTGGAATTAGGTCCTTGGTTTATTTTAAAAATTACTACCTTGCTAAGAATAATTTTAAATAATGCTAGATTTTTCTACACAACAAGGAGCATGACATCTAAATGATGTTTGAAAAACTGTGTTCTCCAGCGGAAACACATTAAAAACTCCTCCACAGCAAATCTTCTCCTATACAACTTTCTGTTAAACTTGTAGGTCTTGACTACACCTTTGCTGATAAACAGAAGGGTATAAACATATAAATAAATATATAAATAAACATATTTATACCCCTCTACTACCTCTGCTTGTAGTATATTTCAGCTGCTGGGTTTGACAAAGAACGTACAGAGATAGGATTTACCCTGAGTTTCTCCTCTCTTCAGCAGCCCAGAGAAGTAAGATTAATTACTGCTTTTTCAAAATAAGGAAGGAGGAAATATGATGACTCAGTCCTGAAACTCTGCCGCTGGAGAGATTACATTGCTTCCTATCCCCCATGCAAAGCAGAGAACAAAGAAAGTAACATTTTTTTTTAATTCTAAATATAAAATTACAGCTCCAGGGAATATAGCCTTTTAGAAAGATGACTTCAGGTACACATCCTGCTGTCACCAGAATTATCTCTCTACCATTTATTGAGCATTGTGTGAGAGGTCTAAAATGAACATGGAGTGATTATACAGTCAGGAGAAAATCCATATGGAAAACAGATCTAACTTCAGATCTAGCTTCTTCAATGCCTTTATGACTAGAGCACTGGAAACAAGATAATTACTCAATTGCTGACAACTTTTTGAATCCTTCTTAACTGCCTGAGAAAAGCAGTAATATTGGACTTCTGTTCCCATAATGGAATAGCAGGATTCTGCTACGTTTTGCTTTAATGAAAGATCCTGTTCAATAATGTGGGGAAATCGAGATGCCGCAGTTGTAAACAGAGCTTTACTGTAAGTATTTCTTTATGAATAACAGTGCACACTAAACATTCCTATTTCAGATTAATTCAGAGCCACAGGAAGAATATCATCGTCTCTGCACTTGGGTTCCCACATAAGAAAATCTCAGGAGACAAAATGACACCCTGGGACGTGGATGGGTTCATTCTCCCAGGTCACCCGGGCACAGGCAGACGAAGGGCAGGGAAGAGCAGTGAGTGCTTTGAAATCTTCCTACCCACAAACCTTATGTCACTGCCTACTCTGGCATGTCGTGTCAGCAGTTCACATGATCTTTCCTAATCAGCTTCAGTGGAAAGTCAGCTGTTGGTAAATCACAGCAGAAGGCAGTTTAAACTGAGCTAGATCTCCTTGCCCTGAAGAGAATGGAAAGCAATTACGTAGTGATTAATGGAGGTTAACTATCAACAGAGGTGAACAGAGAGGATGGTAATAAATGGATATAGAGAGTATTGCCTTTAAAATCTCAGTCTGGACTAGCTGTAGTCCACTGACCTGCAACCTGAGTAATCACTATGGCACACATCATCCTGGTTGGTACCACCATAAACATAACCCAGATCTGTCCAGTGGATGATTGCCTCCCTCATCCATCCAGAAACACACTTGGGCCAATCTGTCTATTGGTCTTCAGCACTTGAAATTCCCTCTAGTTTCGCAAGGAGAAATGGTTCTTGTTCAGAGTCCCTACAAAACAGGTATGGATTCTCTAAGTTTCCTTGTCATCTAATTTCTACTTTTGCCAAAGTTCCGGAACACTTGCAGGCCATACTAATTCTGCTATTTTTCAGAAGAAAAGTAAGACATGTGGGCATTCCTTGAATGAACAGTGTGCCATCTTGCTAGATCCTAAGCACTGTACTGCAAAATATAACCAAAGGAGACCAGAAAACCTTGTACAAATAGCCTCGTTGATCTAACTTGCTTTTTTCCCTTTACCATCTGTTGGAGCCATATGCCTTCTTAAATAAGAGCTAATTATAGGTCCCTACCGCAACCGATCAAATACTGGTAACTGTTGCAAACTTCAGCTGGAAATATCATTTCTTCTTTATAAAAAATCCCCTCAAACCAGACACTGAGCTGGTTTTCTGGACTTGGGTACACAGTAGTTACAGTTGATGCACACACGCCTGTGTTAACATATGGGAGACATCCATAACAAGCTGAAGAAATAATAAGAACCAAAGTATAGCTCCTGCCAAGCATATTAGAAGGGGTGACTTTGGGACAGAAAGTGACTGTGTAACAAATATCCACTGACTCGTACTGTAGCAGAGCTCTTAAGTGTTTTGAGTTTTCCTTCACTGCCACTGTGCTGTTGTACTGCATGAAAGAGAGGGAAAAAAAACCCCAAACCTGACACAAAATTATCCAGCTTTTAGCACTGAGGAACTGGAGCAAAGAAGGATCCAATACTAAAATTAAATTTTGGAAGAGAGATTCCCTCCCATCAAGAGAACAATAAATCTCCTAACGAGCCAAAAAAAAGGCAAGATTGCACTTTCATGTCCAATAGACATTTGTATAAATGTCCATTTGTATAAATGTCAATTTACACCATTCAGGCAAATGTTTTATAACTGCCTCCAGTGTCAATGTCACTTTGCATTGCTGTGTGATGTGAAAGGACTGAAGGGTAAAAATTAATCCAGTCCTAAATATAGCAAATAAAGAATTGAAGTGCCTTTTAAAAACCCCAAACACTAAATAGCTCTTTCAGCATCACAAGACTGTGGCAATTTCAGACTGACATGCCGACCTTTCCAGAAGTTTTGAACCCTTTTTTTTTTAAAAAAAGGAAGTGGAAAGAATATGTTTTAAGTTAATTAATTCCAGCCATCAGGCACGTAGTTGTTTCTTACTTATAACTGCCACAACCCCTCGGTCCAAATGAGTGGTGCATACAGAAGAAGGAGAACACTTCCAGAATTTCCTTGCATCCAGTCTTTCCCTCTGGCTACCAATGGAAATTTTCCCACCCATTTTTTTTCACGACTGCTTACAGGATGTTTTGACAGCTGGAATACCACAAATCTGTAAAGATCCAGATATGTAAGAACTGAAATACATATTAAAATACAAATATACGTACTTTACAGACTCTTCAAGCATGGATGTAACATTAGGACCCACCTGTTACTCCCTCAGTGCCACACAGTAGATCTGCCATCACTTCATCAACAAAACATCAACTGAAACAGAAAGTCCTGAGCTAAAATCACACATTTTCAGTCAAACTGGAAATTAAAGATTTCCCTGATGGGACTTTAACACTTTCATGTCCTCTGATCAGTGGTGTGGACTGGGAACTAAATTCTCTCCTAATGTACTTTTGAAATGTGTGCTGTGTTCAAGAAGGCGATGGATGGAGGTTGTACCATTTACCAAATTTTTACCTTCAGCATTATGGTCAGATGCACATTGCTCGGAGGGTACATTACTGCGAATTAAACATGGAAAACATTTTGTGACAGTCTAAGAAAAAACCTGAAAATAAATCTAATTTCTCAGGCGTAAGAGGTAGTCCCTAAGATCACACTTAAATTGCCTGAGGATTCCGAGTGACGGACGTCAGACTCCTGCTTGAAGAAGCCACAACTGCTGGTTCGCGTTTCTGAAAAGCCAGACAAGTTACCTCGGTGTTTAAATGCAGGTTTCTTAGCCCCACTCTGGATCACAAAGGTAACTATACAAAAAAGGCTCTGCAGTCCTACGGTTTTTTTCCTCTTTGAGTACAATACCACTTTTTTATATAATTTCTACGGGTTTTTATATAATTTCTATGATCAATCTTCAGAGTTCAGTCAGATACAGAATCACAGAATCAGCTAGATTGGAAGGGACCTCTAAAAATCATCTAGTCCAACCAATGGGGAAAAAAAAAAATCCATAAAAACCCAACAACCATAAACAACACACCACACCACCCAACANCGCAACTTGAAGCCATCCCCCCTTGTCCTGTCATCTGTAACTTGGGAGAAGAGACCAACCCCCACCTCTCTACAGCCTCCTTTCAGGGAGTTGTAGAGAGCAATAAGGTCTCCCCTCAGTCTCATCTTCCTCAGACTGAACCACCCCAGCTCCCTCAGCCTCTCCTCATAAGATTTGTGTTCCAGACCCCTCACCAGCTTTGTTGCCCTTCTCTGGACCCACTCCAGCACCTCAATGTCTTTCTTGTGGCAGGGGGCCCAAAACTGGACACAGTACTCGAGGTGGGGTCTCACCAGTGCCGATACAAGAGACCTGATTCTGCAGCTGCAGTTGCTACAATCAAGGATCTTTTATTTTACAGGCTGCAGGTTCAATTCCTAGGGCGATGTTCAAGGCAGGTTTGTCACATCCACCTTTGCAAGGTGATCCCTACACATTATGATCTTCCCTCACATTCAGGTGGGCCTGATCAGAACCCTTGTTTGTTCAGGAGAGACCTGATCCTTGTGGCCAGGTCGTTTGTGATTCTAAACCACTAGGACTGGTATTTGTATGCAGTGGGAGGGAGGGGAGAAACACGTACACCTCCTTACCTGCCTATAAAATGGATGGAAGAACTTGCTGAGTTCCTAGGGCAAGATAATGAGCCATAAATCAGATGTTCCTCTTCTGACGTCAATTCTTTCCACAAATTGCTATACAATCTTTGTTCTGGAGACATTTCACGTGTATAGCACTGGTTTCTCAAGATGAAGGTGTACAAACCAATGTCCGGAAAGGCAGTCAGTGTGATGGAGATTGGCAGAATCAGAGCACAGGTAAGTTATGTCAAGGCCTCATCCTTTCAACACAGGCGCGATCACAACCCTTGAAGCAGATGGGTGGCGTTTAGATACTCAAGCAAAACTGTATGAAGACAATTTTGTCTGCTTAGTAAAGAGGCTAAAGGAACAAAATATACTAGCACACATGCACATAAGAATAAATTGCAGCTCCGTTTGCTGAAAAACAATTTCTGTTAAATTTAGAAACAATATCATTATAAAGTGGCTTCTAAATAAGCAATCTATATTACTAATCTGTAATAGGAACTGTTTCTATATAAGCCATGAGCTTAATTGAAACCCAGAATGTTCTTCTGTATGTTTTGTATCTTTTAAATGTTCCTTTGAGCTGATATTTCAAAACTTCCCATCCAGCTGAGATATGAGATTGCTCCTTTCCTAGGTCAGCCCACTCTTGCCTGATTAGCGATTTAATTGCTGAACTGTTTATATAGCTCAGCAGAAAAATGCAATATAATTATTTTTTTCTTATTCATTTACTTCTCCGATTTGATTCTATCCACCTCTGCCACTGCATCGGTAAATATTTTTCTTGGCTTTCTAATTATGTACATTATCTCAATTGAAATCCTGTAGCTTCATCTGGATCACACAGCATATAAATCAGTAAGAGACTGATCATACTTTGTCAATGCATGTCAGGCACAAGCCATTTGGCTTTCTGTCTGGGATTTCATTAGACTCTATTAATGTTCTCTCTGTCTGCGATGTGCCAAAAGTATCATTAGCTGTTCTCTTTCTTTGGGCTGTTTTCTGGTAAGGCTATTCCTTGCCTTGAGTCTGAGTTAAGGGTCATGCAAGAGAAGGATGTTATCACTTTCTCAACACTCAGTCTTTTTATTTGGCATAACCTTTGCATACATGGTCCTGCAGTAAGCTCTTAGACTAATACAAGACAAAAAGTCCTGAATCTAATCCTACCTACCTTCCTCCATAAAACCCATCTATCCGAAATGGGTCAAATCCTGTCTATCCAGAAAAAAATCTAATATAAGCTCCCCTAAACTCAAAATTTTAAATGCCTTTACCTCTCTGAGATAAAGGTGCTAAAAAAGTCTTATTACCGCCACACTACAGAGGGTAAACTTGCACAAAGTTATGGCAGATTGCTTAAAATAATCCTGAAAACAATGGAAAAGATGTGAATGAACTCGCATCTAGTGTGAAGAAAATCCTATATTTACTACCAAACACTGTTGTATTAGACATTGCATCGTAGGGGTAATTGACCACTTAGAAAGCACTCGACTGATCTGGATTCCTGTGCTATCACTGTCTTGTTGAGAAACATTAGACAAATCATGAGGCATCTTTGTGCCTCAGTTTCCCACATATTAACTTCTTCATTCTGTCTCATTAACCAGTCAGATGCTGCTATTTTGAGCTTTGTGTTTATTACAATACTTACCACATGGCTGTCAGCTGTTATATCTAACTTGGCTGAGAAATACCACTAAAACCGGGATGCAAGTCTTTTGTGGCTCTCACAACAGATACATTGTGCAAATATTTCCCTAGATATTTTTTTCTTCAGTGACAATCCCACTCACCAGTTTTTCTAAAGATTTAATAAATTCTTGGCTCTTTTTCTTTGTCTTCTAAACTTATCCATCAACATTCCTAATAATTTTGGAAGCAATGATCACAAGTGCAGTACATGGAGACAAATATGCCTCCCTGACATGAGCTGATGATATTCAAGACACATGACTTTCAAGATTTGAATTGAGGACCATGGGATCATTTCCTGAATATATTATAACTCAACAAGGCTTGTAGAAGATGACAGATTAAGCCTGTGTTGCAGCTGCTTACAGGTCCCTAAACTCTTTCCCAAAGAATAATAAAATGAATAGTATATGTTCAAATGATATAACTTTTAAAACAACCCATCGTTTCTGCTGCTATATTTGAATTAAGAGAAGGAACGTGCAAGTGCATTGTACCTCTGGATATCAGTGGTAGAAAGGTCTGAGGGAACGAATACTAGAGATCCTAAATTTTGCACTAGAGTTATCAGAAAAGTACCCATAAAGTAGGGTGAGAAGAATCAAAACTAGTAGAATCAAAGTTCCTTCTTTTTTCTATAATATTACACATGCTGGAAATCAAGGAGAAGCTGTTTTCTATTACTTAGGGAACAGTGATTTGGGTTAAGATTGTTCTACAGATATTAAGAAGGAGAAAAAAATACAGTGCATTTTCCATAAGGCTTTTTCACATGCCCAGATCCTTGTAAGGATGGCTGTCCTTGAAAATGATAGCTATGGGAAATCATATAAGAGCCTGTGGATATGAATCACAGGGAAAAGACTAAGAGTTAGCTTGTTCCTATTTAAAATTAATTGAGGGAATTTGAAGATTTGATGGCAACTTCTCACGAAGGCAGAAAGAATGAAAAACTGGGGGGAAACTGGAAACCATCCAAAATAGTCTTGGCAAGAAATTTAGCAGAAAAGGTAGAAAAGCTTCATAAATTACAAGCAGAATAAAAAAGAGGAAACAAAGAGGAAAGGAAGGAAGGCAGGAAGGAATAAAAGAGGACTTTTTTTTTTTTTTCCTCTCAGGACTAAATCATCACTACTGTGTAACACACACCTTACTGCAGGAGGTGTTCAAACTTCCCTGGTTTCTGGGGAAAGTTGTGGAATACTTTACTGGACATCTAGTTGCTTCCTTAGTGTTCCACAAGCCAGTGAATTTCTTGAGGGATCCATATGCAGCACATCAGTTCACTTTACTTGTCGCATCCCTATTGAAGCATCAGGATATTTTTATGCATCTTTGTCCACTGTTACTAAATTCAACAGTATTTGGTGTCAAGTGAGTTTTGGAGGCTTGCTGTCTTGGGAAAAAACCTGCTTTGATGATGCTTAAGTGCCTGCTGTTTCAGCATCCTGTATACTTTTTGCCTGAAAGGCTAAATGTTGATAGGAGAGGTGCAGGCAAGTCATGAGTTGAAGGAGCTTAGTAGCTACAGACATTCAGAACTGCAGAGCTTAATCATACAGCATGACAGACATTTCTACATGGTAGTTAATATCTAGCTGTTACAGACTTTCTGGACAGACATTCTAGCAACTACTACTGAAATTCAGTAGTTTTCTATCACATTTTCTAACGCATCTTTGTGTGTTACTACTCTCATTTTCTTCTGCACACTGAAGCCCAGTACTTTCCCCTTGCACTGTCTACCACGTCTCCTTTATATTTTAAATCACACTTCTGTCTGGACACTTAGCCTTGATTAAGTAAACAGCAGCAGGGGCTTAACAGATCAGTTTAAAACAGTAGATGCAACATTTTGCGGATAGATATTCCCAAATTACCTCTCTCCCAGTTTGTGTGTCAAGCTTGTATTGATGGTCAGAGCTAGAATAATGTCATCTTTGGAAGGTAACAGTGAGAATTATTGCGGAACCTCTTAACAAAATAAGCTTGAAACAGAAGACATTCACAGTCAGATACGTGTTTAACTGGTGTTTTGTGAAGAGTTTGTGCTCCTCCCTTATTTAGTACAAAAGATAAAGAGCTGAGGGGTTTACAAAATAAACCCCTGGCACAAATGCTAATCCTGTTCCAATGACCTCATACTGAACTCGAAATGCAAAACCCCTGTTCTAGCTTTATCAGACATTTGGTCTAAGTAAATTATGTGAACCAGGATTAAAATCCTGGCTTCGTATTCCTAAAACCGGGTCATTAATACACACCTCCTCACGTAATACTCTTCTACACCCATACCTGGGCAAAGGCAATGTATCATGGTTTTCTGAAGCATTATGCATCCAGCAGACCTTTCTGAATCAAGAGATGGTGCTTAGAAGCTCAGGACTTTTGGAACGGTTTCAGTTCAGTAAAGTAGCACTACCATAAAACAACTAGGGGCTGTTTGCATTTCAAAAAGAAAAACATTTTTTCTCTGTGGTTTTTTTTTTTTCCCTAGTTGTAGCTGAAGTTCTGCAGAGGATAAAGGCGAGAAGGTTTTTTGCAGGATTGAATCCTGCAGAAACTGTGTTTAAATCAGCCAGAATTAGAGCTAAGCAGCTGACTAAAACTTACTTTCTAAAGTCAAATGAATAATTTAAAGCACACTGACATCAACACCTGGTAAATGTTTCTTTAATACATTTTTGCAATTTTCCTAATTTCTACATTTCTCTTACTCAAATTCAACCATTTTTCTTTCATATTTTTAATTTGGACTTCAGTCTCTTTTTGAGAAAATAGTCTGTCAGCAAAAGAAATGTAAGTGCATCAGTTTCAAGCATAATTTCACCTAAAGCTGGGTCAGCACCTCTGAAGAGAGCTTGTGTTGGAACAGCAACTTTCTTCAGTGCAGCTGTGCTTTTTCTGCTCGTGAACATCGTCAAATCATTTATGATTGTGTCATTTCTGGGAACTTTCTCAAAATATATGAAAAAGAGAGGGTTTTCAAATCAAGCCTGCAGGCTGTAAAGAATAATCCTTAGTGGAGTGTTTTTTTTTTTTTAATTTCATGCTACAATCTACTAAGATGTTTCACAAGGCTGAACTCTTCCAAGCTGAGGATGGTTCTTCCCTTCACTCACCAGTGATCCCCTTTCAGCTGCCGTTGTATACTGAGCTCTACCTTATACTCAAAAAATTGCGACAACAAGGAGTTGTTGATTACCTGGTGAAAACAAGGAAACACTTTGGTTCACTCATCCAGTCACATTTGTTACTCACCCTTTAGCTTTTCACTTGTTTAGCTCCACCTTTTTTTTTTGATTTTTTTTAAATCAAGTATCCTGCTGAGGTCTCCTATCTTCAGCTGTATTTGCAGAGATGGTAGTGATATCAAAATCAGGTTCCTTCAATGTGAGGTTCAGGTGAGAGAAGAATATGCTTTTCAGTGGACTTAAAGCACATGAGCCCTATGACTAATCCCTATGGAGGCACTGCTCCTTCCTGAATTGTTTCAGGGAAACAGGATGGAATTTGACAATTTCTTGTTTGTACAAAAGCACCACGAACATACTGTTTGCCCATCCCCTAGCAATGGATCAGCCACTTGAATCAAAAAGTATAAATCAATGCAATGAAATTTCTGTGCAGGAATAGGATGGATACGTCAGGTGTCTGCATGTTTGCAATGCAAATTGTTCCCACTTCAGGATATACATCACTTTTAATCTTTGGTAAAGGTATGAAAGTTTTGCATGAAATCCAAGACAAAAGAGGTAAATGTATAAACGAACACACAACATTACTTTTGCCCGCAGAAATCTGTAAGAATGGAAGAGTTGAGCTCCAGCACTACCTGCACGTTCTGTGTGTCACCCCAGCAGGGAATGCAACTCTAAAGAAGGAAGAAGAATCATAGAATGCTTCAGGTTTGAAGGGTTAACCATCCAGTTCCAACCCTCCTGCTGTGGGCAGGGACATCTCCCACAAGACCAGGTTGCTCAAAGCCCCATCCAGCCTGGCCTTGAACCCCCTCCAGGGATGGGGCATCCACAACTTCTCTGGGAAACCTGTGCCACTCTATCACCACACTCACAGGAAAGAAAGCAAGATCAGGCCTCGTAGACAGCAAATGGTTCAGGGCTGCCATTCAAACCAGCTTCACTCTCCATGCAAGTGGATGATGGCAAGGAATGTTTAAAGCAAATCTGGGGCTTTCCCACTGGGACATATGGTCCAGTGCCAGGATGGATCAGTGAATCATCAGAAGGTTGCCAGGCATTGCTGGACGGTTTGCCTACATCATGTCTCAAAGGTCCAGCTACAGATGGGAGATTGAAAGACATGAGAGCACCTACACAATGAGGTGTTTCTTTAAGGGCAGTACATACATCATCAGTGAGAAAGCGATCTGACTCTAGGCAGGCTTTTGTGCCATCACGCACATCCCATCTGTGCAACTTAAACATCAAAGTGAAATGGAAGTACTTACAGGGCAATCTCAGTCCAGCAAAAGTGCTTATGCTTAAATGAATCAATTTATTTACTCGTTTATTCTCACACTTAATGGGTATAAAAGGCAACTGTAACAACAAAGTCAAAATTACTGCATTCAAACCCATGCTCTTTGTTCATGCTGGTCATGACAATTCATATTTAGAATCAGAGAACAGTTGACGTTAGAAGAGACATTCAGAGTTCACCTAGTTCCAACCAACCCCCATGGACAAAGATACCTCTCACCAGATTAGGTTGGTCAAAGATCAATCCAACAGACTGTATCTGATTTTTTTAGCTACTTTCAGTAATAAGGAGCACATGAAGAAGATGAAGATTAACAAAAATCACAAGAGGAGACATCAAGTGTCTCTGATTAAGAGCTGCTAGAAAGGCAGTGGATGTTACATTGGTTTCCAGTATAAAAAAAAATATTCATCGAAGGCAGACCGATCCTTTCTGTCAAGTGGATATAAATGATAAATAAAATAACACCCCTCTTTCTTAAAATATAGCATTGAACATCCTTCTACAAAGATATGCCACCTGAACTCACCATTGACTGAAGTTCTATGGCTTAGGTTCAGAGGGTATCAGAGGGTATATCCTTTCTGAACATAAAAGAATTGATGAACAAATGCCCCAGAACTGTTCCCTCTGGTGGTGACATCATTATCCTACCTGGGGTATAGCTTTCCTGCTGATGGGAGACTTTTAATCACCTGCTAGAAGCTGTATCTCTCTACTTATTTGGATTCCTGTTGTTTATCTCATAATTTTTGAAAGTTGGTAAGTTACATATATATATGTATTTGCATCTTTGAAGCAATACCATCATGTTACAGATAAGACAGTGACAAGGACACAGTTTGTTCTGCTTTCTGTGCTCCTTGTTTTTAATCTGCAGGCCACGAGATTTTTCAGAGCTGTCCCTGTCAGTGTTATCGACGGGAAATTAAACCAACCAGCATTCCTTGGCTGGAATAGTAAATTAAGCAAACACTTCTGAAAGGCTTATGTGTACATTTGAATGCACAGAAAATTCTCGTTTTTCTAATTTATGGTCCCATCTAATACATAATGTTAAGCTTTAGAGCTACTGACCACAGCATAATGTCCTAGAGCACTGTCAATTGCACAGAATACTTTTGCTGAACCTCAAATTCAGTTCCTGGTTCATGGAAGTTCAAACCTGCCTTAAATTTCCCAGTATATTCTTTCTTGATCTAGGAAATTTACGGTCAAAACATAATCATTGTTTTAGTCTTAACAAAACAGAAATAAATAAACTACAACACTTCCATAACTTCATTCCCAATGAATAAATCACTGTGCCACTCTGGAAGGAAAATGTGAATTCGATTTTTAATAATTTACTTTTGGGTTTCTATTGGTGTTTTTTTTTTCCTGTTAGGGGCAGCATAAGCTCCAAAGAAAATAAGAAAACTGTTCTGACACTGCAGTCTTCTTCACACTCTTATTTTTTACCCTGAGGAACTATTCAGAAGCATTATCTGAAATCTCAAATCAAGCTATCACCTTTGATTATTTGCTGGGAAAGAAAAGGGTACCATTTTCTATTTCTGCTGACTGACTGCGTCACCTTTCCTACTTTTTTTTTTTTTATTACTTGCCTAATTTGCATACATACATAAAGGCACAAACTGCAATCAGAGCCTTTTTGTTAGGTTTTTTACTAACACAATGAACATGTCTTTGCAGAATGTCCTGCAACTTCTTCTACAGTAAATGGACAGAAATAGGTGTGATTCAACTCAGCTTAAAATAGATATGTTAAATTACTCCCTCAAATTACCTGTTTCTCTCCCTGACTATAATGGGAGACTGCTTGATTAGATTAGCTGGTGACACTCACAGCACCAGTATCAGCAGTTGGATAAGGAGATTTTTATCCTTAGTCACAGGTTTCCAGGGCTTCTTCCATCTCACAGCCATAACAGGTTAGATGGTTTATGTCCTGCCCATACAATACAACTGCACACGTCATTACAGGGCAATTATTTCCTGCTAGTATAGAATACTTAGTGAAATAAGGTTTGCTAGGAAGCTTATATATGAATCATTTAAGATACCTTCCTCAGCAAAGAACCACTATTATCCATAACAGGAGTATATACATATAATTTAATTAATGAATGTCTTCTTACACAGCAACTGTCATCTATCGATCTCAGGATATTCAAATCCTAATTTTTAATGATCTATGTCCCATCAGGACAGCCTGATGACCTATAGTCTCAAGAAACCATCACTCTGTGTGGCACACCTATAATGATTTGCCAAGCAGAACACCGCAACATAATCCCCCACCCATAAGTATTTTTCAAAAAGGCTTAAAAACGCTCATAGTCCCCTCAGAAAAACACAGTTGCAC
Organism: Pedionomus torquatus; assembly: GCA_013398155.1. NCBI lineage: Eukaryota > Metazoa > Chordata > Aves > Charadriiformes > Pedionomidae > Pedionomus > Pedionomus torquatus. The sequence continues at coordinate 42,721 of VZRU01016433.1, read as the reverse complement.
CTTCCTGAAATTAGAGTCGTGTAGTTACTACCAAGACCCCAAGGTCTTTCAGCTCAGATGAGTTGAGCTGAAAATATGAGACTGAGGTAAATATGAGACTTCATATTTACCACCTCAGTTAGGTAGCAAAATCTTCGACTCTGGATTATCTGCTAAATCTGAAGATAAAAGTTATGAAGAGGCTGACGTGACGGAGAGTCTCATCATGCCAAACAAGCTCCTTACTGGGGAACGCCTCTAACACACACCTACAGACATGTCTATGCCCCTTCTTTTAGGAGCTGAACTATCTAAAACTGTAGAAAAGATTCAGTTCAGTTGCAGCGACTGGTTATTTCTTGACTAGCATAAATCCAGCACAGCAGCATCTTCCGCAGAATTGTCTCACATTTTTATAGACCTCTATTCAGTATGCTGTATTGTCTCTGATACATCTTACCTGGAGGGAATATGAGGTTATTACAGCTGTCAGTTAAACTTGATACTGCACTAAATTCATACTGAATTCAAGAGATACAGGACAAACTTTCATTTTTATCTGTTACATCTGTAGAAAGACAATATACTTACTATTCAGTCTTAGCAGGAAGTGCTGTCCCAACTTTTCAGGCACTTGGAGCTCCCAGGAATTTACAGCTCCCATGAAACACTAAGGCAAACCCATTCTGGTTTTGGCACTGATGACAGACTTGAAGGAGCTTTGCTGGTAACAGAGGGTTGCCTCTTGCATAAAATTTTGTACATTTTGTGTTTTTTTTTTTTTTCTCCTGTGACCTATTTAAAATCCCTATATGCTAGTTTGTAACAGTCAACAGTCAAGATTGTCATGATTTGTCACACACTATCCATTTTTTAATGCCACTTCACCTTTATTGGCATTCAGTGACAAGAAAATCTTAGATTTTATTCCTGATTTAAAGCTGTGATAGTTTATTCAGTTAGCACACCTTGATATCCTAGTTTCAGAATTATGTTCCTACTGAAACGTATTTCAGACTGAATTAAAAAACGAAACAAAACAAAAACTCCAAACATAAAGCAATATAACCGAGCAGTGACTTCTAAAAACCTAGGTTCTAAAGACAACACACCACGGTTGAACGTGCCGTATTTATCTGCATGCACTGAGTTGTACATCTGCTCTTTAGGAGGCTTGAAAACTCGATTGCTGAAGCTTGCAAATATGCACGCTTTAGCAGAAGAACACTCATGCAGACACTCCATTATTACAACTGAGCTAAAATAAGTCTACTTTGAAAGTGCGAAGACAACATTTTCCAGGCACAAACTCTTCCAATGCCTCATCATTTTCCTATTTAAATGTTTGAAGAGACTTGTTTTAGCTTTGAAATATTAAATTTGGCATATTTAAATTTGGAATAAATGCAGATTTTATATTTAGGATAAATAATTTCTAAAGGAGAAACCATTACTTTTAAATTGCTTGATCAAAAAGTTCAGAATGTTTTCTCCCTTGGTGCGATTAAAGCTGCACATTTCTGAGATGAATCCTTTATCTTAACCTTGCCTTTTGACATTTTGAATTAGCCTCAAGGAAAGAATTACATAAAACTGTCTCTCTACCCATACACAGATTCAGTGACGATAAAAAACAAGATGTCCTATTAATTTCCTTGTATGAAAGAGCCTAATATAAAAGCAGTCTCTTATTGCTGTATTGCTCTATAAACCAAGGTTCATTTCTCAGACACACCGAAATGTGAGATGACAGAATAACTGACCCACTTAGCATCAGCAGAAAGTTTTGTCTTTTCTTGCTTTGAATATTTCATGTTTTGTTAAAACTAACAGAATCTATGCTCTTTGTAATGTTTCATTTCTGTTTCAAAACTCATTGCTGGTCCCGTAAGAGCCTTGTTCAGTCCGAGAATTCACTTCTGAAAATAATTCTGTGCTTTGGGAACCTGTAAGTTATTGTGAGCAAACATTCATTTGTTGTGTCACCTACCTGTGTAGCTGTCACTCCCTATATTTATTCCAAGTATTGGTTCAGACGAGAAAATCCCCCGAGTCAAGTACAGAACATCACAATATGACACCACATAGTTTTGCATCAGGGAAGAACAGGAGGAAATAGTTGTCTGCATGCAATTTACCTACTGAATTACTATAAAAGCCTATTCAATATTTACAGCAGTGGTGGCTTTTAAAGGACTTGCAAGACTGAACATTACATTGGACTGAAGGCAGTAAGGATGTGGGGAAACGAGATTTGTAAGTAAACATGGAAAAGAAAGTTCTGTGAAAGTCCAGTTCACATCAGAGAGGTGGGTCTGAAAAAGCTGCATTGCCTATTTAACGACAGAGCTGAAGCTCATTCCTGGCCCCAAGAAGCAGAAATACTGTGTTGGATCTCTGCCTGTGAACAACTGGGCTCTGTTGTATTTTCAGGTGGCCACTGATGATGAAGTTTTGTGTCTCAGACTCACCCTCTATAGGAAAAGACTTGTGGCACGTCCTGAAATTTACAGGTGCTTCCTTGTTCTGGTTTTCTCCATTGACCCGGTCTCTATTTTGTGTTGGGATACTCTTCAGCATCTCCAAGACTGTGGTCTGCCCCACTGCCATCTGTGTGATCTGCCCCAGCTTCTGGAGGGAGGACAGGAGGATGTCCTGGAGATCCCAGGGTCTGCAATGGAAAATCTCCCAGCGCCAAACACACCTTTTCTGCCGCCATCCTTTGACTCATTTATGAAAGGCCTTGACTGGAGGAGGACTGAGACTTGCCTACAGAAGCAGCATGTTAGTCTGGGATAACTTTGGTTTCATTCTTTTCATCTTTTTTCTCTTTTTTATGTCTTGGAAGATCATGGAATCAGTTCTGCTTATATTGTAGATTAATAACTCATAAAATGTCACGTCACTTATGATCTCACAGCTAATAAGGTTTTCTAAGACAGCTGATCCCCAGAATAACTTTTCTCACAGTACAGTCCCCTCTCTATACAATCTGCATTTGTCAGATGTACTTTATTTTACATATAAAATGCATGTTTATATTCAGATTAATAAATTTTCAAAATAATACCATGTGTTTGCTAAAATATGAATCTCTCCTCCTTTCTCTCATGCTTCAAAAGCAGTAAGCTTATCTTCACTTAATGAAGGCAGAAATTGCCTTTCAAAAAGTTATGGAAAGTAATGACTGCAATTTCATATTGTTCCACATGTCATGGTGCTGTTTCTTCTTGCTCTAATGAGCAACTAACTGCAAATGTATTTTTGGACTGCATTAGGAAGCCATTGACAAGAAAAGGTTTATCTTTAATAATCAAAGTAGAATTCCTTTACCAGGAACTTCTTTGGGATACCCAAATAGCAATAAAGAGGTTAGGATCACTAATTGTTTATTAAAACCAGTCAGAAACAGTTAGCTCAGAGGAACATCAGAAACATAAATGACCCTTCAAATTAAGGATTAGGTGTAAGGCAGTGACAGTCAACATTTAATTTACAAGAAAAGGCACGCGGGTGATCATGAACTAGTACAGCACAACACAAATGCAGGTTACAGCAATGTTCTTCATTTTCTGATGTTCTCTCCTACCTTTGTTTTCACACGTCCCAATTTAAATCATGCTAATCTTTTCCTGTCACCTAACCTCAGGTTCTCCATTTTATGAGAAAGCATCAGAACTATGTGTACATGAAACATCTCTACATCACCAATCAAAACAGTTAATGTGCAACAGCAGTGACAGCTACCTTTCTTAACTTCTTTGGAACAAATATTGCATCTTCACTCCCCTGCCCCTGCCTTATGTGAGGTAGATGAAGAACGAAACACATTATTTATCTGTCTTTGGCTTTCAGCACTCTTAGACAATAACCCAATTTAGCAGGCTAAAATTAGGTAGAACACTGCTACAATCCAATAAAGATTAGCCTGACAAGTAATAATTTTTCTTGAATACTTTGTATTACTTGTGATTAGATTTTCCGTCCAACTTTTCAGAAATATTAGTCTATTTGAAAAACTTTGAGAATTGGTGATGTGACACTTCTGGATAGGAGAAACAAAGGAAATCCAGGCACAAATAAGGTCTTAGGTAATTTCTTTAGTTATATGTCACGCTAAATATTTTTTTTCTTAATGTTCACCCACCTTAGCCTGTAAGGTAAACAGCCAGGCAGGTTGATAGGCAAGCAGCTGCCCATGGTTGCTGCACACGCAAATGAGAGTGGGTCTAAAAACAGAATTTATAAAACACCCAATTGCAACTTCAGCTAATAACAAATAATTCTCTTTCCAAAGAATAATCATAAAATCATAAAAGGGTTAGAGTTGGAAGGGACCTTAAAGATCATCAAATTCCAACCTGCCTGCCATGGGCAGGGATACCTCCCACTAGACCAGGTTGCTCAAAGCCCCATCCAGCCTGGCCTTGAACAACTCCAGGGATGGAGCATCCACAACTTCTCTGGGCAACCTGTTCTAGTGCCTCATCAGCCTCACAGGAAAGAATTTCTTCCTAATATTTCATTTAAATCTCCCCTCTTCCAATTTAAAACCATTACCCCTTGTCCTCTCACTATGCTTCCTGACAAGAGTCCCTCTCTTGCTCTCCTGTAGCTCCCTTCAGATCCTGGAAGGCATCTCTAAGGTCTCTCTGGAGCTTTCTCTTCTCCAGGCTGAACAGCCTCAGCTCCCTCAGCCTGTCCTCATAGGAGAGGTGCTCCAACTCTCTGACCATCTTTGTGGCCCTCTGCTGGACCCGTTCCATATTCTGAGTTCTCATAGACACTATGAGCCTGATAAGGAAAAGATTAAAAATTCGAAACCTTTAAACCAAAGTCAGGAATCCCACCTATTTTATATTAATAATTTTTGGTGGGGTAGGAATTTATTTTCTATTTTATAGAAACACCTTCGTTTTGTTGTAATACGACTTTAAAGGGGGTATCTTATTGAAACACACACAGCAATTTAGTTAGCCCTATTCCAGCTACTGGAATACTGAGATCAGTGGCACAAGAGCAAAAAGAACATTACAGCCTGTTTGCCTTTAAGTTCAATCCTGTTAAACGATGCTCTCTTGCACGCCTATGAAATCAATTAAGAAGTACTTGTGAAGATATCCAAGGAAAAACTGTTTAAATGCCCAGGAGCTTAAATACCTCCCCCCATCTTGATGTTAGCCCTGTAAAGCTATTAGAGTCCAGTCTGGATTGCATTAGCACTATGAGAGTCAGCTGCTAATCCTGTAACCACAATGCCAGACTCGCCTCCCTTCTGCCCATGCTTTTACAGGGACTGTTTTCAGCAGACGTGAAAGAAGACTGAATAAAAAAATAAACACAGAAAATAGTTGAGCTTCGTCCTTAAATAACATAGTCCTCCCCAGCTTAATGAAGAATAGGAATAGTAGGCTTTGTTGTTTGCTGTTGAGGGTGTTTTGCTCTTAGAAAATGAAATTCCAGATATCTTCATACTGAGAGCATTTCATTAGATCAAGATGGCCCATGCCAGAAAATAATGGCAATTGCCCACACTACCAGAGAGCAAAGGTACTTGAGGGGTTGCTGGATACACCAAAGGTATGAATTACACCAGAACATGATGAAAAATAAGGTGTTTTTTTTCCTCAGGGACTACAAAGTTTTAAAAACATGGAATGGCTTTATTTATTTGTGTGGGGTTTTGTTTGTTTGTTTCTCAAATCAATTTCATTACTCGGATTTTGTGAAATTTTATGGAGGTGGTTTCTTCATTTTTTTTGTATAACCCTTTGCATTTTATAAAGTATAGTTTGTACAATAATTTTGTGGTTTAATGTATCTACTTAATTGAACCTGACTTCCAAATTGGAAAAAAAAAAACATTTTTACTGAAAGATAACCTTTAACCAACCAAGTAAGGTTGAACTGGAACATTTGGAATGTAAAAAGTAAATAAACCAAAACGTGATATCCAAGCTCAGGAATTCATTAATTTTGCCCTTACATTTTTCCTTCTGCTATGTACAATATTGAGTCAAAATGGTTCTATAAGTTGTTCTTTACAACTTAACATTAACAGTGAAAAAATTTTCATCCAGAAATCACTTTAATAACAAGCCAACTCTTTCCATTGTCACCAAAGAAAGCCATATATGACAGAGATGGCTTGCAGATAGGGTGGTAAGAATTTCCTCTGCTTTTCTGACACGAAGTCCCAATAGGAAAAGCACAATTTAAATTCTGCAAGAAGTTACAAGATCTATGCTGGCAATTATAACATTGCAATAAATTAACAGATGTGACAGTCCGTGACATGTCCCAATTATGAAGAAATGTCCCAATTATGAAGACACACCTGGAGAACCACTAGTAGAATCCTATGCTACAACATTGCTCTACCAGTGAATATCCTTATGACAAGGACCTTGCATCCAGCCTGAACCAGCTTCCTCCAGTCTGAACTTTGGGTGTGGGCTTGGTCAGGTTTCTTTCAACACTGATGACCACACTGAGATGTTCCCATCTCTGTAGTACCAAACGAGAGCACTCCATGTTAACCAAACATTTAGGATGCACAGCTTTTCCCCAGTATACGATTTTGTTTTCCCTTTTTTCTAGTCCCTGAGGTTTTGTAAATCCAGAAAAGAAAAAAAAAAAAAAAAAAAAAAAAAAAAGAAGAAAAAAAAAAGTCTAAGTAACATCTAGATTGCTCAGTGCTCTCTTGGACCAATTCTGTGCACCTGAGCAGACTTTCCTACTCCTGCTCTTTTCACATGGTGGCAAGGACTGCTCTTCACCTGCATTCTCCAAACATGACCCAGTTTGAAACCAGCCCTCTTGCACATATCCAGAGATGATCAGGCAAACAGAAACAAGCATCAAAACTCCAGCCCAACTCAGTATGAACCCATACCAGAGCAGGGAGCTGAACAGCTGTTGGTCATTAAGGAAATCCAGGTTTGGATCCAAATCCAACATCATACTTTAAAATTCATGGCTTTACTTTGCCAGTTCTTCATACATTCCCTTCTATTCCATCCCATCTCACCTCACACCCCCCTGCTTACCTGTCTGTCCTGCAATTGTAGCAAACACCCTGTGGGGAATCCTAGATGGGATCTTCAGTCCAGCTCTTATCTGGTAATACCTGGGGAGAAAGAATTAAAAATTATGTGACTATTATAGTAAAAATATAAATATAGGTGACTACTTGATCCAACAAATCTGTGCGAACACATCCTGGGCATCCACAGACAGAAGTGTGGAATGCTGTAATACTGAGCCTTTTCTTCTGCTTTGCAGTTTTAATTAAAAGTGAGTTTATACTGATTTTAATTAGGCCCCTCTTATTTTACAGTAGTTGGAGTTGATACATCAGCCTGATGTGAGACTAATGAGGAAAGACTGAGAAAAGCTCGTGGCTTCTTGTAGGGAAAAGAGACACAGAGAAATATCTAATAAAAGGCAGTGCTATGAGACAAGGCGTGACGAAAATTTAATACAAAATAAAGGAAGAGGAAACTTCTGTGGAAAGAAAATAAATGTGTTAATCTCATATCTGGGAAAACCCAATTTATACATAGTGATTACCATTCTGCTGTTCCATATTGAGGCTACCATATCATCAAAGTGTTAGCATTAATCACACCTAAACCAGCTGCATTCTAGTTATTTTCTATCCCACAGGTCCTAACTATGTTAAATAAAGGAAGACAGCAAAATAAAATATAACATCGACAATTTCACCAGCTTAAGTTACACGTGGTGCAGGTAATTCCAGGTTGTTCCTAATCTGGGAACGAAAAATCCATGTTGACGCTGACACAGACTCCTCCAGGGAAGGAAGAGCTGGTGTGCGAACTGTTACAGGAGCTTGACCCTTACAAATCGATGGGCTTTGACAGTATCCACCCAAAGGAAGAAAAAAACTCACCCACAGCAGAGGTAATTGTGTCATGGTTGTGTCACAGCTCAAAGTTCCACTGACAGATCCTGCCAACCTGGATATAATTCCAGCACAACCTTTGACATTTTTAGGTATCTGTTTTAGGCACGATCTTGGGATGAAATCTCTCCATTTACATTTTAGCTCCCAGAAACAAAAAGAGTAGCTCAGATTCTAAAGACACACAGGTATCTAGTTAAAAATAACAGCAACCAAATCTAAACAGCCTGGTCTTTCCCTCCCTTACGCTATCCTTGCACTATGGCTGGAGTTTTAACAAATTAAAGCTGTCCTGCTAGGCTCCTGATTTCTTCAAGTGCAAGAATTATGCCTTAAAACCCTTTGTATTTTCATTACAACTATATGCAAGGCAATTTTTTTAACCAACAAAAATACCCTATTTGGACTACACATGCAGTCTAATAATTTCCAAATAACAGCAGTGTGGAATTAAAGGACTGCCACAGCAGTGTAATGAGACACTCTTCAGTATGCAGATATTAATGTTCTACTACATACCCATTCCACTAGATTTATTCTTAAGAATAACATCCTAAAACTGCCTCACTACCCCCTTTTAGACTTTTGCTGCTTAATACGGTGGCAGGAAGTCCTTGGTTAAGGGTCAAATTCCCACCCAGATGCTTTCTAACTCCCCCTCATCAATAGGATGTGAAAAGAAGATTGGATGAAAAATAGGATGAGACAAAGACAGGGAGGTCACTAAACACTTACTGTCACAGGCAAAACAGACTCAATTTTGGGAAAATTAATTTAATTTATTCACAACTGGGTAGCGAGAAACAAAACTAAACATTAAAACAACACTGCCCAACACATTAGCCCGTCTTCCCAGGCCCAGCCTCACTCTTCCTAATTCTTCTCCTCCCAAGCAGCTCATGGGGATGAGGAAGGGATTTACAGTCAGTCCATAACAGCCGCTCTCTGCTGTTCCATTCTCCTCACACATTCCCTGCTCCAACACAGACCCTTCCAGAGGCTGCAGTTCCTTCAGGAAATTCCGAATCGACTACCTACTGCCACACTGTCACAACATCTGTCTTCCCCCATCATATGCCTCATGTTCAGAAGTGTTTCAAGAAGCCCTAAATACTTTCATTAGGACACTGATTTCCCGTGGCTTGGCTGGTGCTCCAGCTTATAACAAGGTTATTTCCACCCTTTATTACTGCCTTTCCTTGTTCAATTCCCTTAATTTTGGCAAATTCACTCAAATGTCAGAGATACTTGAGAAGTCCTAAGTAGACATCATCACATATACCCAAGTTTAACTCCTCAAAACCAAAACTGAACAGAAGAGCCATAGAAACCTAAGGAACTCTCAGATTTAGGTTAAACTCTAAAGTTAAAGGTTCAGAAGTAAAGATAATGTGAAGACCAGTAAGGTCTGCAATACTGAGGAATGTAGCCAAACATGCCACCCACATTTTATATGCAACAAAACAGATTTTCATTCTTAATAAAAAGAATGACACTAATTAGTTACTAATAAATGATTTATTGCAGATCATCTGACACCTGATGCCAAAAGTTCTGGCCTTGATAACGCAATGCCATAAAGCGATCCTGGTATGAACCATCATGGAATTAGATAGATTCTTCCTAAAGAAAGACTTTAGCAAACGGTGCTATGCCCAGAAGACACAAGAGGCTTCTGACTATCCTGTTGTTTCAAGATCTGTGCAATTGTGCACATGTGTACATTGCAAGGCTTTGTGCTTCAAGACAGTGACACCGTTTGTCATTTAGATTAATGGCAGAGGACAGTGATGTAAAGGACCTAAAACTGATGTCCCTCAATGCCCCAGTGACATTCACGGAAATTAACACACAGGGCAGTGAAGCTGCTAAAGGCTCAAACCAAAAGATTAAATTCAAAATTAAATAGAAATTAAAATGCTCAAAATTCACCTGTTTAATCCTTTTAAAATTCAACAATTTCCCTGAAAAAAAACTCTGATAACAAGGCATTCTTCAATGTAAGTTTCAGGCAAAATGCTATCAACAGCTCCAAAGGAGATTATAAATATCACAAGCAGAATATAAGCAAATATCAGCTTCGCCTTGGGTGGTCAGAGAAAGCTAAAGACTTCCTCAGTTGAGATTCATCAGATTTCTTGTTGTCCAGTTAAAATAAACAACCTCCACACAGGGTATTGAATAAAACCCATTATCTGGGTTAGCTGTCCTATTTTTAAGCCACGTTATCAATATATAAATCATAAGGCAGACAAATATTATCTATTCCTCCTCAGAGCTTCCTTTGAATCTTTGCAGGCAGGGAGGAACTGCCAAACAGTGACTTCACGCCTAAACAAAAGCATAAAAATGAAGATTCCTGCTCCCAAACTGTGACATTGGATCATACTTCATAATAGATAGCACATAGTGGGAAGGATTTTCCTCATCAAAACACATGTGGCTGCAAGACACAGTCCTATAAGTTCTCCTCAGCAGCAAACATAGATAAACATCTCTGCTTCCCCACTCCCCTGCCCTAAGCACCTCTTGGCTCTGCCAGTTCATAATAGCAAGACAGAGATGTAAACCAGAACCCTGTTAACGTGAGTGAAAATAACAAATAAAACATTCTTTCTGACATTACCTCTACAAAAATCCACGCTTTTTGTATGACTGGATACTGCACTCGGTCCCTGCTAAGAGGACAATACATGGAAAATGGCTTTGCCATGCTAAAACCACCCATTCTGTTATGGTCAGGTAGTGCCTGAAATAGCATAAATTGTGCTGAGAAGCACAATGGACCATAGTTCAGTGGGATCATACAGGGCTTCTAGTTTTCCTCAGAATGAAGTAAATCATCTCCAGCTGGCTCTAAATACTCTCATCAGGAGGTGGCCTTGTAGACTGGTCATCCTCACTGCCCTCTTCCAATCCACCCAATCAAAAGAAGGATCAATCAAGCCTGAGCTCTCCTTGAGTCTGTGTGACCTGTTCTCACCTGAGTGGGACATTTGCTGTGTGGGCACAGCAGCAGAGCCTTGAGTGTAGTGGGTTGCTACTCAGATAGAGGCAACTGCACAGACATGACTTCTCCCTCTTTGTATAAGAAGCAGCAGAGCACTTCAGGTTTGGGAAGAAATCTTGCAGAAAAGAGCTTTATTGCTGCCCAGCCGAGTGAACCTCTCCAAAATGATATGGCACATGAAGAGAAAAACTGCAAAGAGTAGGAACAGGACATGGAGATCAAAAAACTACAGCAAAACCTGGAACAGCAGGCTGAGATAAACATTAAAAAAAACCACCAAGAAAATTACAGACAGACCTCTGCCACATAGATGAAGAAAAGGACTACCTGATATGAGGTTGACAGCAATGATAAATGAGAAATTGCCTCTAAAAATAAGGAGCGCTTTTGTCTTCCTGCTTACCTGTTTCATGAAGAGCAAAGACAGCAAATCTAAAGAGAAGGGTCAAAGCTTTTTCAAAGCTTTGAAAAAGATCACAACCAAGGTGATAAAATAAAAGTTCAGGCATGCTTAATGAAGACGAAGCTGGAGAACTTTGGCAGAAGCGGAACGAGACCTGGACACTCAGGAATACAGGTTGACAACAAACCCAAGATACCTGTTGAAGGTACAAAGAGACTGGCGATGAGAAGAGAAGAAGCTAACTAGTCATTTTGCAAAGGGGCTGAAATGGAGATCACTGTGAGACCCCCAGTGTGGCCCCAGAAATACATAAGGCTTTATGGTAGAGCTTGAAGGAAAGAATAATTAGGAAATAAATGAGAAATAATACAATTCCCGTTTTACTATAATTAGGGTAAGTCTAGCTCATTAAAATTAGGCTAGGCAGTACCTGAGTAAACAGCTGTTTTGTGGCTTGTTTGGGGTTTTTTGTAGTGTTTTTTTTTTTTTTGTGGTTTGGGTTTTTTTTTTTTTTTTTAAGACAAGAGCAGTACAGGAAAGCTTATTTAGACATCAGTAAAGCAAGGAGACCACAGAAAATCACCAGTTAACGTGGAACAGGCACTGTAAAGCAAAGATCAGGAAACAGCAAGCTGATTTTAAGAAAACAACTAAAGGAACTTGGCACACTTAACTCAGCAAAACACAGAGCAATCAGATCCCCTCTCCATCTATAAATACACCGGGTGGAAAAACATCAGGAAGGAAGAAGAGTGAGGTACAAGAAAGTACAACATTGGCACAAGAAAAAAGATGTAGAAACTGTCCGTGAATAAATGTAATTTAGACATAAGAAGTTGTAGCTGGCAAAGGAGCTTGACTGTCAAACAACCTCCTCACAGAAGCGGGAATGAAAAAGCCAATTTTGTTTTAGGAGAAGCTCAGTAAATTTCCACATGATTTATAGGACATGGATCCTTCCTATTTGCAGGACCAATGTTATTTATGCAGGCACTGCATACCACTCCAAGTTTCTTTTCTCTTGTGAGACAGACTGCATGGGTCATTCTAATAGCAATGAATTTGCCATCCCAGCCTTCACTGGCCATTTCTGAATCACTCATCTTTAAAATTAAATAGCAAATTTGAATATTCACTTTGTTTTCCTGTACCTGGTGCAGAGGGTTGGGTTTTTTCTGTCCAATTATTACATTAGAAATAGAAGAAATAGTCAGTCTTAGGAGAACAAAATGTTTTGGCTTTAGATAACTCATCATGGTATCTGTGGTATTCCAACCATACCCCAGAGCATTACCTAATCCCAAAGGATTTACATCAAAAACAGCAAAGAGACATGTCAAGGGAGCAGGCTGTTACTGATACCTTGGACTTCATCCTTCCCTTGGTCTGGCATTGATCTGAGAGCAGGAACTATCTCAGCTCTCATCTGCTCCTACAAGTAGCTGTCTACTCGTCTTCCCCTAACGTTGACTGGTGATGGCATTGTAAAGCCCAAGACAAGAAGAGAGGACTAGCTTGAGAGAAGCAATTTGTTGGACAATACTGATGTATCGTGCTAACAAACCAGATCACTCCCACCAGGAGCCCTGAGATGAGACGACTCCTTTCTGATCATTCCTGCCACACAGAAATCGAAAAGATTACCTCAGTAATGCTATCATAGGAGCCAGACAAGTTCAAACTTCTCATCTGCAAGGAATCTGTAGCATGCAGGCACAAGAGAGTGTGACAAAGGGAGTTGTCTATCCAACAGGAGGAAATTGTTCCATTCTAAATTTATGGTGACCCTTTTTTAAATTTTTTTATTCTGACAGAAAATCCTGTTTTAACAATAAATGCTGTCCAGTTTTGCAAATGTGAGAGGTACTTGGTGTTTTTCAATCTCACCCAAACAGTTTGCAAAGGTTCTCAGCATCTTCTGAAGGCGTTCAGCATGTTCAAGGATCAAACACAGATGTTTTAATTCCAGGATTTAGGGCTGGGAGCTTTTAAGAGCTCAGTGCACTGGGTGCAATGGAGAGAAGACATAAACATCTTTTAGCAAGTGGGCAGTAGTGTTAACACGGGAACTCCCATATTTCAGTGCATTACTGAATCAGAGCCTACACTTGGCACCAGATGCATCGAGGCAAGTTCTTCATTTGGATCCAGGTAAACCACAACCTTGATCATTTTTGTATTTCTGGCTTCTCACAGCTTTTCATCAGATCGTCACTTCTCTGCAGAAACTTGCAATCCTACAGGCCATAAAGGCTCCAGCCCTTGCATCCTTGCAGCTGACAATTACACCAACCAGCACCCTTTACATCTCCTTTCATGCTCACCTCAGGGGCTCCTGCCCTTTTATACTCGCCAAGGTAGCAACAGTGCCTTTCATTTGGTCCCACAATCACACTCTTAAAACAATTTGCCCTTTACTTCCCTTTCAGAGAGCACAGCGACGTAGGGGTGAAGAGGAGCAGGCGTCAGAATGGTGAACAGCAAAGTAAAATGAAAGAAACACGGTTCGTTGTTCAAAAAGAGAGACAAGAATAGGAAAGGGCAGAAAAATTAAGACCCCAATAAGGATATCAGCACTTGTATCCTTGTCTCAAAGGCAACGAGAAACCTTGGAAACACAGCTTAATTTAGTCCCACTGTCAAGTAGTAACCTTTCTCAATCTGCTCTTAGGTTACACAGGCAGCTAGAGATCGAGAGATTTTGTGCTCTTCTAACTAAAGCACCCAAAAAATCTTACACTGTGATAATCTCAGAGAATTAAGTCAGCCTTAACTGCTCTGGGGGCAAACAAGAGGCACTCTGTAGCAGTCATTTAATAGATAAAAGAGGATATATAGTTCTGAAGATCATTCTGTTTCTTTCTTAATTCAAACTTGAATGTTACATCTTTTTTTTTTTCCTAGAATAAGCTTAATATGGTGTCTCAGGAGAGTTCTAAAGTGGTTTTGTAATGTTTATAGACTGAAATGCATAAACAGATTTGAAGAAGTGATTATTTATACTAAATTCTGTTAAGTTTTGGATCTTGCTGCTGGAACCAGGACACAACTGAAAATGATGGCCAGGAAATGGCTTCTCAGAGGCCACTGCTTTACAAGTATACAAATCTTTCCATGTTCTGATCCTAAAATCTTCCAGAAGATTGAAAGCCAAAGTGACCTTGAAACAGAGATTGTTTCAAGCTGTACCAGGTACATCCAATACAGTAGACCATTTTCACACCTTTCACAGCCTGGCAATGGCCTAATCCCAAATGAATACAAAACCTGAGTATCTTCTAGCCATTGACCCTGAGCTATTTTCCAAAAGAATGAAGTCTGGGGACATGAGCAAAGTGGAGATGTGGTGTGGTCTGATACACAGTGACTCAAGATCCCAGGACAAGTTATGACACTTAGTCCATCCAGTAGATCCCTAAAATCTGCCATCACTAGAATAGTCAGTTCAAATTTCTCATACAGGTTGAACACTTCCTATGATGAAAGATTGATCAAGCTGCATGGTTTCAGTGTAAGACTCGTTTAGTCCCATGGCTATGCCTGTATCGCTCATAATTTCAGGATGGTCTCCTGGTCCATGATCCCAGCCAACCCTTTCTCTGGCATCGGACTGGTGTCACTGGACTTAGTTTCAGTCATGGCTTGTGGGCTGACAGAACAAGGAAAGGAGAAGATTTCTGTTATCATACTGCCATTGGAAAGTGGCTCCCACCAAGGCCTGATATTTACAGGAGCCCCAAGGGAATTACTCCATCCAGTTCTTGAGTCCTCAGTACAAGAAGGACATGGACCCATTGGAACAGGTCCAGAAGAGGGCCACAAAGTTAATCTGAGGGCTGGAACACCTCTCCTATGAGGACAAGCTGAGAGAGCTGGGGCTGCTCAGCTTGGAGAAGAGAAGGCTCTGGGGAGACCTTCTAGCAGCCTTCCAGTATCTGAAGGGAACTACAGGAGAGCTGGAGAGGGACTCTTTATCCGGGAATATAGTGATAGGATGAGGGGTAATGGTTTTAAACTGAAAGAAGGTAGATTTAAACTAGATATTAAGAAGAAATTCTTTCCTGTGAGAGTGGTGAGACACTGGAACAGGTTGCCCAGAGAAGCTGTGGATGCCTCATCCCTGGAGGTGTTAAAGGCCAGGCTGGATGGGGCTTTGAGTAACTAGTCTAGTGGGAGGTGTCCCTGCCCATGGGAGGGGGGCTGGAACCTGCTGATCTTTGAGGTTCCTTCCAACCCAAACCATTCCACTATTCTATGAATTAACAGTGACTGCCACCTCTTCTCCCCATTGTGCTTTGGTGTTACAGTCCCTGCTTCACATCAGTGACCCAACACATCAGGTCTCCGCTCTGCTCAGATGCATCAGTTGAAGCATCTGGCAACAGCACACAGTGCACTTCCCAAAGGCAATGCAGAGCTGAATAAAACTGAGCCCAGTCATGGCAGATCTACACCAGAGAAAAGAGAAATTCAAAATAGACACCCATCATCTCTATCTGGGTCCAGCTGAAATCTTAAGGTACCTGTCAAAAAACCAGAAACTCATCTCAGAAGTGTAAAGACATTGCTTCAGTGGTTTCTGCTGAAATTAAACTTCATTTGTTCTTGTTGGGTAATTTTTGGGGGAAAATATCTTTTGCATTCTAATAGAACCATAGAATATCTCAAGTTGGAAGGAACCTGTGAGGGTCATTGAGTCCAACTCTCTGCTCCTTGCAGGACTACCTAAAACTAAGTCATATGACTAAGAGCTTTGTCCAGATACTCCTTGAACTTTCACAGCCATTTCCTAAGATGTCTCAGATGAGTTTGAAAGAGGAATTTCATTCTGTTCTCTTTTAGAGACGGATTCCTAGAACTTATTACAACTCAATTTTCTCCTGTTAGAGAAAATGGGGGTTGCATTGGTTCAGCTCCTCTCAAAATGAGCTTTTTAATTCAGATTGACAGCCTTATTTATGAGGCTAACTCCTACAAGATGTAAACACAGATGAAAACATGACTGTGTCATGCATGTAACATAAACAGAAATAGAGGGGGAAATAAAAAGGCAGCATTCCCTAATCTAAAAGACTAAAGATCTCCATACACAATCAGAAGCAAACACTCAAAGAACAGCTACAATATGTGGATACTTTTCAGTGTTTCATGATTCAAACATGGAGCAAAAAACTACAGCTTCTGTACAGAACAATAGGTTTTTTGACAAGATTCACACATCCTGTACAAATGCATAAGACCAAAAAAAAAGTGATAGGACACAAAACAGTAAAATAAATGATACAACACCTTGGATCCCAATGTAAATACTTTGTAAGACTGAAGTTGGAATTTTTAGCAAAGGAGAAATTACAGCTTCAGGCATATTCAAGTTTGTCTTCTCAAACGAGAAAATAGGATGTAGAATATGAAGAACAACTGCATAGCAATCAGGCCTTGGCTAAGTCATTAGCGGAGCCCATATATCTAAATGAGCAAATTCCAGTGCTTGAAAAACAGCTTGAAAACCAGTGACAATCAATGGATAAGTAGACATACGAAGGAAAAATTAATGGGATGCAAAAAATTGAGGAACTAGAACAGTTAAAACTTAGAGTAACATCAAAGATTTCTGGAATGCTTAGACAATACCATGTAGAAGTTTTGCAAGAAGAAGTAAAATAGAAGATGGATGAACACAGTAAGTTTTTACTAGAAGAGGAGGAAAACAATCAAGAATTTACAGCTTGTGGCAAAGAAATAGAGAAAATGGTGGCACAGGTACAAGAACTAGAGAAGCACTGAAGTCTTAAAGACTGTAAGCCAATTTGAACAACGACTACAAAAAATTAAGAAAGAGGAAACAGAATTAAAACAAAATTAAGAAAGATGACAACAGTAACAATACAATAACCTGACTTGGATGTCCGCTCTACAGTTTAAATTGGATGATACAGGGCATGGTGTACCTACAGAAGGCAGTTCTGATCAAGTGCTAAAGAAACAGTTAGAGGCAGAACAGGAAGCACTTGTGACAAAAGAGAGAAATTGCAGCCTTATTAGACCAAATAGAGCAATATAAAGATAATTTGATCAATAGGTATTGGGAGGTATCACAGCTGAACTTGCAGTAAGAGACAGGAAAACCACAGGACTTCCAGCATCACTCACCTTCGGTCAGAGAATGCACACCCAAAGGTGGACCTGGGTGCTGGGGATGGACCTGGGCCAGCTGCCAGATCCCACCCAGCCCCTCTCTTACACCCCACCTCAACAGGACAGGGGGAGAAAAGGAGCCAAAAGCCTGTACAGATCAAGATAAAGAAAGGGAGATCGCTTATTAGTTACCATCACAGGCAGAACAGACTCGATTTGGGGGAAAACAACTTACTGAAAAGTAGAGTAGGAGGCTGAGAAACAAAACCAATGCTCGGCCAGCCACAGTCTTTCACTCCTGACTCCTCTCCCTGGAGTCTTTCACTCCTGACTCCCTCTCTCAACCCTACTCCTTCCAGGTCCTCCTACTCCTTTCCCAGCTCCTGCCACTTGGAACAAGGGATAAGAGTTGGGGTCCATCCATGGCAGCCCCTCTGGGCCGCTCCTCACCCCTCTCCCTGCTTCAGCGCGGGCCCTGCCCGGGGCTGCAGTCCTTCAGGGACACCTTGAAGGACCTTCAGGGACACCACTGCTCCCGCCTGGGCTCTCCACGGCCGCAGCTCCTGCAGGAAATATCCCCCCGCTGCAGCCTGGGGCCCTCCCCGGGCTGCAGGGTGGGTCTCTGCTCCAG
>VZRU01016433.1:0-24385 GCA_013398155.1 Pedionomus torquatus | reverse complement strand
CCCGGGGCAGCCCCGGCCGCTCCGCACACCGGCCGCCCGGCAGCCCCACTGCCAGCGCCTGGGCAGGGACACAGGATAGATCAGAAAATACCCAGTGCACTGGACAACAGTGACTCTTCAGCTTTCCTTTTCCTACAGACACAGAAACAAATGGAGAAACTGACATGAATGGTGAAGAGACCCCAGACTTTCAGACAAAGGTGCGTTTCTCCCACACCAGGGCTGGGGGAGTCACCAAATCAGTGGACCCTGGGGGAATCATCTTCCACCTCCTCCCTTTCTCCTTATTTTTCCTCATTTGGGCTTTCTCCATCATATTTTCTTTCCTACATTTTCACAGGAAATGGCTCATCGCTATTTCCACCCACTCGCTCCACACGAATAAAACTAATTGCGAAATGTGGGATCTTACTCAAATTTACCTATTTTTCTCACCGAACTGTTGGCAGCCCTGAAGGGACTTTCCCCTTTCTTCCAAGAAGGATGAATACTCTCTTCTAAAAGTAAACTCGGTGCCGGCACAAGCCTGACAGGTCTTGAGATGGGAGTCCCACTTTCTGTTGAATAGATTAGGCAGTAAGAACTGCACCGCAACCTCTCTTCACAAGGTTTTTGTCAACCCAAGTCCTCTTTCCTTTACAGAAAATCTATTGAGAGGTGAAGAGTTTTCATTCCCAACTGCACTGTGAATCTGACCCTTCTGTTAAAGCTCTGGCCTCATCTTTTCTAACCTAATCCTTATAAATATTAATAGTAATTCCGTAAGAATTTATGAAAACTGGCGCTTCAGAAATTTTCTCCCAGGAGAAAGTTTTCACAGAAAACAAAATAGAACCAGAGCAGTATTGAAGAACACAGGACTAGAGATAAATGAAGTATCCACCTGAGCTGCCACCAGATCCTGGAAATGCCAAGAGTTTGTAGCCACCTGGCCTTATGGTAGTAAAGTCTCCAAGCTGGTTGCAAATACGCTTTTGGTATGAGGAGGACTTATTTCCAAAACAGCTAGAAGTGAAACCCACACTCATCTTCCATCAGGATACACAAATCAAATATTATTCATAGAGTCATAGAACCATAGACTATCCTGGGATGGAAGGGACCTCAAAAGATCTTCTGGTTGAGCCTCTCCCTGGAAAGGAGAGCTGAGATGAAATTATCTAGCAACTATTTCTAGCAACTAGTAACTATCTATCCAATTACTTCTTGAAAACCGTCAGCAATGGGGACTCTACTATGTCCCTGTGGAGGTTGTTCCAGTGAATGATTGTTCTCACTGTACAAACTTACTTCTTGGACAGGGACAAAATCTGTAAATTTCCTCCCCTTTGTCTTCTCCATGTGGTTCCTCATGAAGAGAGGAGAGGACCTTGGTCCTTTCTTAAGCCACCCTTTAAGTACTGGTATACTGTGATGATAAGATCCCCTCTGAGCCTGTTCTTCTCCAGGGAGAAGATTTTGCTTGCCTGGTGTTCCAGCATATTCAGGTGCTTCTGTAAAACAGCTCTCCCTTCTGACTTGTCCACCTCAGCGCCCATCTTGGTGTCATTAGCAAACTTAGTGTGGGTGCTCTAAGTCCAATCATCCAGGTCCTGTATGAAGATGTTGAACAGTGTGGGGCCTAGTATGAATCCCTGGAGGTCCCCACTTATGAATGGGCTGCCAACCTGAATCAAAATCATTGATCACCACCCTCTGCTGCCTGTTGTCCAATTCCCTACCCATGTCGCAGACCACCCGCACAGTCTGCATCCTGACAGGTCTGTGCAGACTCCTTGCAGAGCAGAGGGTGCTGCTACAGTTTTCTGTAACTGAAGTCAAACCACAGCTAGGTCCAGTTCCCTCCCTTGTCTGAGATCATCTGCATCTTTTTATCTCTTCTGTGCTTATCCATATGGTATTGTTTTCATTCCTGCTGAGGCTGTTCCTGTTTTCATCGAATAAAAATATCAATTGGATCTCTGTCGCGGGCGGAGTGATTGACTTCACTCGTAAGAGAGAAGCAATAAACTATTTATTAAGATGAAACAGGTTTAATAAATTACTAGTAAATGCAACAGTATTTTACAAGGTCGATGCCAAGGTACACTTGTGTATTTACTGCACAGAGGACAGGGTCAGACAAACTGTCAGGAAGACCCTCCCATTGAGTCACCAGGTTCAGAAAGGACCCCCTTGCTTTCTAATCTCCTTCTCAGAGAGGAGTCAAGGTGCGGCTGGATCCAATCCTAGTCCCAGACTTGGTCAATGGTTTATGTCTAAAGGATTTTTTATATTTATATATATATTTATATATATGTGTGTGTGTGCACAATCAATCATTTCTACTACTTAGCTAAGATTTCAAAGTTTTAGCATGCTATTAGTCACTCACCGAGAATCTGTTGCAGGAAGGAATCTCCCAGCCTCGAGGAGTAACCTTAAGCGAGCGTCCTCACAAAAGGGGAGATCCTGACATGCAGCCCGCTGCCATACCAGAGAGCTCAAAGGGCTCTTGGGCTGTCCACTATTTATACAGGAAGATAATTGATCTATAGTCATCTTCTTAAGGGAACAAAGTATCTAGGTCCCCAGTCCAGGTGGTGTTTTGGCTGTGTTACGAGTCGTCCCCCAAAGTCCAGGTACAATTTATCGCATCTGTTGTTCTGATAGCCAAGGCCTAAGCACAGGGTGGGGGGGGAGGAGGGAAGAACAGGGAGAGCGTACTGCCACAATCTCAAATCGGCATTGTCTATTAGGCATTAGCAGAAGCAAGAATTAAAATTGAGGATCCACTGACATAAGTGGATTCTCTGTGATGGAGCTGCGCATTCTTATTTCTCTAACCCTTTATCCTCTTTCAGAATACAATGACTCATCTAACTTGTTGCATCCATTCACTATGTATCAGATAAACTTGGGAGTTGCTGGAAAGCAAAGCACCTAACCATCTGGTCTGATAACACTAACCACCACCAGGCTCAAGCCTCTCGGCGCATCTGGATCTTCACGCCAGCATTTAAGATACTAATGACAGATACGTGAAATCTTTTATCACAAGCGACATCCTCCAAAAGGAGCCAGGAATCCTCAAACTTCTGTCACAGGCTCAGGTGCTGCCTCTATCTCTAAACTTGCTGTTTCATTATAGTGGAATAAATGTTAATTTCATCTAGATAATAATTCTGGCAAAAGTCTAATCTTGAGCATATTCTTTTCACATCAAAAGCATCATAAGAGTATGGATAGACTTAGATGAAACAATCCTAATCTGTTTATTCTTTTTCTCTCCAAATAATTTAATTGGCCATCTACCTTAGAGAATTAAAGCCTCGCTGGCTCCCTTTAACTGGTTTCCTACCACCATTAATCTTTGCCATGACTTTAAGAAGCTGAATTGAGTGTATTTTGTACCTTGAGAATTTGGCTAGCAGAGAGTCTTGTAAAATATAGGATGCTGTCTGACACCGAGCTAATCCTTGGAATGGACCATCCAAAAAGCACGGTATCTGAAGATAGCAAATAGGTTTGACCATCAACTAAATTCTGCAAAGTCGAGGAGCAGTGAAAAAGGTCAAGAACAACCCAACCTTATTTTCAAGGAGAGAAGCATTAAAACCTGAGAACAGGGGCAAATTTTAATGACTGGCAAGAAGATGCAATAGAAGGGTAAAATTTCAGCCATCAGCTGAAAAGCCATGAAAGTAATCTAGGTGCTAGAAAAGTTTGAGTGAGATAACAGAATTTCTCTTCATAAAAAATGTTGGCAATATTAGCAGAGTAACACACTTCCCTGGGCATCCTGTTCCAATAGTTGATAACACTCGCAGTGAAGAAATTTTTCTTAATATCCATCCTAAACCTCCTCTGGCACAACTTGAGGCCATTCCTCTTGTCCTGTTGTGAGACCAACCCCCACCTCACTACAATCTCCTTTCAGGTAGAGAGCAGTAAGGTCTCCCCTCAGCCTCTTTTTCTCCAGGCTGAACAACACCAGCTTCAGTTGTTGAACAAGCCAGGGCTGCTCTTATCTGAGTATCTTCACACCCAGTCACTTTTTTTTTTAAGCTCTAGTAGGTCTATTACATCAATGTATTTCTCTCCACTACTTCACAAAGTTTATTTTTTTGAGGAGGACATGTGGGTTCTGGCAGTATCTAAGCCAAAGAGAATATTTTAAACTGGTTCAGCAAAAAAATCACAAAATAAATTAAAAATCCACAGCTTCCTCAGCATGTTGGGTGTTGGCTGGTTGCAGACATCGCTCCAGTCACATTATAAACTGACTTCTCATTTGTCGCAGACATCACTGTAAAGATTTCTTATGCATAGCCAAATGGGAACAAGAGATTACTAAAGAACAGTTCATTCTTCAGCTGCATTTTATTTGTAATACCTTTTCTTGGCATATGCTGGATGTTCTGAAGTAACAAAGTGGACAAGGATTGATGGGAGAAATTGATCTGCATTTGTTAATGTACTTATGCTGCAGTAAGCACATTAAGTAATTAAAGTGCTAAAAAAGATCTTCCTATCCAGGCACACAGTATACTGAACTCCATTAATGCAAGGACAAAGGCCAATTGTTTTTCCCATTGCATCTCAAGTGCACCTTGTCTGCAGTGTACACACCATATCGGTCGATTGCATCCATAGAATTAAATTCTCCAGTTACACAAACAGTTATTATCTCAAGGCAACTGGAAAGGATGGAGCGTCAAAAAAGTGTAATGATTTTGACTTCCCAACATAAGCCATGTTAAAAGGATCTAGTCTGGAGACTGTATAGAGTTTTCCATTCTGCAAAGTAGACTTTGGGATGTTTTCAGCTGAATACAAAACTATCTGGAAAACAAGAGGCAGAGGAGATTTTTTTCCCATTCTCAATGATGTTTTCTGTTATCACAACATCTGAGCATTTGTGGTGGTACCCTGTTAAGAACAATCTTCTGAGATACTATTATTACTCCCATGTTTGTACATAAAAGGCTGTTCAAGCTCCTCTGAAGAATTTTCCCAAACTTATTACTCACTCCAACAAAATATAACAGTCATAGATCATTTGAATTTGGGACAGTTACATTGAAATACACCTTACAAAGCTGTGCAGAAATGTGCAGACAGTATTGCCAAGACAGGATTTCTTCAAAGGGAAGGGAAATAGATTTCTCTTCACAGTACAGGGAAATAGAGCTGAACCCAGCCACTCAGCAGTGCTTCCTCTCTGAAAATGATGAGCATGAGGTACTAAGTTAGGGACCCAACAGTGAGGAAATTACTGGTCTGGTTTTTTTCTCCGTCCCTAGTTTGCATGGCAATGTGAAATTTTTCACATAGAGTTCCCAGCAATCATTAATACAGAGTTGAAACTGGGCACATGCAATATTAGAGTCTGATATATGTAATATCTGGACAACATACTTATTTAAAACAAACACATGTTGGAGATCCCAGAAATGTTCTATTAATTTGAGAGCTTATGAGAACTCCAAATGTTGTCTCATCACTTCTCAACCCATATGGGCCAGATTCACCACTTGTTCTGCTCCCATTTGGTGCCCATGTAGCACAACAAGAACTGGCTGAGTCATATGTCAAGAAAGAGTGTGCTCACTTTACTTCAGTCACCTTTAACACATGGGATGGCAGCTGATTTTCCTTGCTCCTGAACACTAGAACGATAAATAGTCATTAAAACAAATTACTGAAAGTTACACATTGCACAACATTCAGCAAATTGGCCTCTATTTAGTCATAGATACCAGGGGAAAAAACAGTTTAAGTATAATCTGATGAATCAGTGCATTCACCGCCTAGCTTGCTTTCTGATCCTTCTTACAATTGTCTTGGCTTTTTCCCCTTTGTAGAATATAAACAACTAGGACTTAAGAAAGACATTTTGAAGGATGATTTTTGAAAGCTAGAAGGTGGTAATACTTAGGCAGAACACAGTTTGGTACAGATGCTCTGGCTACCCAGGTGATAAGCTTTGTACACACCAGGAAAATTTAGAGGTCAAGAGGTAAGGAGGCAGACACAGAAGGCATTCTACGTGTGCCCAGAAGACAAACGTTAAAATATATCATACAGACGGTGCCACCCAAGAGGAATGTCATGCAAACAGATGGGATCCACTCTCTTAAGAAATAAAAGGCAAGGTGTGATGTTAGATTAAAATCTTGGGTGAAAAAATATAATTAAAAAGAGAAGAAGAAGCTAAAATGAAACTTTTGGGATTTGGCCAGCTTTTAATGCCCATCAGTCATCAAGCTGGAAGACAGCTCATTCTATCATCTATAACATTAAAAATTGACCATCATAAGATTTTCTTCAAAGCTCTGGGTGTGCTTTGCACATTTTTATTAATCCAGTTCATAAAATAAAAATATTTCTGCAAGCAGAGGCCTTAAATCTAAAGGACTGTACTCTGGAGTATCACAGAGTAGCTTTGATCACCCCTAAGAAAGTTAATTAAGTTTTAATTTGAGCAAAGCAAAGGTTTTCATTTAATGGGCTAAAAGCATGTCTTTGAGATTAATTTCTGCTTGAATCAATAGACTTTCTACAATAAGTGATTGCTTTTCATTTGTGGGTCTTTTAGAGACGGCCGTGATCTTCATTGATACACTCAGGTCTAACTGTTTTGCCATCTGAGTACTTGTGTTTGATATCATAAACAACTGATGACATAAACCCCATAAATTCTTAGAACCAGGTAGCATTAAGTGCAGCATTAAAAATTGGGCTCCTTCAGGATGTGAAATCTTTGTTGAGGAACCGGAAATAACAACATTGAATCACAGAACAGAATCAAAGAATGAGCAAAACTTAAGATGTGAAGTACTGCAGATAGATGAGAAGCAGAACCTAATTTTATTTTTAAACTGCATTTCTCAGCTAAACCCACATTTTAATGTTAATCAAATAAACCTATTTTGTGCTGTTGACTAAACAGCTAGATGAATTGCTGGAGACCATGGTGTTGACAATAAATCACTCAAACTTTGTCTGCCGTAAAGGCTGAAGCGGAGCAATGCAGAATAAAGCTGCACAAGGTTATTTCAGTGCTGAGGAAGACTGTGGGAATCGTTCAGGCTGGAAGAGAATTTGGGTGGTCCCCAGCCCAATGCCCGCTCAAAGCAGGACCAATTATTAAATTTGGACCAAATCGAATAGGACCATTTCCAGTCAGGTCTTGAAAATTTCCAAGGATGGCGATTCCCCAGCTTCTCTGAGCCGCAATCCCAGAGACTGATTATGCTAATAGGATTTATTATTTTTTTAAAAAATCTTGCAATGAGGAGCTGTAGGAAGGGGCCAGGTCTAGCTGTTCTCTCAACAGCTTGTCCTATATTTAAAGACAAGATTCACTGCTGGTGGCTATGCCATCCTTCCTCTGGGGATGCACACGGTGTGTAACAACATGATAACGCACTCTGAACACAGGTAACTTCATCTGACTCAATTAGTTGCTGTTTGCAAAGTGCTTTAGGGAGAAAAAGTGTCAAAAGAACTGCACAACACCACAATTTCCCTCACATGAAAGCTTGGAGGGAGAGTAACTTCCCGTTCCCTGACAATTGCACAAAAGGAACACAGTGGGTTTTTTGAAGCATCTCATAGTTATTTTATTACCAGAGCTGCCCGTTCTGTAATTTCTGGCACCCTCTCTTGTTTAGAATAATTGCACTGACACAGTCTGTCCTGGTGTCACATTTCTGGCTTGTTCTAGTAATGTTCAGTGCTTTAAAAATATGTAACTTCATAAAATGTTGCAGCACATACATATATATCTTTTCACATGCCTGAGGGCTTTAGACTCCTTTCTCTTACACGCACACAGAGCTGAGTGATTCCCAGGGCTAGACATGGGTCCATATGCAACTCTATGAATTGAGAACTGCAGTCAACATTTGAAGTGTATAAAATGTAAATCGTGTTAGGTGAAACTGAAGCTGCTTTCTGACATAATGCACTCAGAAAGTCATCAGAGCAGCAATGTAAATGTCACATGGATTAGGGTGGTATTTGCTCTCCTTAGAGGAGATAGCATCCAGATGTTAAGGGACGAGGATTGTTTTTTGGTCAAGGAATACACTTCCTTTCCACTCTTCCAACAGTGATGACCTGCGAGGGGTTTTTTAACAAGCTAAAGGAACCTGGAGTTAATATTTTACAACTATGTTTTAAAACTAATAAATATGCAAGTATTGCTGAAGCTTTGTGACACAGCCTGCCATGGTTTTCACAGCAACCATGAGCATTAAAAGGCTAATTTTACAATAGTTTCTTGTCCAATTGCCTGACTCCAGGAAACATGGCTTTGAAAAAAAGAAATAGGACCTGCACTGAAACCACAGACTCAGCCAAAGGCTCAGCTACAAGTTCTGGCACAAAACGCTTACTAGAAATATCCTCGCTTAATAGTAGTTGTCACAAAGGTGCTTCTTTGGGGCATGAGATACAGAGGTGCATTGCTTGCCAACCTCTAAGTGAAAGAAGACACAATCCAACAAGCTGTTTGAAAGACTACCATTAATGTCACTGGTTTTGGAGAAGGCTACAGCATAAAACGCCACGTGATTTTAATTGATTTCCTGAGTGGTTAGCAGTCTTGAAAACTGAGGCTGGAGGAACAGCGATCCTCTGGTGTCTTCTGAGACGTAGAGGTTTGTATTGCTTCATTCAGCTCTCACAACCCATCACTACAAAGTACCCATTCTGCTATGGCACTGACTTTGCCTAAATGTCCAAAATTTTATAGCTTTCTTTAGCTACAAACATGTACATAAACACAACAGCAGACAAGCTTTTACTTTTCTTTTTTTTTTTTTTAATCTCAATTGGTATGAGATTCTTGTATGATACTCATCACTAATATCTGATCAACCCCCAGTAGTGCTTCCACGAAGACCAATGTCTGCCATGTAATTTTTCTTTTGTTCTTTGTCCTTGGGCAGAAACCTGGGCAGAAACTTGAGCTTTCTATTTTAACTCTAATACTCTCTGCACTCACAAACACTCTAGTGCGTGCTCATCAGAAATGCCACATCAGTTCTAAGACGCCTGACCCTTGGAGACGATCCCCTTTCCCGTAGGGGTTTGCTGCACTGCTTCAGCCAGGTCTCAGAGAAGGGACGATCCTTCAGGCAAGTGCATTTTCCATTTCTGACACAAAGTTCTACTTTGCTAAAGAAAAAAACAAAACAGTTTCCTATATGGTCTGGTGTCCAATGTGCACACAGTAACCTGTGGGGTTGAGGAGGTAATGTGCAGTGTTTTGTAGCATTTTCCTCCTGATGACAATTCTGCAGCTCAGAAAAACATGCATTAGGCCATCAGAGCAAGAGGGTATCATCATCTCTTCTGCAAAGAGAGATAGCAGGAAAGGCTATTATCAGCAAGCAGCCAAGGGACAGTCCCAAGCTGTGGGCCAAACAGGCAGGTTGTGGATATACATATATATATATATATATCTTTCATCAAAGGGTAATGACTCACACTGTACAAGAAGCTGTCATCTACCTGCTAACTTGTGTCTTCCTTAGGTTCAACTCTCCTTTTTCCTTGCTACTCACTGAGCCATTGTAGTGTGGGTTACACTTATTCTCTGCATAATGATGTCTCTTGATTTTACATCATCTGGGTAATTGTGGAGTCAGCAATTGTCACACATAAATAGCAGAAATGACACATAAGGAACTGATTGCAGTAGCCCACAGGAGAAGATGCTCTAGCAGGCAAGACACAATTCTTGTCCCTGTGCACTGCATTTCAGAGAGGACACATTAAGGTCCTCTGTCACATCTAGCATACGAAACATTATCTCAGGGTCCTGAGCACTATTTATCCAGGCCCTTATTTCTGAATCTAGATTGTACTAATCCTGTGATATTGCCTTGGTCAGCCAACCTATGATATGATTTGGCCTTTAGCTTAGTTCTCTGTAAGTAGTTACCTATGTATTTAGGGTAAGATAAGTTAGGGTATTTCATATCTGAAGGAGAAAGTTAATTTCCAGATACAAGAGTATCCTACTTTCTACTATTTTGATCATCAGTCAGTTGAGTTTGTTGAGATGCTGCTCTTCACCTCCAAAGCAGTCTCTTATCTTATGCTTCAGTCTATTTAGTTTCCATCTTTTCCCCCTACCACTGACACTGGAAAACCCATCTCTCTTCAGCAGATACAGGAAGCCTTAAAATTAAAGTTGGCTACACTAACCAACCAAATGAGAGACTTGTCTTCACCAAGCGTCATGAAAATAGCTCATCATACGTGATTCTCCTGGGTTAGGACATTTGCTACACTTCAGGACTCTGATGTTTAGTTTACTGAGCATCAGCACCACAGCTACTTTTCTGAGTATGGATTTATTTTATACCAGTTTCAATCTTGATGGTTCATTGCAGCAGGTTCTCAACTATCATTGTAAGACCATGCTGACAATCATTGCTTTCTTACTCCTGAGCTTGATTCTGCCTTAAAGTGAAGGTCTGTTCCAGGGTCAGAGAAATTGTATGTCTTCATGCCAAGAAAAAAGTTAGTTTTGTCAATACGTCTGTTCCAAGGCATAGCACTAATTATGTCAGAAATGCATCACTTCAGCATGTCTGTTAGCCCTCTTCTTTCTCCTTGTCTTTCTCCCTTTCTCTTTCTCTTTTTCTTCTTTTTCCTTCATTTATATTAAAGAGGATGCATATATCATAAATGAACTATGTCAGTATTTTCAAAATGACATAGATTTCCAGTCCAGAAGTCATTTGTATTTCATTACAGCTGAGAAGTTTGAAGAAGGGCATATTGTTATGAACAAAGTAACAAAGTAGACAAATTATTATCTCTTTGCATAACCTGAAACAGTACCTCAAAGACGTCAGGAAATAAGGTTTGAACCTCTGAATACCATGTTCATTTTTCAGGTATCCATGCTGACAAGAAAGGCATTGGTTAGTTGCTGAACCCATCTGCTGAGGGAAGGAGCTCATGCATTTTGTCTCTGAAGAGGATGATTTCATGACTAAATACACTGGAACACTGGTGTCCATCTGGTAGGCAACAGGGATGTTTTGCCACATAAAGGCTTTTTCTGTTAAGGCAGAATGTCATGTTTTCAGCAGCTCTGAATGCTACTGATACTCAGTCTGATACTTGCAGTATCTTGGAAACTGAGATCACTAATCTTTACCCCAGGGCAGTGTTACATTCATTTTTGCAGAAGCTGGACTTCATCTTTCCACTCATTTTTAACTACCATCAACCCTTACATACATAAACCACCAGTGTAAGTGTTAGACGCTTAAATCTTGCAGCCTGGAATTTGAGGAGTGAAGAGACTGATAAGAAGTTGATTCACTCCTGTGATTGGTAATTAATGACTTACATTGATCCTTGCTTTATAATACATCATTGTCAGAATCCCAGCATTATTAAGTCACTATTTCACCTTCTTTGTGCCCTCTATTCCCTCACAGACTCCAAAAGTTATTTACCCTCTCAATGCAGTACTTGTGGGCTTGGTTTTTTTCTCTGCCAAGTAGATTTTGAAAAGCTTTAAGAAAAGAAGGTGCAGAAGGATTACTTCTGACAGAACCAGACAAATCAATTAATTGATCTCTGGCAGTCAGGGATAATTTTATTTCCTACTCTATTAAGGAAAATCAGAATCAGTTAGCTAATTTCACTAGAGAAAATATCTGTCACCAGTTATTAAGCAGCACATGATGGAGAGAATTAAGGATGGAAAACGTAAATTTTTTTTTTCTTCCAGAAATTGCATTACCTATTACTCAACCTTTAGAACTCTGGCATCAAACAGCATTGCAAATCCTTTGGTTTGACCAAATAAAAGGTTATTTCTTCACCTATAGTAGCACCTACAGTATTTAACCTTTGATGTCTATAAATACTGACACAGTGCTTCAGAAGAAGATAAATTTAACACTAATTGACCAAAATAAACTACCTGCAACGCATCATTTACTGATGGCTGTTCCTCTTATATATGCCAGATACATATAACTGTAACATATTTAAAAAAAAATAAACAATCTCCAAATTGATTACTTTTATATCAGAATCTCTTTTCAGTATTAACCATTCATATGATCTACGAAACATGATTCAAATATCACAAGGTGCAACTCAAAATGGTTAAGGAATTTCCATTTCTCCCAGGGAGAGGGAGATGCAACTGGCTGTGTGTTGCATACAGAATTCAAAATAGCTTCCAGTGCAATCAGAAATAGAACAGGACCATTACTGAAGGCCTAACACTTTAAAGCACTTTGAATCTGTGGCTTATGGCCAGCAAATCATGTCTTTAATCGAGTTTGATTATGAACCATCAACTAACAGCTCCAGACGGGCTGATTCTCCCAGGATTCTCTTGCTATACCTTGTTGATTTATTCCTTCATTTTTTTTTTTTGCATGGAGTGTTCTTCTTTAAAGGCTGCTCTTTTGGCCCAGCCATGATCTCCCTAAAGGTACTGTCTTTAGCAGAACAGTTAGCCAAGACTAAGTGTTTTGGAAAATACTCTCCTTATTTCTGCACAGTTACAGATCCAACCTGGGAATTTCAGCCTTATGTCAATTAGATTTACAGGACTGCTATGTATTTGTGGAGATACATAATCAGGGTTTTGATTAGCTTTCTGTTACTTTGTTTTTGTACCAAAGTATCAAGAGGAAAAGTAAGCAACATAAACTATTATTGATATTCTTCATTCGTTTTCTTGCTTTTGTTGTTAAAAAAAACATAGCATGTTGGGTTCACACAGAAATTAAGATTTATTTCAGCTCCACTGCTATCCTGATGGACAACCTTTCATACATCACCTTTCTAGCCTTCATCAGGACAGAATGTTATTGACTCAATTTACAGGGTGCTGAGAGAAGAAAAAAAAACAAAAAACTAGTTAAACAGAAAACTCCCATCATTATTACTTTGACCAATCCCTCATCTGGGGACACCATATGTCAATCCAAGGTATCCCAGATGTCTATAGTGAATATCAACAACGGCAATAGGGGAAAAGATTAAAAGTTAAAATTAAATTTGCTAAGCTCATTTATGCCTTTTCTTTGCATTTTCATGCTACAGTGATAGGGGCAGCTGAAAAGGCAGAAGATATTAATAAGCAAATATGAGACACAATAAAGGATTTTGTTGGAAATGCAAAACTTAAAACTAGGCAAAGAAAGCAAATGTAATACTATGCAGGACAGAAAGAAAAAATACTGTAAATAAATTAATGCAGTATAACCTAGAGTACCATGTGTTTGGAATATNGGGGAAGAGGGTAATTAGGAACTCATTAGTGTGACAGCAGAATATATTATCTGTTAGTGCTAGGTTTACCCCTACACCAGAGATGTGATCTGACTGTCAAAGCCAAAGAAAGCATTTTATAGAAATTAGTGATTGCAAAAGCACCCAATATGACAAAAACCAGGCAGCTCATCACACAGTAACATGAGAAGAGGGAAGATTCCTGGCCTTTGAACATCCTACTGTCTGAGTCCAAAAAAATAACTGAACTCACAGACGAGTGTGGATTTTCAAACGTGAGGAAGATCAAAAACATTACACTGATCATCAGAAGCCAAGGAAAAAAATCTATAGGTAGGACTGTCTTCTAAGGTCATAAAGACCAGAATACACCAGAGATTTCTTTTACAACTCAGATAAACCAAACGCCTTAGGCACAGAGGATTTTTTTGGTCCTATTTAAAACAAGTACTTGGTATAGTCAGGGTATTTTCTAACATAAAGTTGGTGGATATTCTCTTGGAGACAAGAATGGAATGACAGATGTCAGCTGTTAAAACATTTCCTTTATTCAAGTTAACAGAGTCTTTTCTACATAGTACAGTGCAGTGAAAACAAATAACAAAAAGTCTGTATGCAGTTGGGAACAGTTCTACTTAATCCATCCAAATGCCTGAAACAATTCCATAGTTTTCTTGATTGAAATGCTTCTTGAGATGAACCAAACAGCTGTGAACTACCCCTGTAGCAAGCTAAGGCTCAAAAGAGAGTATCCAGTGTGCTGTACACACAAATACAGATGAAAGAAAATAATATTCAACTAAAACCAATTTTGTCCATTAAGTACATTCTTTTGACCCATTTGGGTCTTCTGGTTTCCTTAAAGGGTGTTTCCTCACTGAAAAACACCTGTGAGGTCCAATATGCAGAGTAATGACTCACACTGATTTACGCTTTTTCACTTCACGGCCACCACGTTGTTATAAAAGCTATTTTGTAGAGAGTTGTACATGTCCTTCTAACTTACAGGGACATGAAGAAAACCAATGTGGTCACCAGAACCAGAGCTTTAGGCTAACATAAGTATTCATGTTGCCTTCTGAAATGGTGGGATTCAGCTAAATTTCATTAAAAGAATACAGCCATTAGATTTATGAGCATAAAATGGACATGTTTTCATTATGGTTCAATGCAGCTGTCATAATAGTGCAGGGGCTCAACAGCAGTGCAGAAGCATTTAAAGCAGCTATCGTGCTTGTATCTGAACAGATGCTTAAAATAGTTTGGATCACCACAACACGGTATCACAAAAACAAGTCAGTCAGTCTGACTTTATAGTGAAAGTGATGTACATTGATCGTTCTTGACAGAAATGAAAGCCCAGTCACATTCTTCCCAACCCCAGAGATTGCATGAAATACAACTGCATTTGGCAGAAAAGAACCCGTTTTGTAGTTTAACTCTTTTCTGTAAACAACTCCTCTGTAATCAGCTGCAAATTAATGGAAACATCAACTCACCCTCTCTGGAAGAGGTCCACATTATGGAATTTGTGTAGCTCCACAGAAAACTCGACCGTTCCCTGGACCTCAGACATGATTTTTTCAGGTCATCACCTAAACGACACATATAGGCATTATAAACATTTGGAGTGTTTTGCTTAACAAACCCATGAATGGGTTACTACATTTTCTTTGGCATGTAGGAGTTCATGCAAAGCTTGAAATCAATTGATATCAACTGGAATCTTTCCATCATTGGGCTCCATCTTCAGGAAGACTTTCTAAAAGCCAGATCAAAGCAGTAATTAAGAGAGGTAAAAAGTCTAATTAAGCCTGAGGACAGAACGATAATATTATGGAAAGTATAAGAAGCAAAAAGTAAATAACATATTATGTGCAAGAATCTCAAAGCAAATTTTAATTAACTCTCTTGCTACTCTTGTATGGGAAATTGATTTTTTTATTCCCCATTTTACCAAATGGCAGATATCCAGGGTCAGCACAGCTCATTTCTGTAAAAGCATAAGCCAAAAAGACAAAAAAACCCTAGACAGATGAGAGCAGAATTCACGATTCTTTTGCTTTTGACCCCTCTAATGACTTAACTAAAGTCCTGGAAGGGAAGCTTCTGAGGGAGTATGAATAATTTAAAGATTAATGAATGGAAGAGATTCTTCTAAGGAAAATGCTGACAATCAAAGCACCTAATAGGCCACCACAGTCAGATTGAGATTTTAAAACATTATAGCCATTTACAGTTAATAACTCATAGGTTCATTGAATCACAGAATAATTCAGGTTGGAAGGGATCTCAGGAGGTCATACCTTACTCAAGGAAGCTTTGCAAAATTAAGTTTCCAAACCAGCACTATTTAAACCACCAGTGTAAACCCTTGCCATTTCCCTAATAGCAGCAGAAGCAAGCCAAGGGTTTTTACAGCTTTTGGACAGATTTTGAATTTTCTATTACCCTTTCTCTCTGCAAGCCTGCTTCAGGCAATCTGCAAGCTGTCTGGAAATGGTCTATAGCACCATTGAGAAGACAGAGATCAGATTTGTTTAATTAACACTTTGATAAGCATCATTTTGGTAGCTGTTTGACAGCAGCCAAACCCATAGCTGAGGAAGCCCCATGTCAGGGATATTAATAATTCCCAGTCTGAGACATACGGGGCTTTAAGGGGACATCCAGCTCAGATTGAAAAGTGGAGAATTTCTCCATATTTCTAACTAGTAATTTCCATGGCAGTCAAAGATTTTGTCATTTTCTCCAACAGAGCAGAAATGAAGAGGAGCTTGATACACGAAGTCCTCAGACAAGCATTAGGCTGTAGCTTTCTGATAAGTCACAATGCTCAGTCCTGATTAGTAACATTCTCACTGACTGGCTTATTACACCCATTATTTTAATCTGTGTGTTTTTTTCTGGCTACCCTCTCAAGCACTACTATTTTTCAAGAAGAGCTCATTCCAAAGTTAAAACAATTGACGTTTTTTTTTGTTCACTCTCCTCAAAAACAAACATTGCAGGTGTTGACTCTGGAATGACAAGAACGGGACATAAGACGTATGCAATACCTGATACATGTCGATAACTGTGAGGAAGAAAAGGACAATTGTTGAGCTACCCATCTGGTTTACCTCCAAGGTAAGGAACTCTGCATTAACTTGTGTCGGGCCATGACTTAGGAGCAGTAAACTCAAAAGCTGTCACTTGACAACGTACTATTCTTTCCTTATTATTATTTCTTTTTGGTTTTTCCCTTCCATTTGAACAGGGACGACACCAGCCCTTTCTTGTTTTGCCTTTCTGAACAAAGGTGTTATATACATCTAAGGCATGTCTCTCACATATCCACCTGGTTATGCATGTGATACTCTTGTCTGAGTGTACAGTATCAAAGCAAAGTGGATTGTGTGGGAAGCCAAGAGAAAACCACAGGATACCACAGAGCAATGCGCTGACAAGGTATTTAGCCTTGAGGAGGGTGCTAATTGGAAGAATTGCCTCGGGGTAAATCTGCATGTTGTGCTGAGACATACCTCCCTAGACCAAAAGCTCAGGATCAAAGGAAACTCCATGCTTTTTTTTTTTTTTTTTTTTTTTCCGAAGACATCATTTTAAAGAAGGGAGGGATGAGTGGATGGCCAATCGGTTCACAACAGTGCTGATACTGTCAAAGACAGAAAGAATGATGTGAGGCTAAGGATAGATAGGGTAAATGAAAAAATTAAATACATGGAAACACACACACAGGTCCTCACTGTATTTATAATTCATTTTGCATCCTTTATACCACTTCAAAACAAATATAGATTAATTGTCCTGCAAAAGAAAAAACCTGTTTCTGTAATTTTACTTCTCTCACTGATCACCAGAATGAAAGAGTAAATAGCTGCTACACCAGGTTGTACTTCTATCCACCCCACTGGCACACCAGAGGATCAGAGCACATACATCTACACCAGACAGTGATAGGGATTGAGACACCCCCACCAGGGTCTGGTACTTCAAAGAATACCCAACAAGAAATGAAAGGGGTCTCTGGTGCACCTTACCATCATGACACTTAGCAAGGTTCAAAAAAACCCAACTGCTCAGAGACATGGGCATTGTGCTTCAATGAGAAAAGCTATGAAATTTGACAAAACCACTGCGGATCAAGCAAACACGGGTGCTTTAAATGAGGCACTAAGTTTTCAGTGCCTGCTTAAAGGAACTCGATCACAGCCCTTCAAAATCCAGGGCTTCTGAAAGACCTCTGAAGACCCCTTACTCACCGATCATTATGTAGGACAACCTTGGGTTATAAATAGAGGAATAGTCAGTAAAAATAATACTGAAGTGAAGGATGCCATTACATCAGCATTGTAAACACAAAATGGAATGTTGCCAATAGGGAACGTTGCCAGTACTTAAATATCATCAATTGATCTAATAAGCAGTTCAAAAGAAAATGGGCTGATTCTTGGGAAGGCTTTAGTACATTGCTGTCTCTAAAATATCTGTTTTTAAGTTAATTTTTTTGAAAAGAACTGAAGACAACACTAGTAAATATCCCTGTGATGCTACTAAAGCCACATGGGAAATGTTTTGGCCATATGCTTCTGTAAAAGCATCCCCATGATCATTCTCATCACTCCCAAGCCCTGGATTGCTTCATAAAGTGTCACCACTGTCACCGGTTGTGCTGTGCTGTCCTGCACACACCAGTGTTACAAGCCAGGTCGCCACTCGGTCAGTTTGTCCTTCCAACTAGAGTGGGTGTCCTAGCAAGAGACAGTCGATTTCAATTGTCATTTTATTTGTAGCAAAGAGACACTAACTGCAGATCAAATTCCTTTATATAAATAAAGTCCTATGAAAATCAATATGTTTACGGTTTGGAGACTGTCTCACTTGCATTTTTAAAGAGAAGCTTGACTTTATTCCCACATCTCAATTGCTGTCAGTGGAGATACCTTCCGGATTGGAGATTGTTTAACATATGATACTGGCCAAAGTGCAATAGCTTTATTCATCTTTCATAGCTTTATTCATCTTTCTCTTCCATTGCTCTCTGCAATCTTTTTTGATTCACAATATGTGAATGACACATATTTTTTGATTCACAATATGTGAATGTGCTAATGACACTTTAGAGATGCAGTCAACTGACCAAGCCCCCTGACAGCAGATGATTAGCTGGTTACATACAACACACCCACATCTGTTAAACACCTTGAAGCTAAAAATGAGTCTGACAATTCCCTGCTGAGATAGCAATCAGCATCTGCCCGACTGAAGGGAATAGAGGAAGATGAGATAGGGACAGAGCAGGGTGAAAAAAAGGACAGAACTCTACATACTCTGACAGTCCATGAACTTTCTAGCACTTGTGCAATTATATCTGAGTGAAAAAAAGAAAACCAGATATTTATTTAGTGCTGTCACCATTCTTGCCCATATCCATCACAAAAGTCAGAAAAAAAAAGAAATTAAAAATAATAAAAAAAAATATATATAAAAATCACCAAGGACAAAAGAACAAAGCACACTGTGATAAAGGGCAATGACTCATAAACAAAAGAATATTTGTTTAGGAGAATAAAGCTGCCTCTCAGGAAACATAGCACATATTATCTCCAACATACCACCACTCTCCTTACTGCTTTTTAAGCATCTTTTATTTTATTGTGAAGTTTTTCAGAAGCGGGTATTTGTTATTGGCTGGGCACTCATTTATTTATTTATTAAGAATTCCTTGCTTAAGTGTGTAAAATGAAGTCACAGTTAGATAACCTTGTTCTCCTCTCCCCAAATGCCTTCACTTGCTGTAAAATTCTAAGTAAGAAACAGAGAAATAAAGTAAAAGGAGAACTATAAACACACACAAATACAATCTGAGAGTAATACATTAGGAGAAAAAGCACATTCATTAAATAAAGTCTCTATTTTTTTGCTTGTTTTTCTTTATTAATTAAATTGCTCCAATGTCCACCTTCATGCAATTTAACAGGATCCCAGTTCTTCGGGCAGTGATTGCACCTTGATAGCCTTTTCTGGGCATCCATTAATTGCTTGAGTCAAAGCAGCCACAAATGTCAGTAAGTCCTTTCACTACAATATTACCATTAACCATTCTCCAGTTTACAGAACCTGTCATTTTTTTCCTGCCAGCACATCAGTAAAATGGGAGAGGTGAGGTCTTCAACTAAGCAATGATTTCCAAAGTTCACATCTCATTATGTTAAAATAAATCCTGCCATTATTTCTCTTCTAAGATTTTGGGTGACAGCAAGATAACTCCTTTGAGCTTTTAAAAGGAGCCTATCTAAATATAATACTAAAGATACAAAGAAATGACAAGGCTTGTTAAACAAAACTATTAAATGAGTAGTTACAATATTTTACCCTTTCTTGGTAGAAATCACTCATATAACAGGGCCTAGAACCTGGATCTCCCATGAGTAATATGTTCTTAAGATATTCTAGTGGAGAGATGGCACTGAATATTATTCAGTCTATCTCTTCTTCCCCAAAACAGTTTTGTTTGTTTGTTTTCCAGTACTGCTGAGGCTAAATAATCATTGAAATGTAAACTTTTTACTTCAATTATTATCAAATATCCTTTTTCCTGAGATGTGTGTCAGCTCTGAGGAAACCACCAAAGATTATGTTTATACTTCGGTAAAGTGATTCAAGCATGGGTTTCTGTCCCTCTGACTTGTTGAGGTAGACCTTTCATCTTATTATAGCACAGTCAACAAGCTGGAGCGAGGAGCTGAGTCATGGAAAGCTAATGAAGTGTGTGATCCCTCAAGACTTGCCTTTTGCCACAGCTTTAGCAGAAACAACAAAAAAATCTGTCTAATATCTAGTTTCTCACACTCAAGCACAAGTACTTCATCAGATTGATAATACAAAATTTCTACAGGCAGTGGAAAACAGGTATCATCTCACTCAGTCTCTGGCCTCACTCAGCAGTATGTAATAAAATTGAAACATGGGAATATATGTCATAAAATTTGAATGGGTGATGCACATATACAATTTAGAACTCAGCCAGAAGGCTTGTTAGTTTGATTCCTAAATGCACTTAAAAAATCAATGAACTTTTAGGTCACTGCTTGTTTGTGATTTATCTCTTTGCTTTAATATATATTACCATTTAAGACTTCTCAAGCGGTGACCAGTGATGGATGGTGTTCCTCAGGGGTTGGTACTGGGATTGGTGCTGTTTCGTCTTGGTCAGAGACATGGACACCAGGATTCAATGCAAGTCTGCTGACAACACCAAGCTGATAGCGCAGTTGACACATTGAAGGGAAGGGATGACATCCAAAGGGACCTTGACTTGAGAAGCTTGAGAGGTGGGCCCTTGTGAAGTTCAACAAAGCCAAGTGAAACATTCTGCATGTGGGTTGTGGCAATCCTAAGTAAAAACACAAGCTGAGCAGAGAATGTACTAAAAGCAGCACCCTGACAAGAAGGACTTGGGGATGTTGGTTGATGAGAAGCTCAACATAAGCCTGCAATGTGAGCTCACAGCACAGAAAGCCAGCCGTATTCTGGGCTGCATCAAAAGAAGCATGGCCAGAAGGGTGAGGGATGTGATTCTACCCCTCTAGGTTGCTCTGATGAGACCCCACCTGGACTACTGCATCCAGCTCTGGAGCCCTCAACATAAGAAAGACATGAGCCTGTTGGAGAAAGTCCAAAG
The DNA here is from genome assembly GCA_013398155.1 of Pedionomus torquatus. Classification (NCBI taxonomy): domain Eukaryota; kingdom Metazoa; phylum Chordata; class Aves; order Charadriiformes; family Pedionomidae; genus Pedionomus; species Pedionomus torquatus. The sequence goes on along the minus strand of VZRU01016433.1, from coordinate 3,429 downwards.
AAGAACCATGAAGATGAGCACATCATCCTATGGGGAGTGTCTGAGAGAGTTGGGTTTTTTCAGCCTAGAGAAGAGAAGGCTCTGGGGCGACCTTATAGCAACCTTCCAATACCTAAAGGAGGCCTACAGGAGAGATGAGGAGGAACTCTATCAGAAAATGTAGTAATAGGATGAGAGGTAATGGTTTAAACTGAAAGAGCGGAGATTCAGATTAGATGTCAGGAAGAAGTTTTTCACTCTGAGAGTGGTAAGGCACTGGAACAAGTTGCCCAGAGAAGCTGTGGCTGCCCCATCCCTGGAGGTGTTCAAGACCAGGCTGGATGGGGCTTTGAGCAACCTGCTCTAGTGGGAGGTGTCCTTCTCCATGGAAACAGGCTTAAAACCAGCTGAACTTTAAGGTCTCTTCCGACTCTAACCATTCTAAGGTTCTATGTCTTCTTCAGAAATCATGTTATTAGCCATTAGAAACCTTCTAATGCTCTGTTTAGTCATAGAAGTATCAGGGCTTAATTTGTAAGACCTCCAGTCTTTACAATCATCTATCAGTACCCAGTATAGTTTACAGAGTGAGATCGTATCATAGCACAAAATAGCAACTATCCTTTTCACCTATTTTGCTGAGGTTTTTAGGTTTCCAATTTGTTGTAATCCTTTGAATATTTTCTTCAATATGTAAACAAAAGTAAAAACTAGTGTTACAGGTAAAAAAATAATCAAGGCATGTAGTCCTATTCAATCATATCTATTAAAAGTATTTTTCCACTGCACAAGCATTTAGCCTTGTTCAAAATGTTAAAGACACTTTTTTTTTTTTTTTTTTTAATACTCTAAAGTGCTAACTCAGTTTGGATGCAAGCCCTGAAAATAATCTTCCAATATTAAAAAAAGGAAAAAAGTTTAATATTACCAGGAAAATCAATATCCACAATTTTGTCAAATGCATTAGACACATGTTCATAAAGAATGCCACAGCATTAATCACTTTTGCCAAGGTTCGTTGATTGCTAATGCCCAACTGCTAGGAGTTAGAGACATAGGAGACAAACAATAAATGATACTTTAAAAATTACTCATAAACCAAAGAATATTCAGAGTGGAGCAAGTAAGAAATGAGACATTTTATTTTACATATTTTATTTTTTTTTTTTCACTTACAAACTCCACTGTGTTTTTTCTTTTGCCGGGACAGCTGGGATTCTCATGCTACCAGTGGCACCTAGGTCATTCAACCTCCAGTAACAAAATTAGTGTTATGAGTAAAACTATTTGTACCTCAGAGTTGAGAACTTTCCATCTAGATCAATAGCTTCAAAAATATAGTCCACATAGCCATGGGTGAAAACAAGTGTACAAAAGGAGTGCACAGGAAGTCATTTAGGAAAAGAAGTCAACAACTTCAATTCCTCTCACATTCTGTTCATGGGATCAATCCATATTGAAGAATTTGGACAGGACACCTAATTCAAGAAAGCTGAAAAGCAATGGTCTAGATTATACCCTTTATAGACTGGTCATTTCAAGGGTATTTAGATGAAGGAATAAATCTACTAGGGAAAAAACCAAAAACGCCGGTTTGTGCCAGAGGATTTGTGGGGCAGAACTGAACGATGGCCAGAATACATGTCAGGTGCCAGTAGGCTGCTCTTATGAGATATAAAGCCTTTGAGCTATTAGGCAGGATTAAATGTGAACACAGCTGTGCAAATTTAGGTCAGACCACTCTAAAAAAAAATAAAAAAGAATGAAGAACAACCTCGATTTGTCCTCTGTTTGCACGTGCCTATCAGGACAGCAGTTCTGAGTCCAGCTTGGCACAAATCACTATCTGCTTACAACAGTTAATAATAACCTGCTGTTGGTATTGTGCACAAAATGAAACAGCAGGGAAAATTCAGACAGAAGAGGAGGGAAAGTGAAACAGAAGCAAAAAAAGAGATAATACAAACTTTCACCTGGACTGGCTTCCCACTGCTGCATAATCCTCTTTTTCACCCCTTCCCTAACTCTTCTTTCCCCAACTTGTATTTCTTCTTTGTGACTTTCAAAAGAAAAAGGAGTTTTAAAGTTTTACGTACAAGTGAGAACTAAAACTCCAGACTCCTAAGAACATAATCATCTTCAATCTTCAGCAGTTTTTCTGTCTTATTCCCGTTGTCCACCCGAATCTCTTTTTTTTTTCTTATATTCCCATTTTCAACCTTACACACAAAAAAAGCATCAAAAAGCAGCAAGTTATTTGAAGCCTATTTAGGACACAGACACTTATCCACTGTTCTCACGTTAGACTGTGTTCCCCTCAACTTTATATTCTTCTCAGTCTGGCCTTTTTTGTTCATTTCATACAGTAAATTGTAGCTCTTGAGGACATGTCCTATATATTATTTTCCTGTTCTCATAAAAGAGCCCCTCGATATATGCATATATATTTATTTTATTTTCTCAAGTTCTGCTCAAGTTCATACCTGACTGTTCTCCAAACTCCATGGACATAGGTCTATATTAAGTCCTTGGGAGTATATCGGGGTGTTTAACCTCATTCAAACCTTTAGCAACACCTAAAGGTCAATTCTGTGTTCTGAATAGGTCACATCTGGACATGACACCCAGTTGACCAGCATCCTCCTTGGAAAGATTCCAGCATCAGGTCCTGTAGGGCTGGAAAGGACATGTAGGAAGATGGATGAGAGGCACCCTATTGTAAAAGCCACGTGCCTGGCTGAAGAGTGAGTAAAGAAGGTAACTGCTTTTGAGCATAAACCATCATGTCAATAGAGACATCACCAAAGGATCCAAGTACATAACAGAGGGACTTGACTGTCACCAGGATGCTAACTAACTAGCGACAGCTAATGAACTAGTGACAGCTAAGACAGTGAAAGGCTTATGGATTATATGGGTTTTGGCGCTATTCTGACTGCATTTCCATTTCTGGTAAGGAAAAATTTCATGGCACTCTCTAACTCTGCTGTAAACTCTGCTGTCATCAGAATTTAGATGCTTATATTGCATTTTGCTTGATCAAATTCACTTCAGAGTTTCACTCAGAGAAGTTACAGACTTCAGATGTTCTGAGGACACTTCCTTACTTCTAAGTAAACACAGTTTACATTCATCACACTGATTATCCTTGTTTGTGAAAAAAAATTAATCACAGGGACTTGCTTATGAGATTCATCTCACTAACTATAAATGCCTTCATATGTATGAGGTGTTTCAAGTCACACTGTAGTGAACAGAGATCTAGCAAATGCACTCAGCAAGATTCATGTGGCTGTTGATACCTACTTCTGTGCTGACTACCAAGGGAGCTGAAGGTAACTTAGGTGCAGCCACATGAGCCAAGCCCACATCTAATTAGATGAATGGCATTCATAACAAAATTGCACACATAAACAGGATTTTGAATCACACATGAAAAGGGTGGGAGAG
>VZRU01016431.1:0-53117 GCA_013398155.1 Pedionomus torquatus | reverse complement strand
GCCCATGGCAGGGGGTTGGAACTCGATGATCTTTAAGGTCCCTTCCAACTCTAACCAGTGTATGATTCTATGAAACCTGCCATTTCTCCCAGGAAAGCCAGGAGTCCGCTCCGATATTCACTTGTGTTTAGTTTGCTTGAACTCCCTTAACAATAAAGCACTCAATTCCTTCTCTTTTGAATTAGCAGCAGCCTCCAGCTCTGATCTACTAATGATAATTTTTAATTAGTTTGAGTTGCTCAATTGCTTTTTCCATGGAAAGCAGGCAGTCACGTTACTCCCCAGCTATCTATGAAAAAGGGGGTCACCTCACTGTGCCACTTGCCTTTAAGCAGCAGCCTGTTTGGATTGCACTGGAAAACAGAAACCATAAAGCAAGCCTATTGCACAAGCCCAGACCCACACTGCAAAACCCCAAAGACTTTGTGCACGGAACCTTCTTACTCATTCTAATGTCCTCCTGGAAATGCACTCACTCCAATCCCAATTTCAATGACTCCACTCTCACCCTTTTGAGTGCCTCCATGTAGACAAGCCCTGTAAGAGTTAATACGTGTCTGTGATGGGTTTATGTGTTGCTCTGGGGTTTCTCACAGAATCACAGAATTGTTACAGTTGGAAAGGACCTCTGAGATCACCAAGTCCAACCATACACAAAACCACAATCCACTCCCTACAATCTCAGCCACCAGAGCACGCCCTGAAGTGCCACATCTACTCATTTCTTAAATACCTCCAGGGATGGTGACTCAACCATCTCCCTGGGCAGGCCGTTCCACTGCCTGACCACTCTTTCAGTAAAGTAATTCTTCCTAGTATCCAGTCTAAACCTCCTCTACTGCAACTTAGACCATTTCCTCTGGCCCTATCATTATTCACTAGGGAGAAGAGGCCAACACCCACCTCTCTACAATCTCCTTTCAGGTAGTTGTAGGGGGCAATGAAGTCTCCTCTCAGCCTCCTCTTCTCCAAACTAAACATCCCTCAGCCTCTCCTCATACGACTTGTTCTCCAGGAACAAAAAACAAGGAAACAAAAAAAGTTATGAAGAACAACATCTAAAAGAAACCCTAATCCCCATACAAAAAGAAAAGCAGCAAATTTCCAGAAGCTTTTGGAAAGGTAAACAAATAAATAAAGGCCCATGCAATTGAGATGTTTCAGCAACTATCAGGGCAGTCCAACACTGGAAAAATATATCTCTGTGACAGGGTAACAATGCCGTGCTTTATTTGTGCTGAATTTCCCAAATTAATGATAAAGAATGGATCTTACGCTTCACGCTTTGAAGAAAAATAGTTTCAGGTTCACAGTTAGGTGGATATATCCCCAACCTAATTTGGAGATCAGCCTTAAAGATAAATAAAGCTGATGATTTGTGAACCCAGCTGCAACTTAAACCTAAGTTAAATTTAACCAATTTTTTCTTTCCTTCTGTGAAATTGTCCAGATTGCCCAAAGCTGAGTTTCCATAACATTTTCTATTTACTTTACAGTATCAAATGCTGAGTATATTCTAGTTTCAGTACAGTTTCAAATGAGCTATAAACCCACTGATTTCTCTATGCGCAAAACTATCAAGCCAATGCCAAACAACAGGCAAAGGAGCCTACTAAAAGAACCCCTAGAAACTGAGCTGAAAGTCATGCAACCTTATTTAACCATTTCACTCACCCTACAGGAAAGATATCTTATTATTCAAACAAAAGAATTAGTTATTTTTCAAATATCAGGTAAAATCCATCTTTGCTTTTCCCCATTAGTGCTTTTTCTAATAAAACAGCTTGACTGTACTCTTGCCACACTACAGTAAGGAAAATCACTCAGACTCAAAACTTTTCGGCTTCTCATACAACGTTATATCGTTCCTAGCAAAGGAACAAGAGAATAGGTCATGTCCTAGATATTACCAAATATATTTAAAGTGCATAGACGCACAGTAAAGCATGTGAAGCATGGAAAGACTGTACTTCTTGTTCATGTACTACCTGGAGAGCTTGTCTAAATACCTGATAAACAGTCATGATCCTCCTCAGTCAGGAGAAAGAGTGCCTTCACCTGGCTGAGGTGAAGCATTTCTGGAGTGACACAAAACAAACCAAATCCTCTTCAGGACATCCACTTATAAAGAAGGGTGTAGTAGAAAGATCACCCAAGGAAGAAATCGTTTGGCAGATTGGAAGAGATATTCTCATTTTTATCCTGGGCAGGTGAGTCCAGGTCAGGAGGCTGTTAAACAGTCATATGTCAATGAACCAGCACCCATGGTTGGAACTCCAACATAGAGCCAAGCTCCAACATCCCCTCTAAATCTGCCTCCCATGGAGCTTAATGAAAAGGCTTGGAGTATAATGAGGCTGGTGAGCACAACCTCCTGTGGCAGTTTGCCAGCTAGATGGAGGATATAAAATCTAAGATGATGGAGAGGTCTAGAAGGGAAAAGACTTCTCTCTGGTGGAGAGCTGATTGCACAAGGCTACCTTCTCACAATTCCAGTGTAATTAGGAAGACGAACATTGAGATCTACGTGCACACCCCTATGAGCTCAACAGAAGTTAAGAGTTTGTCATGGGAGAGGCCTTACTTGGAGTGCTAGGCCAAGTTCAACTCTTTGTTTGTGCTTTTGGCTTGTTTTCTGTGGGGAACTCTGCAGGAAGAGATGGTACAAGAGAAAGCAGTGAGATGGGTCAAGATTCATGCTGACAGCCTGCTCACCCAGCACTTAAAAAAAACCTTGAACCACTAAACAGCAGTAGGGAGGGCACCAGAAAGAAGTAACGAGTTTTAGGACTGGAGAATGTCCTACTCTAAAACCCAAAGATGACTGCTGTACACAACTCGACCCATTCCAAGGTTTTGTGACAATTTTAGGACCAAGGAATTATGCTTAGGTGGGAAATTCTTACCAGTCAATAAGAATGGACTGGGAGGGACAGCAGCCAAAAGCTAGTGGAAGGTGCATCACTTCATGTTTTATCTGATGACGATTTTTTTGAGATATGCTCGTAAGCTTGATTTCATTTCCTCTATGATCACATGGTAGGTGGCTTACTCATCTTTTTATGCCAGAGAAACACTCAGATTCCGTCCACACAGGCTATTTTAGAAATAACTGGGAAGGGTAACGGATCCTTACTGGATTTAATTCACATTAACTGTGTACTGCTCAATGTCTAAAAGGTCAGTTGATCTGTTGTATCATGCTGCATTTCTGACAAAATATTCCACTTAACAGTATTCTTTAGTTAGTGTAGCTGAAAAACTGAGAAACACATCAGCTAGGACAGAAGGACACTTAAAAGAGAGAAAGGATGTGTAGGATTAATTGCTATAATTTCTGGAAACTTGCAGGATGTAAAAAGACCTGGGATGAGCTTGGCTGTTAGCTTTTGCATATATTTTAGGTGGATGCCTCATTTAATTTCAGTGAGGGTTGAAGTATGGTCTTAGAAGCAGCATGGTTTGCTCTAGCCTCACCTAAACCTCTGCAAGCCAAGAGGTTTGCATATTGGCCCAACTCACATATTGGGCCACACACCTTATTTGCAAGGTCAAAAAGCAGCTTGCAACTTTGCCATTTCATGGGAATCTAGGAGCAGCACGTCTGAGGGTGACAGCTTCACAGGTGGAGAAGAGGTGATTCAGGCACTTGTCCCCCCATCAGACCATCTCATGTCCCAAACACTCTGGGTCCAGCCCTCTCGCTCTTACAGAGGTCCTCCCCTCTTGGGCACAGAAGGCAGAGTGGGAATTCTCCTACCCACACTGGATGGATGAGGCGAGGCACGGCTGAGCATCAGGGGCATGCTACTGACTTTGCAGCCTGTGCAGCTTCCCAGTTGGAGCCATCCTCTCACCAGCACCCAAAGAGAAGCACTGCTGGACTGCTAGGGCTCTGCTTTTATCATTAGGCATGCTGCATTTGACCTGAAGAAGAGACTAGGCTCATGGAGATAAAGGCTCTGAGCTAAAGGAGCTCGAGTAGCAGACACCTTAATTTTCCAGGGACATCACAGTTTCTGACTGAGAAACAAATCTAGTGTAACATTTATTTGAAGCATAACTGTATCACCCAGCATGGTGGAAAAAAACCCAACCCACACCAAATCCTACCTGCTCACTATGCTAGCAAATGGCAGAGGCTGATAGAGCAGCACCAGACAAAAGCTTTTGTTTCCATTTCTTGTCCCTTCTGAAGTTTAGAAAGCAATTTTGCAGACTGGGGAAAAAAAACCCAACAAACTTCTTTGGGCTGCATCGCCACTAGAGGACTCTGCTGGCAAAGTTGTTGGCTTTGCTACAGTCCTCATCTCCTCTCCTGTGGACCAGCTTCAGAAAGGAAGGAAATGCGTTACTGCTGGCAGATGTTATCTGCCCTCCTGCATCATGTGGGTTTGGAATCTTAATACTGGTTGGAAGGATTCCCGACATACGGAGTGAAAATAAACTGATGGTTCACCTCTGTCCTTTGGCTGAGAAGGTACTCTTTAGCAGTGATACTCGTTTAGCCCCCACGGTGCAGGGAGACATGAATTCGACCAAAGCTGACCTTTCCTAATTCTTACTCATGCACCATTGCCTTTGATGGAACAGAGGTTACGCCACTTCCAATACAAAGCTTCAGGTTAAACTTCACCTGCACAAACTTGAAAATAGTAGCAGCTCAGCAACAGAGATTTTATATTTTTTAACTAAGTTAAAACTGATAAGCCAAACTTCTTACAGAGGAACCACAAGACAGGGTGTATATGACCAGTTCACCTGTTTCATCATGGAACCAAGCTGAAAATATGAATAGTTCAGTGAAAGATATTGGCCTAGCTCACATCCTGCACTACCATGGAAAAACCACAAAAAAAACCCAGTACAGACATCTAGAGAAACAACTTCATCCAAGCTTGGTGGAGGGTGTGCCATGTGGAAGAACCCGCTTTTGGCAAAGCCATTCGGTTTGTGTTTCTATCAAGGAAAAAAAAATATTCCTCTGTCATTAGCTGACAGACAGCTCAGGGAAGGTGTTACCGTTCAACTTCTGCAGCATCATGTCCTGATACTGGAGACAGGGTGAAAGTGGAGTCTACAGCTTTAGATGTGATGATCATAACCAACCACTTCAGTGGACAATGAGAACAAATAACAGGCAGCCTTGGAGGGAGGTCAAATTGCCAGAAACAACAAACCACACTGTTGTGGCTTTTGAGTTACAACCTGCATTAAGGAATATAGAATAGGCTTTCAACAGAAAGTCACACTGAGGTGGATGCTAAGAGCCAGTTCATGTTCCAGAAGAAGGAGGTAAGAAAATGTTAAGTCACCTACATGCCCCTGGGAGGTCACTGAGATCCCTGCAAATCAATCTATCAGATTCGGGAGATTCCATTGTCTTTCTTTGCACACTGACCATACCTATCTGTAGTTTACAGCAACTGGGTAACAAGCTGAAAGGATTGTAAGAAATTTAGGGGAGCCACAGAGGTCCTACTTCTGAGGTTAAACACAGCATTTCTCCTCCCTCTCCATGCCCTGTACTTCTTACACACAGTCTAGTGTCCCTGTGAGAGGATTCCACGGCAGAAGGTGAGCTCCAGCAATAGAGTCCAGCCTTCTGTTCTGTTCCTGCGGCCACTGCCTCACAGCAGCAGCTCAGGTGTTTTCACCCCAGGCTCTGTGCTGGGTCCCTGCTGAGAAACCACCTCCCATCAGCTGCAGGCACTGCCCATGGCCACAGCAATGACACATGCTCTAGCTCTTCTAGGAAGACCTCTACTCTTCCTGCTCCATACCTGTGCTTGTCTGGAAGGTAGGAGAGCAGGAAGAAGGTCTGGGCCACAGCTCTGCTTCCAGAATGAGTGGGGCGAGATAGGACATTTCTTCCCAAGGAAGAAGAAAGGTGGCATGAGAAGGCACTCCAGGCAGGGAAAGTGCACACCAAAATGGGGCGGGAGATGAGCCTGGGTACCAATGCAGCTTTCATACTGACGTGAGGTTTTTAAAGTGTCAGATCTGGCACTTTCTTTAAGGTGCCTTCTAACTCTAGCCATTCTATGATTCTTTTTTTTCACTGTAAGGCAAAAGCACTTCCTGGGTTTTTGTCATCAGAAAGTCCAGAAATCTGATGTTTCTGCAGTTGCACTGAATTTAGTGGAGCCAGAGAAGCTTGTAATATCTGAGAATCTTTTTTCATAAGGCTAAAAGATTCATTTTCATGATTTTTTTTTCATACTTGTAGGGCTAAGTCTCCATGCTTCCCAATTAATAGATACTGGCTTCTCTTCCCCACTCCCCCACTCCACACTGAGCTCTGCCCTACAGACTTCAAGTGCCTTCTGTAATCAGTGGTAAAAAACAGGCCCCTTTCCAAGGGCGCACTTGCCTTCTCTTCTAAACCTTGCTCTTCCTCCTCTTATTACAACTACAACTAATATAAACTTCACAGGTTTTAAATGGCTAAAGTTAAATACTGTTTCGAGTGTCTACACTTGCAGGTTCCAAACCCATCACTTTTTAAGTCAGTTCAGAAAGATTCAGACTTACTAGATTTTAAATGAGATTTGACTCAACCAACCACTGTTAAACAGGATTGTTTTAACAGCACAGCCAGAAATCTTATAAACCCAAATAATGCATTAAAAGATTAATTCCTTTACAATAAAATAGGACTTTAAAAAGCAAAAATCGTTGTAGTATGCTACTGTATTTGATTTGTAACTTTTTCATTAAAGTGGAGCTGCAGAACTTTATCTAAGGAGAGTTTAAAAACCAAACCATTCATCCCAGAGTTTAGGTGAAGAGGAAAGAACGTGGTGCTGCAAAGCACTGTGAAAGGCTGGATGTCAAATGTTTTCAACAAACAATTGTGAGGAGAAAATTGGCCAAAAACCAACCAAACACAACAACAACAACAACAAACTTATTTCCTACCAGTCCTGCACTGCATTGAAAGAGTCTTCACTGGTGATATCGTACATGAGGATGAAGCCCATGGCTCCTCGGTAGTAGGCTGTAGTGATGGTCCTGTATCTTTCTTGTCCAGCTGTATCCTGGAACAGAAAGGAGTATTTAGGCTTTAAGACTTCAGTTCTCAGAAACAGGAATTGTAGTTAGGTCCTACATCTAAAATAAGGCAAGCATTTTCTCTTATTATCTATTTTAGAATTCTCATTTGCTCCCACTGAAATGAACTACACTTAGATTTTAGCATTAATTGGGCTATTGCATCAACTATGACTTGTTAAATGCATTTTGATACATGTACTATTAAAAAAATAACCAAAGATGTCAACCCTTTAATTGCTCTTCCCAGCCTCAATGCAATAATAAAATCTTAGCAGAGTTCACCAAAAGCTGACACTTCAAAGCAGAGGCAATGGAAAACAGTGCAGGACTGTACCAGGCAAAGGACATTTAGTGTCGCAATTTCATGTCACGGTCAGGAAAATATCCTTGCGATAGATACTGCGGGTGACTTGGTTCTTACCTGAGATTAAAGACAACAATTAAAAACCCAATGCAATGAAAATTATTCTGAAAGGTGAATTTAATGTGGAATGTACCAACTATGCTGTCTGAGATGCACATACTAATTCAAGATTTACTAATCCTCTTCTCTTGGTTCAGCTTAAATTCTCTCTAGAGCACTGAAGAATACTTCTACCTGCAGTTGTCATTTCTGTGTTCAGCCTGGCAACACAAAGGTGAAACTCTGGCATGTACAAGGGAAGCATTCTGAGACTTGTGACAGCTAGAAAATACATTGACTACCATCTGTTGGATGCCAGCAGCATTTATTCTGCGCATTTTGGACCCGGGCTCTTAAGCTGAGGCATATTTCTACATCAGATCAGTGGTCCTGCAGCCAATCCATTTACCCTAGACAGGCCTTCTGAACCAGGGAGAGAAGTTGTATCTCTCATTCAGGAGGCACCCATCATTTGAACAAGCATATTCCACTCATCTTTTGGCAAATGGCAACTCTGTGAAACAGCTGCAGGGTGGTAAAAGGCCTTACCTTCAAAGCCCATGTTCAGCATAAGGGGTTGGCTGCTATGTAGTCTTATGGGTCAGCCGTTCTGAAATGAATTCTCCCTTTAGTCCTCCAAAACTCACATTTAAGAAAATTTTTACTGCTCCTGGTTTAAAATGTGATCAAAGCATCTCTTCTCTAGAGAGAGTCTAAAGGACTTACCACTCTAGTGTGATAAGTCACTTATCATTCTCTTATAGAATCATAGAATGGTTAGAGTTGGGAGGGACCTTAAAGATCATCGAATTCCAACTCCCCTGCCATGGGCAGGGACACCTCCCACCAGATCAGGTCGTTCAAAGCCTCATCCAGCCTGGCCTTGAACCCCTCCAGGGATGGGGCATCCACAGCTTCTCTGAGCAACCTGTTTCAGTGTCTCACCACCCTCACAGTAAAGAATTTCTTACTGGTATCTAATCTAAATCTCCCCTCTTCTAGTTTAAAACCATTACCCCTTGTCCTATCGCTACACTTCCTGACAAAAGGTCCCTCTCCAGCTCTCCTGTAGCTCCCTTCAAATACTGGAAGGCTCCTTGAAGGTCTCTCCGGAGCCTTCTTTTCTCCAGGCTAAACAGCCCCAGCTCTCTCAGCCTGTCCTCATAGGAGAGGTGCTCCATCCCTCTGAGCATCTCTCTTGCCCTTTGCTGGACCCTTTCCAACAGGTCCCTGTCCTTTCTCTGTTGAGGACTCTAGAGCTGGACACAGGACTCCAGGTGGGGTCTCACAAGCACAGAGTAGAGGGGGAGAATCACCTCCCGTGACCTGCTGGTCATGCTGCTTTTGCTGCAGCCCAGGATTGGGCTTTCTGGGCTGCCAGCGCACACTGCTGGCTCATGCTGAGCTTCTCATGCATGAGCACTCCCAAGTCCTTCTCCTCAGAGCTGCTCTCCAGCCATTCTCTGCCCATCCTGTATTTGTGCCTTGGACTGCCACGTCCCAGGTTCAGGATGCTTTATCAACTAGTTGGAAGAGCAAGATAAGGCAGCATAGAGCGCTCTTGCAGGAGCATGGAGCCAGCTTCCGATCAGACAGAGCACATCACCACAATCCCAGAAAACACGCAAGGTGCAGCAGGTGGGAAACGACTCAGCTTTAAAATCCTCCTGTCCATCATTCCCATACGTGCAGCTTTGTTTTTGCTGCGTGCGAGTGACAGCCTCGGCCCTTCCCGAACACATGCCGGCCAGTCTCTGAAAGGGGAAAACATCAATGATCACCTGCTGCTCTTCACCAGAATATCACAGAGGCCCTCAGTGGGAGGAAAGCGCTTTTAAATAAACTCCCTGCAGCTTGCTTAAAAGGCCCTGCCTATTGCACTACCGTGAGATTATCCACAGCTGTAACACACCACGAATTTCCCAGTGGAGAGATCATGCAGCAGGAATATTTCTGTTTCTCCACCCCACTTCTAGAAAGAGAAGGAATTTTTCCCTGAAACTTGTGCATTTATTTCAAGACAGGGTAGTCCATTGGCTGATCGTGCTGAGGCGTTGCACGCTGATTGAGAAAGAGTCCTCCTGTTCCCTCCTGACAAGAGGTACCAAAATGAGGTGGACTCACAGCTCGAGTGACCATTTCTTCTCCTGCCGTTGACAAATCTATCACAGAGCACCCTTGTGTTCATGGCCACCCACATCTATCATAGACATCCAGCTGCCAAATTGCTAAACCAGCCATGCCAGCTAGATCCTGACCATATTTCAAGTGGGAAAGGCCTCAGCAGCAATAGCATCCTTCTGTTCCTTCAGAGACATGGTAGTTGCTTTATTTTAGTCTGATTTCCTAAGGCCATGAGGATTATTAAATCATCTGTCTCCACATGTATACACTTACTATGACTCTACTGACTTTTGATCAAATACGACAGAGGGGAAACACTCTCAAAGGTACGTTCTTATAAATGTCATGGAATTAGCTGGTGAGGTGAAGGAGACCTTAAGCATACCTTAGATGGGGAAAAAAACTTGAGTGCAATACCTATCTTTTTCCACAAAGGATCCACAAGGGAGAGGCTTTTCTTCTTTCCTTTCAGTATCTGAAGGGAGCCTACAGGACAGGGACTCTGTCGGGAAGTGTAGTGACAGGACAAGGAATAATGGGTTTAAACTGGAAGAGGGGAGATTTAGATTGGATACTGGGAAGAAATTATTTCCTGTGAGGGTGGTGAGGCACTGGAACAGGTTGTCCAGAGAGGTTGTGGATGCCCCATCCCTGGAGGTGTTCAAGGCCAGGCTGGATGGGGCTTTGAGCAACCCGCTCTAGTGGGAGGTGTCTCTGCCCATGGCAGGGGGGTTGAAATTGGATGACCTTTAAGGTCTCTTCCAACTCTAACCCTTCTATGATTCTATGATTCATTCCTCATTAGGAGAAAGGCCTATTAGTAACTTGTCAGATCTTGCAACCAACAAAAAGAAACAAATCCATAGGAAATCAGACTTCTTCAGCTCTCATGCTCACAGTGTTATTGTTTTACACCTGCATTCCCACATTCTTCTGCCTCCCAAATCTCATCTTCTATTTTGTGCTCTGTGTTTAACGAGCGCTCGTTTTGATTTAGGCCTTGGGGCTGTGACCAGGCAGTAAGCAACTGTAATGCACACTGTCTAGCTACACACAGAACAATTTGGAAATAAATTAAATTTGACAAAGGCGCAGAGCAAGGAGTTAGCTCCGAGAACGTACATCCAGACCGTCCTGGGAAGCAGCCCCAAGGACTTTAAGGGTGGCTTCCAAAATATGCTCTGGTACCATCCCACTGCCTCGCCTCAATGAGGAACTAGACTCACCCCACAGAGTTCATCTGTGTTAAAGGCAAACTGTGCTATTGCCCAAAATTTCTGAAACTGATTAATTCTGGTTGGCTGATTTCAGTATTCTGTCTGTGAACCCTTGTGTGGGAGGGGTGGGCTGCAATTTATATGTGAGTGAGAGACAGAAACTTGGCTGCAGGAGGCACCGAACCCCAAAGGGCTTCATGCGTTTGCTCAGTCATAACCTGCTCTCTGGTTGGCAATGCACTTACCTCGTTAGGAAAGCAATTTGCATATTCATTAGTGTATGCTTAGGTGCCTGCCTTCTCAAGTTATGAAAGGGAATGGGGAAGGCACCCTACATTTCATGGTATATAAAGTTTATCCATAACCTTGCCCTGGTAGCAATGTGGTACAATGCAGAGCTGTGATTCATCTCTACGTGAGTCACTGATGGACTCCTCTCCTTGTTTTACTGTACAGGTACAGAGCATGTCATCTCCCCTTAAAGGTGTTTAGTTGCATTTCTGCAAATCCATTTGATTTTTCCCCTCAGGTTACATTAGCTTCTTAGACAGCTATAAACTGGCCCGTTTTTTTGACTCACCCCATGTTTTATGCTAGCTTCAGTGAACATCACACCCTCCCCGACACTTCAAAATAAATAAAATAAAACAAACTGCAAAATCTGAGCTCAGTTTCTTCAGCATTGACAGTAGGTGCCCTTACCTCAGTTTAAAACGCTATAAAACTCAGGTAATAGGCTTTTCAGTGGTTTATGTGCAAGATGTTTACCTAATGAAGAACCAAATAACAGACGCAGATTGCATCTCAACCCCCTCCCCAAGTTGTTTGGAAGATTTCCAGGTAGACCACAAACTCATTAGAAGACAAGTAGATGAGGTGCAGGTAGGGATCAGCACAAACCCAATGTAGCTCTAATTAACACTCTAGCAAATGCCTGGGAAGAATAGCCTGAGCCCTCAGCATTCAGAAGCCTGCTTGGCTGTCCCTGATGAGGAATCAGAAAGCTTGGTTGTAACCAAGCATGGAAGGGTCTCTGGGAGGTATATCTACACTAGTGTGCTAACAACTCTCTTCTTTTGTAGTTTATGTATATGCACCAGTCCTTGATACAAACAATTAAAAAACCCCACAAGACCATTAGTTGGAAGCTTGAAACAAAAATTTGAAGGCTTCGCATTAATGAGCAATCAAAATTCAGTGTTTATCAAAAGACCTAAATGCATTTGCATTATGTGCAGATGCCCTTTACTCACAAGATCCATCACCTAAACATTCAAGACAGGAGCACAAGCAGCTTTTCTTAAATTTACTCGGCTGTCTCGACAGAAACAGCAAGATACTTACACAGGAAATATATTTGAGTTTTTAAATCATGACAGATGCTCTTTGCTGCAGGTCTGAAAAATCAAACTCTCTGATTCCAAACCACTGCTCTTCTAGTGAAGATTTCCAGCCATAAGTTCTTTCTTCTAAATAAAATGTCACTGAAACTTTTCATCTGTACTGGATTTAATCCCCTCAGCACCATGACTGTTCTATCAGTGCATGTGACAAACACTCTCTAAAGAAATAAGCCTTCCAATTTTTTCAATTTTTTTTTTTAAAGGATTATGGTTTGATTTTGTTGTTTTTTTTTTTTTTTTNAATAAGCCTTCCAATTTTTTCAATTTTTTTTTAAAGGATTATGGTTTGATTTTGGTTTTTTTTTTTTCTTCTTTTTTTTTTCTTTTTGTTGTTGTTGTTGTTTTTCTTTTAGAAACAGAATAATATGTAAGAATAAGAATCAACTCTTGTCCAGCTGGTTGGCAAAAATTACAAGATGCACGTACTTAGCATCATTCTTGCTTGGGCTGCCCAGAGTCAGAACAGAGGCTACATTAACCCCAACCACCATTACCGACCACAATTTTGGGGCTTCAGTAAGCAGTGGTGAAGGAGAGACCTCTTCTTCCACACTATTCAGCATGACATCATTTCACACCTTGTTTGGAGGTTGGTCAGCCTTGGAGACAGGATAATTGACTTCATGGCCCCGTGGTTATGGGGGCAGCAAGTTGTTACACAGTGAAGTGTGAGGGAACATCTGACTCCCCGCAAACACAGATCAGTTCTCAACAATACTGGCCACCTCAGCTCCTCTTCTCTATAAGACAGATAACCTGAATAAGTAAGGAATAATGGCATAGCCTGAAGACAGAGGTCTGTTTGCCCTGCTCCAGGCCAGTCTGGGGCTCAGTAATGCTAGAGCCCTTCACTTTCCCTTCGATTGGAGCTCCCAGATGTTCCATTAACACACACACATTTGTTTGCAAAAAGTGGGGTTTTGTGTGGAAGCCACCAAGAATCAGCTAAATAGAAGTCACTTTGAGAAAGAGGAAGGGAGAGGGGTGAAAAAACCAACCATGAACCACAACAGTGAGTGAAAAGAGTGACCTTGGGCAGACTGGTAAGTGCCATTAAGAAGAGAATGCTAATGCTGAGCTTACTGTTCCTGATGGCAGCTAGAAATAGGAATAAACAGGCAAGAAAGATGAGTCACTGGTTAAGACATGGGAAAGATGTGATGTCATGAAAAGCCTGTGAAGTTTCAATTGCTGCCAGGAGCAAAATAACACCTGGTTCCTCCAGAGCTCAGCTCTGATTAAAATGCCCCAGTTCACCAGATTACATTAAGTATGGGTTATTTTTTTTTCCCCTCTCTTGTTATTGAGTGCTCCCATTGCCCAAGAGTCACTGGAACCTACTCAACATATTTAGATACCTTGAGAGCCAGTTTCCTTTGAGCAGTAGTAGCGATATGCAACAAACCGTTTCTGTCGTGCAGAAAAACCAACCCACCAAAACAAAATATCCTGTTTTTTTGTTAAAAGGCTCTATCCTTGCAAAGTGCTTAATTAAACATTTCCCTACTACGGCTATCTTCAGCCCTTTGGAGGCAGTAAAACCAGAAGCCTTGTATAATTTCAGTCCCACCACTTGCAGAAGCTTCATTTTTGCCATCCTATCATGCTTGCCCTGTGCAGAAGCTCCTATCACCCTGTTTTCCGTAACACTCCCACACCATGGGGACTGAAGTTTTACAAAAAGAGACTTTTAATACATGCACATCCTACAAGAGCTCACCAAAATCTGGTCAGTCATCAGAGGCCTCAGTCTTTCCCAACACACACTTTCAAAATCGTCCCCTGGACGACAGTAGCTGATTGTCCCTTCAGGTAAGGCATAGCATATACTTTTATTTTTAAAGTACTTTTGTAAACTAAGCTGATGGATAAGGAGGAAAGGTTAGTGTCGGTTGACCTCATCCACCATTAAAACATTTCTGGTGGTTGGGAACCCCCAGTTCTTTAACTTTGCTCAGAAACTCCACACCATTTAAGAAAAACTGAATCACTGAAAATGCAATGGGGTGCAATTGCTCAGCAGAATGCAATCTCCAAACGGGAACCAGGCCAAGGTACTGTGATTAACACTCGTGCTCATGACCTAGTAAGATGTTAAAAAAATTATTTCCATTTTCCCCAGTGCCTTGAGATTGTAGTGAAGATTAGCAGCAGTTGCCCTTCTTGATCTGCCAAACAGCAAGGAGGATTGAAAAAGGGCTGCTTGCTTATGAACGTTATCTGCTCTTCTCATCTTTTTGTAGATTGAGTTTCCCTGTTAGAGCATTTAAAAGACAGTGGCTGCAAGAGAGAAATCACATGAAGAGGCACGTGCAGAGATTAAATTAATAGTGCACATTTCTTAAATCTTACAGAATTGAAAAGGCACATTTTTCATGACTAAGGATGAATATGAAGATCAGTCTGGTATTGTTTGATTCTTCCCGATCCAGTTACCTTGATAGAAAAAAATTAAGATATGCCAGTACTCAAAATACATAGCATCCACACCACATACCTACTTCCAACTTCCGCTTCTTTAGCTACAAATAAACAGAAGGTAACAACAAAGTTCAGCGGTATGATGCACTTGAAAGCCCATCCTCCGTGGACAAGTGATAAAACCATCACTGCTATGATAAAAAAAAATAATAAAAATTTGAGTAAATATTAAGAATGAGATCCTATAATGAGCAGCTTTTTTAAAGCACTAAATGCATTTTGATATAAAAATATTTTGCCAGTTCTGCGAGATCTTTTTAGTTGTCCCACATACATCCTTTAATCCTGTTAATCAACCACTGTAAGAACAGCTGCACCATGCCCAGGTGTCTGAGCAACGTTAGCAACTATAAGCGTTATTAATTAGCTAGGGTTGTTGAGAAGCAGATAAATTAATCACAGCCACAGTGCTTCAGAAGCAGCACCAACACTACTGCAAAATGAGCAAGCGTGGACATCCTCAGTGGCCCTGCAGGGCAGCGGATAGACCTGCTGCAGTCCAGCTACCGCTGCGTGGGTAACACTAGCCACAGAGACCCACGGAGACGTATGGTGAAAGGAAAATCTCAATCCACTACGAATCAGCTGCCCAAAGAACAAATGCAAAAATGCACAAGGAGGAAGTTAAAAAGACCTGCGGTACAAATCTGTCTAAATTCAGTAGCCTCGTTCTTTGATCTGGAAAGGAACAAGGACAGGTGAAGGGAATTAGCATTACAGCGCTATTGGCCTTCCTCCCCCTCCAACGCATGCGAGCGAAACAGAGCAAAGCCCAGCTCAGAGAGCAGCAGAACAAGACCCAGACTTCCTGGAGCCTATTTCTAGGTGATCAAATGTCATGGTAACCAGCCAGAGAAAGAGAGAGAGGCAGGCAGTGAGAGGGGCTGCTCGGATGCCCTCCAGCTCCGGTACCCACCACCTCAGCAGCATCACCGTGGTACCCAGTCCTGGCCACAGCCGCAGCGCTCTTGGCAAGACCTTCAGGTAACTCATTCATAAAGCAAATATTTATGTCCCAAGGTGTTTATGAAGCTCAATGACTTTATGCCCAGGAGACCTGTTAGCACCTTGAACTGTTAGAAAACTTAACACTCTGCTATGAGCATCCCTGCTAGGGCTTGTTCTGGGCAAGGGAAGATTTCTGCTTATTTAGTAGAGGATTAGAGCTAAAACCCCCCAGAGATACTATGTCAAGAGGGTCAATTC
Organism: Pedionomus torquatus; assembly: GCA_013398155.1. Taxonomy (NCBI): domain Eukaryota; kingdom Metazoa; phylum Chordata; class Aves; order Charadriiformes; family Pedionomidae; genus Pedionomus; species Pedionomus torquatus. The sequence continues at coordinate 37,227 of VZRU01016431.1, read as the reverse complement.
TAAGACAAACTGCTCAGAAATTCTGGGAAGGTGTTTATGATATTTCTAAGGTTAAAATACCACATCGAATTACAACCATGAGGCAAGAACACGTGCTTTAAACTGAAAGGCAGCAGCAAGAAAAAAAGAAGATAACCAAACACAGTGTATATTAAGAATCACATGCCGCTTAAAAAACGTATTTTTTTAAGGTCTTTAAAGACTGAATGTTTAATTTTTCAAGATTTGGTGGAAATTAAGAGCTGATCAGGCAATTTCCAACTTATTATCACCCAAATTAGGAAAAAAGCCCCACTGCTGAATCCAGGTGACCATTAAATAAAAATATAGAGACACTTAAGGTTCTAGCACTCAAGAAGGTAGAAGGAAAGCTTAAAGACAACAAAACCCAAGAACAATCTGAAGGTCATAAATTGGAAAGTAAGCAAAAAGGAGCAGAAATAGATACATATCTCACGTCATTGGAGTTTGAAATACATTATCCAAATTTTGGAATTAGTAATAACATAGATTCATCTCTCATAAGTTTATATTTGATAGAAGTGTGCACACACAAAAGCAATGCAATAACTAAATCTGATACAGCTCTTCATTGGTGACATGAAGAGGTTTCTGTTTAAGTTCACAAAAATGTAAAAAACCAATCAAATGGAATTCAAAACTTTCAAGTAAACCCACATCTCTGCTGAGAATAGAAAGGAAGAGTTTCAGCTAAAGGACAGCTATTTTGGAGTAGTCGTAAGCATCTTAAAATAGAGGCTTAGAATTCAAGTTCTTCATCAACCACAACAGTAGACGCATGATGATGCTCAGTAACAGCGTAAGACAAAGAAAATAATCTGCTACCATTTACCGTAATGTTTTCTATTGTAACAACATGGTCCAGATGTTAAACTAGAAATTTCATTGTGTAGCAGCTGCAGACGGCTCTCCTGCACTCCTGAGGCAGTTCAGTAAGCAGCTGTGAGGTGCCTTTGAGGGTGTCATATGGGTATAGAGATTGCGCATCTCTTGGCGTGAGGTCCTTTTGCACACTATTTTACAGAATCATAGAATCACCTAGCTTGGAAGGGACCTTTTAAGATCATCTAGTCCAACCAATGGGGGGAAAAAAAAAACCCAACAAAAAAAACACACACAAAAAACCCAACAACCATAAACAACACACCACTAAGCCATATCCTTGAGCACCAAGTCAACTTCTCTCTTGAATACCTCCAGGGATGGTGCCTCAACCACCTCCCTGGGCAGCCCATTCCAATACCTGACAACCCGTTCAGTAAAGGAATATTTCCTAATATCTAACCTGAACTTCCCCTGGTGCAACTTGAAGCCATTACCCCTTGTAATCACCCACCTTTATGGAGATGCCATCTCTTCCTTTCCAGTCGCAAAGGGGGTCACGAGCAAACAGCTCTTGACGTACACGTGACATGTTTTGCTGTTTGGTATTTTCACTGCGTACTAATCCCTTCATCACCACAACACCTCCCTGCTCCGCCCAGGCCATGCACTGCTTCCTAGCCTTTGGCCAGTGGACACACTAAGTGCCTAAGTGGCTCCGATCTTATCGATATAAAGCACATCTTCATACTGGCCTTTTCAGAAAGACAGAGGAAAACTACAACTGACATTCAATCAACCTTCTAACCCAGTTCCAGGCTTCGCTCAGACAGTCCCTCCCTATCAAGAGCTGCTTCTCCCCACTTTAAGATCAAAAGGGGCTATGATCAGATTTTCCCTACCACCATTACCTACTTGAGATGTCCCAATGCCTTCTTTCACCAGTTGTTTAGAAAACTGACTTTTAGTAGCTCTTCTCATCAGGAATCATTGTATTTCTTCTAAATTAAAGACATGGCACCTAAGCTCATCTTAGGAGCAAGCCAAGCCAAAACACATTCTTCTAGTCCCTTTTTCATGGACAAACAGTTTTGCCACAGGTTCCGGCAAGCAGAGGAAAGGAAGCCCTCTCTAAAGGGAAAAAAAAAACACACCAAAACCCCCAAACAAACAAATAAAACAACAAAAAGCCAACAAAAACATGTATCTTTGAAGGCCTAGCTCATTGAGAAAGATCCCAAAAAGCCAGAATACATTTCAAACAGATTTAGCAAGCAGACCACAGCAGGATCCATCACAGCATGTCCTGCAAGCAGGTCAGAGAATGAGAAAATCACGTCAGCGCTTCAGATGATCAGGATTTCAGTGAGAAATCCTGGCCTAAATTGAGGCTGGACAGATGCTGCTGGGCCCACCCTACATTGCTTTTGAGTATAATCAGCTGGAAAACGAGCACTAATGGATGTTCACACCAGTGTGAATCTCGTACAGGTGAAGTCAACCAATAAAGAATTAATATTGACAAGAAAAATACTGGTGGAGGACTCTATCTTATTCCTAATGATTTATTATGCCATGTGAGGCATAAAAGGGACAGACTATTTCAAACCCAACTTGCTGCTAGGCTCATACGTGCACACGTTCACAAGTGGTAAGGGTCAAAGAATTGTCATCCGAGCAAGAAAAATGTTAGCTACAGAGAAGGTTTTTACCACAGCAGCATTGTTCACGCTTTTTACAGGGTTTGAGTGAGCTTCTGCTGAAGGCAACAGAATTACTTTTAGGGGGGGGCAGAACTGTGAGGCAGAGTGGACTGTGCTACAGGGACTGCTGGTCCCTGATGGTGCACTTACCTGCTCTTCTGATGGAGAGCAGCTCTTTTGCTACGTGCCTCCAACTTCATCTGTCCTTTGCCATTCTCACCAGTGGGGACCTCTGCGAGGGTCTCAAGCACAGTCTGTACTCACCAGGACCACTCACTTCAGCCCAGATCCGGGGAGATGACCTGGGGCAACTGAACTTTGATATAAAACAAGCCCTGAAGCATTGGAAGGTCCTGCCTGCATCCAGTGACCTCAGAGAAGAATCCTGCATACTTTCTCCCATGAGGCTAAGTTTCTAGACGAGGAAAAGAAGATACAGCGTTTTCCATGTGTGTTTCTCAAAGCACACAGCAGATATCAGCACGAGGAAAGAAGGCTGTAAAAAGAGCTGTTAATGACAACTCCAGACCACCTTATTTAAAGCGAATGAAAATCCCAGGTGCAACAGGGACAGCATGAGATCATATTTGTACAGAACACTGAACGTGGATGATGCTTTAGAGATCAACAAAAATACGGAGGCATCATTCTTCATTATGTTCTGTCAATTTTACATTAATATAGCTCAATATAAAATAGGGAAAACTGCACAGCATCACCCCAAGCAAGTGAAGGTTTATCAACAAATCTGTAATTGAAGCAATCACAGTATCAAGCCCAATGCAAACACACGTTCATGCACAAGCATTATGTTGCTTCCTAAATCACCCAGACTGTCCGCCAGCAGAAAATTGACAACAGACTCTCTGGCTCGTCAGCTCAGTTCAGCAAAGGGCAATTCTCCACTCCATTACCATCGCGAAACACTTCCCAGCTTAGGAATGAATCTGTCCTGTCACATTGGGGAAAACACACGCTGAAATATTTATCAAATGAAACCGGCTCCCTTAGCGAGAACAAACCTCTGGGCTGATTGAGCTCCTCTGCTTTCATGTGGAGCTATGTGATTTGTCTGGAGAAGGTGCAACAAGTTGATGTTTTGAGGAATACAAGTTATTTACTAGGACTGAGACAAAAAAAAAAAAAAAAAAACAAAAACAAACACAAAAAAAAAAAAAAAAAAGACAACAACAACGACAACAAAAAAGAGGCTCTTAGGACTAGTTCTTGGTCCCACTCCAGTCCAAATCACTCCCCCTGACCAAAAAAGGTGCAAAAAAAACAAAGTCTGGAGCAAAGCATAAGGTGTAAGTGAGCAGAATGAGATCTGCCAATGAGCTTATGCATTTTAGCACTAAGGGGACTTTGGCCACAGCGTAACTGTTTCAAAACCTTATGAAACTACATTTAAATGAACCACAGTCTCTGCCCACGGCTATTTTGCCTTAACTCCAATATCAAAAAATTATAACTCAACCCAATTTTGAAGGCTCTAGAGCAGCAGGGGAAGCTTTTGTTGTTGGCTGCCTGGACCTGGCCCTAATGCTATATATCAAGATTCAGGCAGTGACAGTATCTGGCCTTTCTGCAGAACAGAATGATTTCTGGTCTTGCAGGAAACAGATAATTAGTTTCTGTTTCACTGGTATACTCATACCGCAATCACTAGACTCAGAAGAACAGAGTCCAGAGAACAAAACGTATCCCCATTTTAAGCATTAATAAAATTAATATAAAGAAGTGAAAGGAAAAAGAGAAAAGCCAGCTTCTGTCCTCACATGGCACCCAGGTCTTCTTTTTCCATCCAATGTACCAAAGTTAAAGTAATTTCCTTGGACCAAAGGTTTTCTCTTCATCTTCTGACTCAGTTGAAAAATTGTGAAAGCCACAATAATGTCCAGATCTCTTTGTTTAGATGTCTCCTTTTGCTAGTTTTTCAAATGAAGCCTGAAGAGAAAGCAGAAGATTTCATCCCTGTCCCACCAGCACTCACAGCCCCATGACAAAGCACATGGGTGAGGACAAGTGCATCCTGTCCTGCAAACTGAGAGTTCCCATATATCCCAGACATCCTTTGTGGCAGACCATGTGGTGGCATCAGAACTCATCTCCCACCAACACCTGCAGCTGAGAAGAGGGAATCCTAACATCTAATCCTCAATGAAGAGTCTTTTGCCACAGCTGAGCAGTACTTTGTGCCAGCCTTCCTGATGCTTGGGGACTAAAACTTTCCTAGACCCTACTTATCCTCATCAAGTAGGACATGGATAAATATGCAGTGGAGCTTCATGCACAGTACATACTCTTCTTGGAGTCAAACAGTCAGACAATAAGTATTAGATGATAAAGTGTCCTTCCACATCACTAATGATACCGTATCAAGTCAGCCCTGCATTCATTAGGACAGTTATATCAACAGACAGCAAATGTTATATAAAATCTCTTAGATAAGAACAAGCAACGTTCTGGCACATGTTTATCTCCATTTAATTAATGAACAGACTACTTACAGTCTATCTCGTGAAATAAGATGTAAACATAAATGACCTCTACATATTCCCTATCTTTCAAAGCAGCTCATTGACAAGAGCTTTCGGAACAACCTCTCATCCGCACATGCCCCCGTGCTATGCCCATTGCTCTGCCACTTTGGAAAAGGAAGAGGCTGCATTTTTGTGTGGAAAGAAGAAAAACAGCGGGTATTAAAGGAGGATGTCACTTCCAGGGGTCTGGCCACACTTGGCACTCGCAGAGCTGCAGAGAAATCTGGCAAAGCTCAAGACATTCGAAGTCAAAGCCACATTTTTTTCCATTGCCTTTTGTCAGTTTGTGACACAGCCTGAATGTCAAACAATTTCATAGGATGGTAATGCAGATTAGTGCACAGACTGCACGGAAACTTATAACCACACTCTGGAGAAGCAGAGTTTTCACCAACTCTCCATCCACATGGTTACTGAAAAGCCATTTCTCAGACATTATTCTCACATTTCAGGAACAAATGATGGAAATACAATTAATGAAATTATCTAATGAAAACAGAAACTCGATTAGAGGCTTCCCATTGTGTCTCAATTAGGCTGTGCTTAGGTCAGAATTCCCAGGTATTAATAGGATTGTTGAAACAAAGAAAATGAACAACTGAAGGGGAAAAAAATAATGCTCATAATTAGCATCTTTGTTGCACTAAAGGTATCGCAGAGCTTCAACTGCAGCATATAGCATCAGAGAGTTTTCAAACACACCATTATAATAAAAGGGAAAACAAGAAATTCAGAGAGAATGTGATAAATTAACTTGATATTGCCATGGTAAACAGCTCTACAATCTTGTAAGAAAGATTAAAAAGATCACAAGTTGCCATGGTACCATTGTTCCTTCCAGCATTGTATTTTCAACACAAAATTGAAAACTTTAAAGGCAACATGGAGCTGTACCATCTCCACTGCAGATTCATTCATCCTCTTCTGTGGGAAACTGCAATAACCAGCACAGGATTTTTTTAGAATTTCTTTGTTCACAGAAGTCACCAGCTTGTTATTCATAATTCATTATAGTTTCCACAATTTGAAAGTGAAATAATTTCTGGAGGCAGCTTTCCAATGTGACTTCAGACAAAGCATCTGAACCAGATTTTGCTCTCGGGTGCGCTGCCGTAGAAGCTGGAGTTTTCTGGGTTTGTCTGATCTCAGCCGAGATTAGCAGCTGATGTACTGCTCATTCACTTGCTGAACACTGACAAAAACCTGCCAATTACAAAGCACGCTCCTGTCACTCCAGATGGACAACCCCAGAGGGGCAGCTCCAGAAACAGGAAGAGAAAAAGCACGTCGTACCGTATTAAAGCAAGGGAGACAAGGGCACATCACCAGGACCTTTTCGGAGACCTGCTGAGTCTTTGTGAGGACCTTTCTCTCTTCATTGTCCTTTTACCAGCAAATGCTTTCCTCCCAATGACACAACCGCCTTCCTGCCTCCATTGATTACTTCTGGCCACTTCCAGTGCCCTAGACCTAACTGTATCCCATACTGTCCTTGCAGAAAAGAACCTGAATTTGTGTGAGAGACAGGTATCTATACACGCAGGTATGACAAAGCCACCCCCAGGACTGCTTTGTGCACTTCCTATAGCAAAACAGGAATTCAGTTTCAAGGAATGAAGAGTTAATATATAAAAGAAAGACAAAAAAAAACCAACAAAAAAACGGAAGAGAAAAGGAACAGCAGCCTGGAGGTAGCTATTCATTAATATAATGAAATACAGATTGGTTTTGCCACGGAGAAACATTAGGTTTCACAGGTTTGAATTAAGACTGTACTTCATTTGCCTGTATGAGCGCAGGCGTTAACTGACAGGCGATACTTTCCAAATAGCATATACAAACTGCCTCGTGGACATATCAAGGCTGTCATCTGCCACATCTAAGAGGAGATGCCACCTTGCTGCTCAACAGGAGCAGATTAAGTTTCCGCAAACCTCTTCCCGATCTTAGCAACCGTGCTCATGTCACACGAACGACTCCCACAAAACACACAGCGAAAGCAGGACGGTCAGGTTGCATCGCTCCGTGCCCAAGGAGAACACTACGCTTGGCTACCGAGCAACTCTTCATACGTCAGCAGGACTGTGTCCTTCACAAGAGCACCAGCTCCTCCTCTCGACACATCGCATTTTTTCAGCTCCAGAGTCCCCCACGCAACCTCACGGGCACTAGTTGCCAGCAGCCCTGCTTTCACCTTGGAGCTGCCCTGGGAGAAAGCCATTGCAGCCCTGCCATCTGTGGGCACTCGCCAGCTTCCATCACCTGTGAGCTTCTTCTCCACGTGGGACAGTTTCCTGCCCACACACAAAGCTTGACCCCATCATGGGACCTTGTGGGGAAAAAAGCAGCAGAGCTCCTCTCTTCCTCCTTGGGCTCTTGTCTACTTAAATAAGTTTTCTTCACATGGCTCACCTTGGTAGCACAGGCAGTGGGATTACTCAAGTGCTGTAGCAAAAAAAACCAGAATCATTCAGGTTGGAAAAGACCTTTGGGATCATCAAGACCAACCATCAGCCCCACTCTATAAAGTTCTCCCCTACACCATATCCCCCAACATCACATCTAAAAGACTGTTAAACACATTCAGGGATGGTGACTCGACCACCTCCCTGGGCAGCCTATTCCAGCGTCTGACCACTCTTAACATCATGCAGAGGCAGCTGTAAAAGATCCCACTCTTTCTTCTCCTCAGGCAGCAGCTGTGTCTACTGTGATTACTTTCATAAGTCACTCAGACCCATTGCTATCACCGACTATATGGTAGATTATCACTTAATGTTCTTATACCCACCTCCTTGAAAGAGTACTTTTGTCCAGGTGGAAAAAGCCTCAGGGCCTAGACATCAGCCAGGTCTCCCAACAAGGAGAGCAGCTGACTTGCTATGATACAACTTAATTTACTGGCCATTCAGAAAGATTTTTATTTCAATACCATACTCATACAGGTGAGAACAGTGGAGTTGGTTGTTCAAACTTGTATACTAAGAGTGAGGCATGTTTATGAAGCATTTGCAGGATCGCGACATCGATAAGTTGACATGACTTTTGGGGAGCACAGGAGAAATAGTCACATAAAGGAAGGAGTTAGCCCTTTTAAGTTACTTTACAAAGACGAGCACTTCATACCTTGGCTGATTTATACCCACACAATGCAACAGGAAGGCTTCCTACCTACAGCTGAATGCTCACAAGAAAAGAGATTTTAGCCCGAGGTTGAGATGTTGCATCCAACAATCTGCTTTGTCTTGATATTTTCCACTCTGATATTATGGTTTTTCTCCCTAAGCACCATGTACACAAACATCTAAAATGAACAGAACTCCAGTAAATGAAAAACTAAAGGACCAATTTCAAAGCCTGGTCTGAGCTGGATGCCTAGAGCTCATACACCACCAGCAGGAGTTCAGTAGTGCATTTGAATAACCTTGTTCGGAAACTTCTTAGATAAAGAGGTTATTTGGGCACTCTTGACCCACAAGCACAAATTTTGCTGAAAAATGGCACTGGGTAACCCTCTTCCACCACAAAGTGTGGTAGATGGAGGCTGCTACGATCCAGCAGCTGGAGGTTTTCACACACCCCAGCACTGGGGTGCAAAGCTGCAAGCCCCCAAACTCTGTACTACTGCCCGGTTAGCGGGTTTTTGGGGTGAGGTGGATTAGGGATTAGTGTGTTTTTTGTGTGTAGGTTTTGGGGTTTTTTGGTGGTGGTTGCTGTTGTTGGGCAGATTTGGGGTTTTTGTTGGGGTTTGCTTTTTTTTTTTTTTAGTATTACCAATTTTGTGAGGCAAAGAAACCTATCTATCCCAGCCAGACATAGTCAATGTCTTAATTTGTATTGACAGAAGAATGCGCTGTCACAAGCAGAATAATGTGCCTTCTCCTTTTCGTCAAGGAGTAACTGCTGAGAAAAATTTCAAACTATTCCAACACATTTTTACTGTACTTTTCAGGCATGTCATACAAACATTATGTATCAGCTGCACTACAAACTGAAGCAGTCTTTTAGACATGATAGATTGTTTCTCATTAGCATATCCTCCTGTCAGTAATCAAAATCAATCAACTTAAATCAAATTAATTCTCCATGTGTTAAAATGTACACCACATGCTGGCTGAAATGTATACCAAAGCAAGATTCTGCTGCTGTAGAAAGCTTCTTTCTGCAGCTACATCTAACAGCAATATTGGGTCGATTTCCATTAAAATACTAAAAGAAAAGAAATCTTTGTATAACAATGTTCAACCAGTCTTGTGTAGCTCCAAAGGATCAATTAACCAACTTGTTGAAACTGGCCATTAGTGACCCATCACAATACGTGCTGTCTCTGTTGGGTCCAATCTAGGGTTAAACGCAGGAGTTTACTCTCTGAGCAAACAGGACCTCTGAGAAATCACAATTCACGAGGCGTATCTGGAGTCTCAGCTCCAGTAGCATTTGCAAGATTTATACGATGGTATTTAGAGTCATCAGTTACTCCACCTTGTTAAACATCTGGCTGCTGTCAAATTTTCAAGGTACGCCAAGCTGGAATGCACCTGCTTACAATACTGACTACTTCTTAACATCATTTGTATTACAGGAATTCTCAGGGCCCTTCACTGTGAAGCCACTGCAGAAAGGTATCTCAGACTGGCCGAGCAGCACCTCCTCCAGCCGATGCTGGAGGGGCACCTGGGCCAGGAGGACCAGCAGTGAGCCCTCATAGCCACAGGGCTGCAGGAACCACTACCCCCACCAGTACTACAGTTGCCTCCTCCCTCCTAGATAGACCATCTACCTTGCATTCACAGAAGACATTGAGCAGACCACTCTTTGCAGATTCATGTTTGGTTTTTATCTCACAATTTAGCCGCAGAATCAGCATCAAGTGTAAGATGACACACCACCAGTGTGAACTGGGTGGTCGAGTGACATTGTTAATGCTTATAAACATCTGAAAGGAGGGTTGAAGGAGGATGGAGCTGGATTCTTTTCAGTGGTTCCCAGTGACAGGACGAGGGGCAATAGGCACAAGCTGGAACACAGCAAGTTCCATTTGAATATAAGGAGAAACTTTGTTCGGGTGAGGGTGTCAGAGCCCTGGCAGAGGCTGCCCAGGGAGAGTGTGGAGTCCCCTTCTCTGGAGACCTTCAAGCCCCACCTGGACGCAGTCCTGAGTGATGTGCTCTGGGCAATCCTGCTTTAGCAGGGGAGTTGGACTGGATCATCTCTAGAGGTCCCTTCCAACGCTGACAATTCCCTGATCCTATGAACACATATCCTGAGGGACTAGGCAAAAGCCAAGCCACCCCATAGTCCTACTCAGTCCTCAGCCTCTCTACTGCAATTGCTAGCAAACCCAGCTGTAGTGGACTCTCTAAAGTTGGCTGGGAAGTGGACATATAACCTGTTTTTATATGAAATCCATTCCAGTTATTTTAATGGTCCTCTTCTAATGATTTCAAACAGCAAGAAACCCATGCTTGCCTCTCCACTCTCCTTACCAGAAGCCTCCATTTGTGTTCAGTGAGACAACTTGTTTTTCTCTCAACCGATCACTGTCATTTGCCTAACTAAATGTGTCAAGCAAACAGTATTATAAGAGATTCATAAATGCTAAACCTCTAAGAGGCTTAGGAATGAGAAACATAATCGAGTGTCACTGCTGGAGGCAGAAGAGTTGTTTAGGAATTCTGATAAGCACCAATCCAGCGGATATTCATTTTTATGTTAGTTAACCAGAAACAGGCAGCTTCAGAGAACAGAAATGCTTGTCCAGAGCTTGTCCATGAGCTCTGTGCTCATTCACCACAGGACAGAGGAATTACCACATCTCGGATCAGCAGCTGAAGCGTTTCGGCATCTGGTCTGGAATGATCCAAAGCTTCTGATCCAAACAGCTATCAGAAATCAGTATTTCTAAAATAAATATAAAATTGCAGTGAAGGACAATTATGTAAAACTTTACCAACAGGGGTAACATCTTCCTAACTTACAAGCCAATCACCAATAAACCAGTTTGTGGTGGATCTCCTTTCCAATACTCCTTCATGTATAACCAGAACTTCTCCTTCTCCTTAGCCTGTATGGCCAAACATGAAGTCAGACAAATTCCATAGACTTTTTTATCACTTAATACTCTCAATTTAAAAGTTTTTCTTAACTCTATAGGTGCAACTTAAAAGATCTCACCCCTCGCAGGTCCCTCTTTCCCTCCCTGGTAAAACTCTATACTGTGACTACAAGATGCTCCCTGGCCATTCTTGGTCCTAAGCATTAGAAAGCCCCTATCATACCTCAGGCAAGTTATCTTGTATCCTACTGGCTGACAAACGTTCAGTCAAACTGCCTGTCATCACTGCCTGCTTCTCCCTTTCAATGGTAGCTAAGGAGTTATGGCAGAAGGACGACTGCAAATAGACAGAGTTTAGTCCCCCTCCCAGAATGAGCCTGCAGCTGGAGACCGAGCCCTGGGACGGGCTCACCCCAATGTCACTCAGAGCCGGCAGCAGCTCCTGGGGCTGCTCTTTAGTATTTCTATTTACCCCATGCACAAGCTTCAAGAGCCAGAACCTCTTCCCTTGCACTCTACCCAGCTTCAAAGCAAAAGTACATTTTGCACGGAGTATCCAGCTAGACAGCCCCTCTTCATTACGGTCCTGTTGAGCTGCAACTTGCTGCCTGCAGGTAAATCCAGCCTATATTTAATCCCTAAATCTGAAGCAATATTGCTTGTTTATTTTCACACTGGCCTTGACCACAATATTTCATGCACAGGTACACGTTATGCCACCAATCTGTAAACTGACTTCCCAGAGAAATCTGTTGAAAGGGCTCCTCTGCAGCATCAGAAAGGCACCTGAGCACAGCAACAGAAAACCTGATGGAGGCATTCCCTTTGCTGTCCCCATCTAGTTACCCAGCAATCACATTACCTTGCTCTTTCAATACCTCTGGGCTCGCTCCAATTCACTTTGGTCTCTCTGAACTCGACAGTATTCTATCTGCTGCTGAAAGATGCTTGCCAAACAAGAGTTTGATTTTCCAAAGGGCTGAACATCTTCAACTCCCGTTCCACCAGTGGAAACATACCTTCAGTCAAAACCCATCTAGACTCAGAGCAATCACTGCAACATTTATTAATTAACAATTAGATGCCGGCTTCCAGTGAACTATCTGAATAAAATAGTCAACTTTGAACTGCCATATTCTTAAAGCCAAAACATGCCTACACATAAAAGTGTCTTGCATTGATAAGCTAATAGCAAATGACCTCCTCGTCATTTCCAGAAGGAAAACATCCCTTTCCTTTAGTCACAATTTACACTCTTCTCACTATACCTATAGGAAGTTTCAATAGCCCTGACAAATCAATACAGATCGGCAATCTGCATGCATTTAACTTCAAAACCAGTATTAGTAACTCCTTTCTAAAAGGTAAATGTTTCATGTTATCAAAATAATTCTTAAGATACATTGACTTTCATGACGCCTTGCTACTTCCAAAACTCAGTTCTCTCCCATAGACAAGAAAAATCTCTAAATAACTTTGTAGTCTTCCATCCATTAAAAAAACCTGCCCATGCTTTGCAATGCTACTCTGAAGGAGGAATGTTGCCCAAGTAGAGCTGGAAAAGTGAATCACATTACAAGTTGAAAAAGCAGAAAGCATGCTGCCATTCATTTTAGTCACTTCCAAGCAATTTTGTTTGCATCTGCTGAAGGCAAATTTCTGTATAAAGTATGAAAGCTCAAGATCATCTAGTTACTAAGATGAATGCCTGTTAAATCTTCAGTTGGGACTATTGCCTTCATTTATAAAAACACAATTTCTGCTCCAACAACAGAATTAGCATAAGTGCCCTTACAGTCTTGCTCTCAGGATCCACCAGCTATATCTTCTTTCTTATTTCAATCAGAGATTGACGTCAGCGGCATTCACAACCTTTTGAGAACTCATTCTCCAGTTTCTACTTAATTTGATGTCTCAGAACATTTATATGACTCACAAAATTTGGCGTTTGAAGCTTCAGGGCACAAAGATGGAAAGAAATCCAAAGGGAAAAAAAGGTTGCATTTAATATAGTAAAATAATAGTAAAGAAAAAGAGCCAGAGAAAATATAGGCAGGTTCTATTTTTGGTAAGGGTTGTGTGGTCAAAGCAGTACAATTTTCTCTTTCATTATTTAATAAAACAAAGAAACACAATTTTCTGTTCCACTCATTACTCATAGTGAAGGAAGAGGTTAGTAATAAAATCGATGTTCAACGTACAGGATTTTGCAGCAACCTGCCAGAGTTGAGCGCTACTTTGGGACCACCAAGGCAAAGAAACAAAGCACCAAGCCTCTCAACAGAGAACATACATAACGAACTTTAGGAGAAAGTTCTTCTAGAGACAGAAGTCCCTGCTGGAAACAGCTCCAGATGCAAGTCCCAATTCAAAGTGCAACCTGGACTGTGCAAAACTTGGGAAGAGCTCATTTCTGAAGAGCAGGAATTAGGATGTAATCACTGATGCCAACACAGATTTCATTCTTACAAACCCCTGTCCCTTCCTCCGCAGACAGACAGGATCTGTATATCCTCCAGATGAAGCAAAGACTACAGGTGAGGAGATGCATTCCTGATTGCACCTTACAAGGAGACAGTCTACCCAGTGCTCCACTCCCTCAGGTGGTGGTCTCCACTTCCAAACTGTGTCTCTGCAAGTCCACCTCTGGTATAGAACAAACCATCCCTCCTTTTCTGACAGAAGAATACCAGTTATATGAACCCCTCAAGCCTTGATCTACTGTCACTTAGCATTCTTAATGTTATTAACCAAGAATTTAATAGATGAGATCTTAAAACTGACATGTCTTGGGAACCTTTTAATTTTAAAAATAAAAGAAAACCCAATGAGTCATGACTGAAAAAGTCACAAAGCATCTCCCTTTGAGAGAATATTTTGAACAAACACATTATTGAACAGACAGATTTTAGCAGAACACACGGCTCACCTGTGGCATGAGGGCAATTGAATTTTTTATCAATTTTTTTATATCCACAAAATAAGGAGACAAATTAGAAATGAAAAAATGAAGAATCTCCTGCTTCTCCTATTTCCCAGTAATAGTCCCAGAGTAGTGAGCAAGTAAGATAGCTTGGATTTATTCTCATCTTTCTTCAAAAAAAATATATTTAAGAAAAAAAAAAAGGAAAGCAATGCTGCAATGCTTCTTAGACATGTGGACTATAGTCTAGAGAAAAAAAACTTAAAGAAGAAGGCCATATTGTGCAAATTCTGACACTATAATCAACAGAACAAATGCCACCTCTTCTCTGCCTTTGTATTAGGTGATAAAGGGCTTTTTTGTTGTTTTTTTATTAAAAAAAAAAATCTAGGCTTTTTGTGATCATCAAAACTGGCTCTGACTGCACTGGCTCTCTTGGAGTTGTGGCATAACTATTATACTATTGGAGGGCACATTCTCAGGAAGGATAAACAAATGCCATTCCAAGAACTTTAAAACTCTGAAGATCCCAACTAGAGCAGGAGGGATGCACAGGGGGGATATTTTCCATTCTGGAGCAAATAACCACCTTGTACGCAGCTAGTGGAAAACAAAGCTATTCGTTTCCTTCTGTTTAAGCACTTGGATTTTGTAAAGGCTATGGCAGGTGAGGACCTTGCCATCACCTAGCAACATCACTTAGCAGGTTTTGACATGCAACTGGAGCTTCTGTGCTCCCCAGTTTTCCTGCCACATGGAGAGGATTTCTGCAGCCCGTGCTGCGGAGAGGAGAACTGCCACGACTTTGAGCCAACGACACGGTGATGCGAAGATGCTGCTGTGCCTAAGTTACAGCCAGATTCTGCAAGTACCAACGGTTTGGATGAAATTTCCCATTGAAACAGTAGGTACCTGGAAGACCAAGACTATTTCCAGATTTAGGTGAAAGATTATTCAAATCACAAGTTTGCTGTGACAATGGGGTGGATGATTTTTGCTGCATTTGCTCCCTTTAGATTTCTTGCTGCCTCTTGATAGAACAGTAAGTAGCTCCTCTGTATATTAACACCAGAATTTTAGCAGGAAATCTGAAATAATTTGAAACACGTCCAAGATTTCAGAATGACAGCCACAGCTTTAAACATGCTACTGTGGAGTGGGGAATAGGTAACTCAGAACAGCAGCAAGTACATCACGGGGGCAGAACTTCATATAGGTTCTTCCCTTGGGAGAGTTTGCTTTTCCCTAAATAAATCATTAACCCACACAAGTGAAAGGAAATGATTAATTTTATGCTTCCAGCCCCTAAAGACTCAGAGGGACCAAGCAGTTCTCACAAATTTACCTCATTAAGTATCTTTGCAGTAGAGACTAGCCCTGCATGCTGTTTTCAAGATGAAGGGCATTCTTATAAAAGAGGAGATCCATTTTAGCTAGGATAATGAGCCTTAAACAGGTTTGGATTTTCAGCTGCCACGTAATTATAGCACAACAGTTGGAATGAGCATCAGCACAGAAATACTGTTCGTCTGCAGCCCTGAGTTCCTATAATCAGCCAACCCATTCAAGTCCCTTCTGTGCTTTACACCATGTCTCACACTTAGAAAAACAACTCCTAGGGAGGGGGTCTGGTGAGGAAGGGTGTGTAAAAACAGGCTGAAGAGCTTTGCCAAATGAATACCTTCCTTATCTCAGGAAGAACTAAACCCAGGCACCAGCCAGCTCGCAGGAAGGCTGGGATCCATATGGTGTTCGTACAGACTGACACTTCTGAGACAGCAGCTCCATCCCTGCAGAGCCCAGCCCTCCTGGGCTTGCTGTTTGGGGCTGTTTCTTGCTGCTTGCAAGCCAGCATTTATGAGCACTGCATCTTTGGTGTTGCTTTCCACTGTAATTAACATAATCATCAAGGGTATTGTTGTGGGTTTTTTTGTTGCTGTTTTTGTTTTCCATTTCATCGTCCTGCTTTGGATCCCCTCTAGTTTTAAGCCAGTTTTCACCCCACTCACTCACTGGTTTTAGGGCACATCAGCTCTGCACAGTTCAGTCATCTGCACAGCAGCTCCCTTACCAGAGACAGAGCTATCTCCAGAAGTGATGAACTGGTACAGCTACATCAGCACAAAGTCGTCCTGAAGCTAAATCGGGCTAGCTGCAAGCCTCCTGCCACGCTGCACCAAGCTCAACCTTCCTGCTTTCAGGCAAGGCATCCCCTCAGCGTTTCACCATACCCTGAGCAGCTGGATGTGTGCGACCAGGTTACTGCAGCATTAAACATTACACGTGATGTAAGCCTGTCCTGCACATCCTCCAAGTTTGCATCAAGGTAAGAGATCTGAATCATATCCAAAGACTTTCTTTCCCCTTAGGTTGCCCAGAGAAGCTGTGGATGGCCCATCCCTGGAGGCATTCAAGGTCAGGCTGGATGGGGCTTTGAACAACCTGGCCTAGTAGGAGGTGTCCCTGCCCATGGCAGAGGGGTTGGAATTCAGTCATCTTTAAGGTCCCTTCCAACATAAACCATTCTACAAGTCTATTTTTCTGGTAACTGTTAGTACTGCGTCATTGGGATTGGAGATGGGAGGAAAAAAACACTGTATATCCAAATGCACAATGGAATTTCACCTTCTCAGGCTTAAAATGTTGCTGGAGTTTCTCTCCCTAATGGCAGCACACAGCCAAAACTTGCTCTCTGGCAATCGTAACCAAGCTTCCATAGTCCTGCAAGCAGCAATTTCTGAAACAGCCCAACATTCCTAACAACGTGTGACACAAGCCTTCAGCCTAGGGCAGCTTAGAAATAACATGGGAATAAACTCGACACGTAGCAGGACTGAAACTAGCACTTTGTGTTCATCCTATTAGGAACTGGAACAAACCCTGCCACGCTCTGTTGCGGCAAAATGGCAGTTTGTAGTAGTTAGGGCAAGAAAAAGCAAGTTTAATCACCCCCTCACACCCCCACCTAGCTCTTTTCTTGTGTCCCAGTCCCCTGCTGCCTTCTATTTAGTTGGCTGCGCCTCTACAAAGGGAGCAGAGAGCAGGTATAAAAGAATTCCAGCTGAAGAAGTTTGCATTTTACAGCAAAACTGAACAAACAGAAGCGTTTGCACCTGATGACAGTGGAGACAACTCCAGAGAGGGTCGATTGTGTCCACCAAGTTGTCAGGATGTTATGTGACTACACGCTTAGCATCAGATGAACCCCCCGGTGGGGCTGTCACCACCTTGGTAGCTGAAGTTGGTAGCTACAACAGAACTTAGAGCCTCTGTAGAAACTGCACACACGTAAACAGATGAACGTGGCAAAGTTTGATTTTCTTCACAGTTTTGACAGTTCTACAAGCCAGCAAGGGCTGAGAGAGGGTAAGAGAAGCATAAAGTCAGAGGTCCATCATTGCACTCTTACACGAGAGTAACAGAATAAAGTCCTTACAGCCTTGCTTGGCTGTAAATTTCCAGTGGTGTTATTCCGTGCAACCGATTGCTGCACCAGCGTAGTATATTACAGTCAGAATATTTTTCCTCTAGAAGGGAAATAAGTAAAAGGAAGTCGTATCTAGAGGGTGGTGGTCAATGCCCTGAGGTCCAGCTGGAGAGCGGTCACAAGTGGTGTCCCTCAAGGGTCCGTGCTGGGACCGGTACTCTTCAACAGTTTCATCAATGATATAGACAGAGGGATTGAATGCACCGTTAGCAAGTGTACAGATGACACCAAGCTGCGTGGTGTTGTCGAAACACCAGAGGGACAGTCATCCTGAGGGACCTGGAGAAGATGGAAAGATGGGCCCAGATGAGCCTCATGAGGTCCAACAACAGCAAGTGCAGGGTTCTGCACCTGTGCCGGAACAATCGTCACTATCAATCCAGACTGGGGGATGAGGTATTAGAAAGCAGCCCTGAAGAAAGAGACTTGGGAGTGCTGATGGACAAGAGGCTGGACGTGAGCAGGCAGTGCTCACTTGTAGCCCAGATGGCCAATCGCATCCTGGGCTTTATCAAGAGGTGTTGCCAGCAGATCCAGAGTGGGGATTCTGCTGCTTTACTCTGCTCTGGTGAGACCCCACCTGGAGTGCTGTGTGCAGGTCTGGAGCCCTCAATATAGGAAGGACATGGACCTGATGGAGTGGGTCCAGTGGAGGGCCATGAAGACGATCAGAAGGCTGGAGCACCTCTGCTACAAGGATAGGCTGAGGGAGCTGGGGCTGTTCAGCCTGGAGAAGAGGAGGCTCTGAGGAGACCTAATCACAGCCTTTCAGTATCTAAAGGGGGCTACAGGAAGGCTGGGGAGGGGCTGTTCACAAAGGCCCCTTTGTGACAGGACGAGGGGCAATGGATTTAAGTTAGAGAAGAGTACATTTAGGTTGGATATTAGGAAAAATTTCTTTACTCTAAGGGTGGTGGAGCACTGGAACAGGTTGCCCAGGGAGGTGGTTGAGGCCCCTCCCCTGGAGATATTCAAGGTGAGGCTTGATGAGGCCCTGGACAACGTGGTCTAGTTGGGGTGTCCCTGCGACTGCGGGGAGGTCAGACTAGATGACCTTTGTAGGTTCCTTCTGGCCTGAGTAAATTGACTTCCTCTCTTTTTCCCAACTCTTCTTATGCACAACTCCATTATCCCGTTGTGACAGTACTCTGCGAAAACTATCCCTGCGGTTGACGCAAAAATGTTTACAAAGGTGCTATCTGATTTCACCAAAAGCAAGCCAGGGTGCTTAACACAGAGCCAAGACCGAGCTACAGAAGAAGTGGTACAGCCTTACAGAAACAGATATGGCATGGAACTAAAATGCACAGCAAGGAAGCGATTTAGCATTTGGTGGTAATTCCAACGTGAATGCATTTTTTAGCTTTTCAATAAGATATGACATTTTTAGAGTTAAAAATAAATAATCCAAAACACATTTGATGGGAGCTGTTTCTCTTTCATCCCTCCCNAGCTTCAGCCTACTTTTCCAAAAAAAAAAAAAAAAAAGGAGAGATACCTACAGACCACTCAGTAAAGGGCTTTCCATGGACTTATCAAAGCTGACTCACACCAAGTCTGCCACAATTTGGCGCTTGGAGCACTTGCTTCCTTTCAGACCTGGGAAGGGCTCCGTGCCCACTGGCAGTCAGTGGAGCAGGATGCAGTTACCATGGCACTCGAATGCGACTTCAGCACTGCCACAGTGTTATCACCAATGTGAGGACCACAGGAGAGGAAAGCAGCAGGTGGATCTTGGAATAAGCACATGCAAAAGCAAAAAACAGCATTNACCAGGGAGATGCTCCAATCCCTCCATCATCTTTGTTGCCCTACACTGGACTCTCTCCAGTAGTTCCCCGTCTCTCTTGAACTGGGGAGCCCAGAACTGGAGGCAGTGTTCCAGTTGTGTCCTCACCAGGGCAGAGTAGAGGGGGGGAACGACCTCCCTCTACCTCCTGGCCACACTCTTCCCTGTGCAGCCCAGGATACCACTGGCCCTCTTGGCGACAAGGGCACATTGCTGGCTGACGGATAGTTTACTATCTACCAGGACACTTCTCCTCGGAAGTGCTTTCCAGCAGGTCCACCCCTAACCTATATGGGTACCTGGAATTCTTCCTCCCCAGGTGCAAGACCCTGAACTTGCTCTTGTTGAACCTCATTAGGTTCTTCTCTGCCCAGCTCCCCAGCCTGTCCAGGTCACGCTGGATGGTGACATAGCTCTCTGGAGTGTCTGCCAGCCCTCCCAGTTTGATATCATCAGTGAAGTTGCTGAGGATACACTCGGTCCCTTCATCCAAGTCATTGATGAATATGTTGAAGAATAGCTTGTGAATATTGTGTGTTGAAGAATTAGCGTGAATATCCTGCCTAATAAACATCCTGTGCACAGATCCCCTGTATGTTCTATTTTATCGCTCTGGCTACAAGAAAAGCAGAGAGACACCAATACCTGACAGACATCAGCAGCATATGTGAACACACATCATAGCAACATGGCAAAGCCTGACTGTGACAGAAGCAGAGAAGGACACGCTAGGGTGCTCAGGATACACTTTTGGGCTGCAGTGGCTCCTGACTATAAAATACAGGGTGCTAAGCTGCTATTGGAAAATATATTCTTGAACTGGGGTTGTTCAGCCTGGAGAAGAGAAGGCTCTGGGGAGATGTTATAGCAGCCTTCCAGCATCTCAAAGGAACCTACAAGAAAGCCGAAGAGGGACTTTTTACAGGCACATATATACTTTTTACAGCCATACAATGAGGGGCAATGGCTTCAAACTGGAAGAGGGTAGATTTAGGTTAGATATCAGGAAGAAATTTTTTATTCTGAGGGTGGTGAGGCACTGGAACAGGTCTCCCAGAGAAGTTGGGGATGCCCCATCACTGGAAGCGTTCAAGGCCAAGTTGGATGGAGCTTTGAGCAATCTGGTCTAGTGAGAGTTTGATGATTTTGTATTGTGGATAGGGAATAACATAACCATTTCCCCCTGTGCTGGAAGGACCATTACTCATTTGCCTTTCCAACAAATCAAAAGGTGCTTCAGGGATACTCATAGGACTTTCTCTCCAGAAGACCGAAAATAGCCCTTGCCAACAGAAAATCGGTGCTCAACATCTGGGAGCTTAATTCACGCTGTTTAATGACTCAGGATGACATTAAATAGCTAGACAACAGAAAATAAATTACTAAGTCCCCACTGCTAAAGTTCTGTTTACTCCAGTTGTGCTACAGGGTACAATTTCTCACATCTGAAAAACAGCTTTTAAAGTCTTGAGTTCCTGTTTTTACCTCTGAAATCAGCCATTCAGCCTAATCCTAAGTGTTGTATAAACATGACACTGCAGTAGACAACACAAAGCATGAAAGTTATAAACATTCTCAACAAAATTCTCACATAGCTCAACAAAGAGTTGTCTTTTCTCATTTGACCAAAAACTTATGATATAGTCTAAGTATGTGCTCACTTGAGACAAACACCATGACAGCTCGTAAATTCCACCCACTGCGTTATCTCGTAACTGATCACAGTGTAACCAAGTATAAATATAGACTATACCTAGTCATTATGTAGAAGATAACACTATGAAAGAAAGTCATAATAAGGGTGATTGTGATAAGCAAGGACAACTGGAAAATGTTTTGACGTGAAATGTTTTGAGTCTAAGACCTTACATAAAATGATTATGGAAAGTACCAAAATATCTGTTCTGAATTTCTGCTGTAAAAAGCATTACATGCAAGAGGTCAGAAGGTCAGCAACCCATTTGTCCTTTCAAAGCTTAGCTACCTTGCTACATCAACTGACGATTTTCCCTTGAAATCCTCTCAAAACCCCTTTTCCCCCAACTAGACAGACAGTTAACATTGACCCTTTTTCCCTAGAAAAGGTCCAAACCATTGAACTATCAGCAGCTCTTCATCAACTCAAACAAATACACTGGATCCTGCTCTTGGATACAACACAGTACCTCCAAATGCAATACTGCAACTTTTTTCACTTTACCGTAAGGAACCAAAGAAGGGCAAGTGCTCCACGTATCTAGCAACTCAGCAAGGACATAGCATGAAAGGGATGCTACACCTTGCAGTGAGATCGAATCCAATACTGTAAGCAGGAATAACTCCAGCAGTAACAGAATTTAGACTGAAGTTGAATTTGGCCTTCACTGTAATGTAGCGTTATAATGAGATAACAACGGGATTGAGGTGATTAACTATAAACAGACATAAACCTCCCGCGTCAACTGCAAATACAGGAATGCTCTGCTCAACAAGCTTAGGCTGTTAGATAAATTCAGTAGTGAGTGGAATAAAAAGGAAATCCTGGGTGGTTAGTTAAGTTATTTTTCCCTTGTAACACTCTTACAACTCGAATCTTAAAGACCATTCAGAGTGGCACGAGCACCAAGTTCTTCCCAAAGCAGGAGTATTATTTCTTGAGGTCTTTCTAAGACCTTGGAATTGAAATACACTGTTACTGTTTTCTTCTCCCGTCAAATATTCTGCATTGTGTTTTAACATCAGAAGTAGTACTTCACGTCTACTCACCCCGCCCCAACAATTTTCATTCCTGGGGCCATGTAAGTCCTCAATGTTGCACATAAGGCGTGATCCTTGCTCTCCTACAAGGACCAATCTGTTCTTTTCACTATTGTGACTTTGTCTGCTTTAGTTCTTTATCTAGACAGCAAATACAAGGTTTTCACAACAGCTGCAAAAGTGCTGAGCAGAATCAGGCCCATCAGATCTTTAGAGTCATCCAGTGCTATTGCATATATATATCAAATTACAGAACTCTTATTATGTCTTTTTTTAGAAACAAGTTTTGTGCAAGCATTCAAGTTTAAAGTCAGTGCTTATAAGGAACTTAGAGAAAACATGATGGGAATGGGATGCCAGGGGAATAGATTATTCTCTCATCTGAAATGCATAATTAGCTTTTGGTTAAGTGTGCAATTAACATTAAAATTTACAATCAAGTATGATGGTGTTCTAATTTTACCTCCTTTCGTTTTTTAAATGAAAGGATTAACTTAGTTACCAGTGTTATTCCTCTGAATCCCTTCCCTGTGAGGTGAGCTGCACAGCAACATCCTGCCATCCAAGCGACAAATGATATAAAAAGCTTTTTTTACATATTTGCCTTCTGGGTGGCTATGCAGCTTGGGGTTTATTTACACTGTTTTTTGTGTTTTGTAATGGTAACTGCCACTCAGCGTAATTAGCAGTTGTCATATTTCTGTTTGTAAAGATCCTTTCCAGAAAACCAGAGTGATGTTGCTTTGCACCCTCTTCCCAGCTGTGCCTGAGAGCTGTAACACGGGTTTCAGACATCCACTGCTGCTAATCTCAGACCCCTACAGGTTTCAGCAGTCAAGCCATAGAAATATTCTTGTTAATGGCAAAGAAAAAGCTATACTCATCCTAGCAGTTTAAATCTGATGAGCAGCACCTTAAAAGAAAAATCCTACTGCAGCCTAAATATGCTGTCTCCACCTGAACATCACATCCTTTTTGCCTTTTAACCTGAAGTTAAATTTAACCTCTATTTACCTTCAAAAAAGGAGGCTGAAAGCAGTTTCAACTGTAACATCAGATGCCAAACCCTGTATGTAATTATGTTTATTATTAACCACGTAGATAATTAGTTTATAGTACATGCAACAAAAATGAAGCTCCACTGTGCAGCACGCTCTACAGAAGTATAATGATGGTGTCATGCAATTCCTCACCCAGCGCAGTGCGCGAAGTGTTGTGGCCTGCAAGTGTTTTGGGCTAAAGACTGCCAACGATTTTCCAAGAGTAAGTCTGTGTTATACTATCCAGAGAGCTCATGGCATTAACCTAGACCAGGGACTAGGCTGGTGAGAAGGACCAGAGTTTGTCCCGCAGCAGTTAACCTCAATGTGGCGTTGCTCAAGAGTTCTGCCATTATTATTACATAGCACCATTATTATTTATCACCAACAGACACACAACACACAGAAGAAGGGGGAGGGGGAAAAAGAAAGAAGAAATCTCACATTGGTCTCACCTAAAACCAAAATCACTTTTATTCATTAACCCTGCTTCCATCTGGATCTGGACAAAGTGGCCTTCTCTAGCTGCTAGGCAACCTGAACGCTGCATTAACTGTATGCATTTGCTAAGAATATAATAATGTTACCTTTGACATTTATTTATAATAAAAAGCATACCTAGCTGAAAATATAATATACAGTAATCAGTAATTAGCAACTCTGGGAATACAAAACTGTTGGTCAAGAAAGAAATAATCCACACATACCCACCACATGCAGGGAAATATTATAAATCAGCTCATTACAGATATATTTTAAGGGAGATGCTTTACATGAAAGTATTATTAAAGATGACAGTGGCATAAAAAAAAATAAATCTAATCCAAGACTTACATTTATGTAGATTTTAGAATGTCTATGTAATATATTCATATATTTGCATAAGTAATATTTTTAATTAGAAATATTTAAGTTACAAACCTCATCCAACTACCAAATGAGCTTTCTCACTAAAGGTCATGTATTACATTCACATAACACCACCATTCCTAAACAAGACAGAAAAGACTTGAAATTAAAACACAGTCGACTGATCTTGGAGTTCTTTTAATGAAGGAAAAAAACCCAACAAAACATTATTTCACATAACCCCTCCCTGGATGATTTTACTGTTTTCTTCTCTAGCAGCAGAGCGATCGTTTTACCTTAAAACCACCGTGAATATCTTTGCTGTGTCCCATTCCTCTGGAACTCAAAAGAAAGGGAGATTCCTTTCAAGTCTGTTCAAAGAAGATCATTCCCCAGACTGCCGGGTCACTAGCGCAACTGACAGGAATCTTATTAAAATATCAATTCGGGTGATTGACATGTCAACAAAGCACGAGGCCCACCAGCGACATCAAAATTGCACTCTTCTTTGATCGTTACACCTGACAGCTTGTCAAGCCCTGAGTCACAAAATATGGACTTCCTCAAAGTCTCACAAATGCAAAAGCTAGATCTCTACCTTAAAAACGCTCATCAATTTCTACTGGAGATCTTAACCACGAGACTGGCCAGAAAGACATTTACTGACACAGTGACACGCCATTAGCCTTTACACGCAGCTAATGTGTGTAGTGCACAGCTGCGTGGCACTTGAAGGGGTGTGCATTTTTTAATCTTTTTTTTTTTTTGGGGGGGGGGTGTTTCTTACCCTTTCTTGGGTAAGAAAACCCAAGGAGCTCTTTGTAGCTGAAGTCCCACACCCAAACGCTCTGCTTTTTTCGTTCAATGCTGGCAAAAGTCAGCGCAGAAAGTCCCAGCGATCACCCATCTCTCTGAATCACAGCACAGCTGCAGTAACTTGAGGCTTGTAGGACACAAAACAAGGTTATTTGTGCACAGCCCTCAAGTGTGCCACAGCTGCACACACTCAAGAGCTCCACAAGCACCCATGGACTGAAAGAAACCTGGCTTCGCAGAGCAGAGAACACGAGAGGTCCCTACAAGTGCTCCTCTCTGGCTTTTATAAAGACATTTGAAGTGGCTCATTTAAACACTTGTACTTTCTCCTTCTATGCTTTTGTTTCATGTTGGACCTGATCCAGGTAAGTCCTAACACATCAAGCTTAGGGGAAGTGTAAATTTAAAAAAAAAAAAAATGGAAAAAAAAAAAAGTCAATGTAATTGGAAAGTTCTAGGTAAAAGCAAAGCATTCAACAGAGCTGCAGGGTCCCACATTCTTAGAAACTCAATAGCAGCTGTAAATCTTTTAAAAAAAGTAATTGGAAGACAGGTTGGTAAGAAAACTCTTCCTTCCCACACATAGGGAGGCACAGTTTTGGTATGCTAATGGCCCCCACTTCTATGACATGTACCCAGAAGAATACATTGAAATTACAAGCTTAGTCTCAGGACAGGCAGGAGGTAAACAAGTCCAAATACTGTGTTTTTTATAGAGGTACACACTTGTTGTTTTTGTTAAGGTCCTTAAAGCATGACTCTCATCAGGGATCCATGCAAGGAACACAGAGAGAAGAAAAGAACACAAGTCACTCTGGAAACTGTCGAACACTTACATGAATCTTTTATTCAAAATAAATTTTGAATCAATGCTGTTGGTAACTCCAATATTACAGGTCCTATAGATAGCACCCTCTGAGGAATCCACCTGATACCTCTTCTCCTAACAAGGTTAAGGTTATTAAAACCTTTTTCCCCCCAAACCCTTCAAACAGATTTAGTTAATATTACTGCTTAATTCATTTCAATCCCAGTATCTTTGCCAAAAAAATACCCAAATATTTCATGTTGCTTTCTGCCTTGCTTTTACACAAATTATTAGAGAATTTAATGTTCCAAGATTAAGAAAGTCAAACTGGATAGCTGCTTACAGGGCTTGAAATACAAACATTCTTATTACCTAAACCCTAAATTAAATCAAACAGTTTCATGTCAGGTTATCTATGTTAGTTTCAATGCCAGAATTTTGCAACATGAAAAGGATATTTTATTAAATAATTTGTGCCTTGTACCCAGCAACACAGAAATAAAATGACTCATATTGTTGCAGTAAAAACAAACCAAAACCAAAAAAAAACCCCAAAAGTTCCTCATTTTAGATTCTCACTAAATTATTGACTATTCAAGATAGTCAAAATAAATAAAAATCCAATATGATTGCTATAACAATACATTTAAATGCCATAATTAACAACTGATTATAAATCAAATGTATATAGAAGAATATGCTATTAGCTGGGGCAGGACCTGGGTAAAAATGCTACACAATTTCAACTCATCTTCAAGTCTCAACTTTAAGGTCAACCTTAAAGAAGAAACCACTAAGTAGGCAGCTACTTCAAGTTAGTAAAAGCTTAATCCTTTGAAATTGCTTAAGTCAATATTAGCCTCATATCTTCTATTTGAGACCTTCTTATGCAAAAGAGAAGGGAGGAATCTTGCAAACTAGAATTCCAGCTGGAGCCCTGTGGTA
This sequence comes from Pedionomus torquatus, assembly GCA_013398155.1. NCBI lineage: Eukaryota > Metazoa > Chordata > Aves > Charadriiformes > Pedionomidae > Pedionomus > Pedionomus torquatus. The sequence goes on along the minus strand of VZRU01016431.1, from coordinate 10,690 downwards.
CTTTAAAACACAGCAATCTGAGACTAGGGTGGGTTTTTTTAAATACACTGAGTAATTCAGCAGGACACAGAGGGTTTAAGCACCATCACAGGAAGTTTTATTTGCGCTAAAGGGTTTGTAATTTGCCAGCAAGTAGAAGAAAACATTTGGTTTCCATAAAAAGGTACATCATGAGCTACTGAGAACTGCTTGGCCTTGGTCTGACACTCTGCAGCTCAAGAACTTTTTCTTTTCTTTTTTTTATTTTTTTTTCTTCTTTAAACTAGGTTAGGATCCCTTAATTCCCAAAGGCTGAAAATGCCCCATGACTGGGCATCTGAGCAGAAGGAGCCTCCAGCTTACCTACACCAGTTCTCTGCCCTATTTGATTTACCATGAAGTCATGCCAGCAGAGATGGTTTGAAGCACACCTCTACCTTCCTCCCAAGGAATCCTGGATGGATGAAGTGAGCTGGCTCGGAGCGGGTACACGAGTTGCAGGACGATGTCTTATTTGAAGGATATAAACTGATAGTAGAAGCTGCGTGCAGAGTTTACTCATGGAGCATTCATTGAGTTTCTTCACCTACTAGTGCTCACTCAAAAAGTGCTACTAAAGGGCTCCAGGCCTGCTCTGGGTTTGTTGTACTTTAATAGTTCACCAACTCCTGAGAACACAGAGCAACTGCTCAAGACCGTATCATGGGTCCCACCAGTTGAGCGAGACAGCAACACGAAGAAAACTTACTCAGCTATACTGCAGGGATATAAATGATACAGCCACGCAAAACTTATGAACAATCAAAATCTAAATTAATCCAAAAAATCTACTTCCAAACAAGCTATTTTTTACCCTCATATCTTTGCTAGGATTAATATAAAGCATTTTTGTTAATGCTGGCACTTACCCAAATCTGCAGTTTCACCCGCTTGTCATTCCTGTAAACTGTTTTCACTTTGAAGTCAATTCCTACTGTGCTAACGAAGGCTGGTGTGAAAGTGTCATCGGCGTATCTGAAGAGGAAGGATGTTTTACCCACGCTGCTGTTGCCAATGATCAGGAGTTTGAACATGTAATCAAAATTTTGATCTGAAGTATCTTTCTGCCTGTATCTGGCATCTGTTACTGAAGCCATCTAAGAAAATGACAAACATTGAAAAAGAAAAAAGAACAGATTTAAGAGCAGTTCAGCATTTGTTTTCCTTAACTGTGTACCATATGTTTAGCTTCTCTCTCTTCTTTCTAATAGCATAACCACTATACCTGCTGAATAAAGAGCAACACACCTTGAAATCTTACTTCAAAAATCCTCACTTAAAATTTCTATTATCCGCTTGTACTGGTAAGATTCCCAAACCCAAGAAATACACCTGTTGCACTGCTTTGTTTTTAAAAGAATAACAGATGGCTATTGCAGATTGTTCAAATACTAATGGGGAAACAGCATTCTTTACTCCAGCGGGCAAGGTGCCACGTCTGTTGCTCCAATAAACTCGAGTGCAGCAGTGCAACCAAGAACTAAAAATCTTTGACAGTGTGTCCAGCAGCCTCCAAGGTAAACCTGATTAATTCCTTTTACGACTTCTACAGAAAATCTACATTTCTAGCACGGGGACCACCACCATTTTATCCTTAGAAAAGTTCTGTCCTCTACATTTACAGGAAAAAAAAAAAAAAAAAAAAAAAAAAAGCAATAGGAAAAGGTGAAACATCAGGCAGTTAAACTGACAGCTTTGAATCCATCCAACATGTATCTACTCTCAAGACTGCAATTAAAATAAACAACACCTGCATAAAACATGAGGGCTCAGTGGGGCTGCAGGCAGCATTTGGAACTGATAAATTACCTCTTTTTATTACGGGGATGTGAGAGTTGGAGATGTCATTGTGCAGTGGGGATGGGGAAAGATGGAGCTTCAGAGATGCCTCCTCCTCTCATGACCCTGAACTGGATGCAGAAACCAAAAAACAACCGTGACACCTGAAATACCAAGGTGAGTTGAACTCACTGAGCAGCTCTGGCTGCTTTAACATCCACAGTTCAGACACTCCACAGGAGAAGGCAAGGCTCTGAGTTTTCATCTCTGCTTGTACAGAACAGGAGACAACCACACAGACCAAATTACTACAGAGAGGAATGAAAGGAAGCATCACCTTTTAACAGATGTACCATATTTTTCATCTCAAATGCTGTTTCATAATCAAAGTGAAGGTTTCAGCTCCTTATAACCAGTCTCTGGGTTGTGCGAACTGGAGCAATGACAACATGGGTCTGATTAGCAGCTACTCATCCAAACCAGGACGTGTACCACCTGTGTGCAGCATCAGAACGCACTGCGTGGAGACCAAAGTCTCTTCCTTCCCCAGCACCTAAAGAAATAAGTTAATTTTCCCCTCAACACAGATTCACGGGCATCTTTGGGAACAAAGTCTACTCTCATCACAAATACCTCCCTTCTTAGCAAGTCTCACCTGCACCCAGGATTTCACTCACCGAAAAAATGGAAGAAAACAAACGGTTCAAAACTCACTGCAGTTAAACAGCCACAAACCAAAAGCCTGCCCCCAAAGCCAATTTAAATTGGGATGGCAGTTTAACTAAAACTCCCAGCAGAGTGGAAACAAACCAAAACCAACTCAGTTTAGACTTCAGTAAAATACGCATGGGGGTTTATCTCCGATTAAACACATGCAACTTTCTCACATAGAAAAGGACTGGGGCAGCAGACATTTCGTTCACAGACTGCATGAACAAGGACAGTTTTCTGAAGAAATTTATCAGTTGCTCAATAGTCAACAGCTGTGCTGAATGCCGTAAAATCTTCCCACAAGTGATTCTTTGCAGGATACACCGCAATTCTGGTACATGCTCTTCTGAACTTCAGCAGCTCTTCAAGTAAGGCTTCAGTCCTGCACAAGTACTCTGGAAAACCCAAGTACAAATTTTCTTCTCGCCAGTTATCGGAAGAGGGCTTTTCTGCTTTTCCCTTTTTTAGAAATTCCTAACAGGAATTTCTAAAATGAAGAATTCAATACTCAACTGACTTCCAGGCACACACTCAGGCCAACGCACTCAGTTCAAATGCTAGAAATCTCAGCTGCAAAAATTAAGAATCCAGATGATTAGTTGATTTGTACCATCACCAAGCTGGAAGACAGTAAGAAGTTATCTATTTGAGTAAGTTATCTTCCTCGTACACATACCTAACTTCTACAAATGCCACTGAGAACACAGGTGCACTTGCTAAAGAACAACAAAAAAAAATGCTTTAAATCTCTCCTTCTCCATTCTACTCACAGAGAGGCTTGAAAAAGTGAGATGCCCTCATCACTTGAAGCCTGGCCATTTAAAGATTCAGAGGCAGACCTTTAACAAAGAAGTATTCCACTAATCATACAGGAATCAATATCTTCTTTCTACCCCTGTCTTCGCAGAATCTATCCACACACTCCAAGCTGATCTTTTAAATGAAACACTGCTGCTTCTATTAACCCCCTCTAGATTGCTATAATCAAAAGTGTACCTGGCTACAAATGCCACTTTCAGATCTCAGTTAAAAAAGCAATTACAGAACACGGCCAGAGAGAGCAGCTTTGTTAGAAGCACAATGCAGAAAATAAGATCCAATGATACTCGCAGAGAACGCGGGGCTGTTGTCATAGAAGCACAAGACTCGCCGGCCGGCGCGTCCCACCGTGCTGCGCGGAAGATGCTGCAGGCTGAGTTGTTAGACGCAGCATTGGAGCACAGAAATTTCAAAGAAAATTCCATCCCCTTGCTTAAATTTGACTTTTCCCTTTCCCCTCCTCCGGTCAATAGATCGAAACTGAAAGGACTTGAGTACTAATTACTGATTACTCCTCCCATTGCCAAGTCATTACTGAAGCTGTCCTCCACCAGCATTTGGGTTGAAAGCGTTCACAGGGCTGCCCCTGAGCTTGTGCTTGAATCCTGAAGCCAGGAACCAGCAGACCTTTCTCCTGATTTCCTTCCCTTCCCCTTCCCCACTTGCTGTCCCACCCCTGCTCCAAGGGCTCCCCAGTTATGCCAGTCCCGAGGACCCCGCAGAGAGCTGGTTCACAGAACAAAGAGATGCCAGTTAAAAATAAATCCTCCTACAACTTCTCCTGTTTTTAAAGTTGGTTCGGTCCCTGATCCAGCACAGCTGAGGGAGCCAGGCGGAGGGGACCGAGCGGTGGGAAGCAATGGCAGTTGCTATGCTACTGAGAGAAAGGTCCACCAAATCCCACCTCCTGCAGGCCCTCGGCACCTGGCAGAGGCTCAGCATCAACGGTGGAAGGAGAAAGTGACGACACGCTGATGTCGGGCAGTTCCCATCCAGCTCATCAGAATTTTACTGCCTCATTGGTGAAAGGACATTTAGTTGGCAGCGTAACCCCCCCGCTCTCTGGGTACGCAGCCACAGACGGGCTTGGTTTCGGGCAACTCCACAGCATCTCTGCTGTTTCACCAGCACGTGCAGGCTAAACCAGGGCTTGGTCACCAAAAACCGAGTCAAACACGACTGGCACAGAGTGTACAAAAGAGAGGCTGGTGACTGTTTCCATTTTGGCTGCCTTGGAATAGTCCTCAAGAAAATACCCGTAACAGGAAAGATTTAGCTACATTACAGAAAACCCATTACACCGGAGAAGAAAAAGCCACTCTTGAGAACACTTCAGAATGAGACCTTGCATATTCTAGCTCTTTGCCTGGGTATCTCACTTGTTGTAGCTAAGAGCATAGTAATATTGACAACCTGTTTTCCTCATACGCTTTAGCGATGGGAACAAGGTCTCAAACACATCCACTTCCAGCTAGTTTTGCAAGAATAGGCAGTTATGTAGCTACGAGATACTTTATTATTTCTCTATTGAGGAAAAAGCCTGCAGTGTGAGCTCGCCTTTTATTAGACAGAAAAGCCACATAGGAGGAGGAGGATGCTACAAAAGCTCTAAAGCAATAAAAATCTTAATCAGAGCTTATCGGACACCAAAGAATATGTTCCTCAGTCAAGCTGTCTCTCTGCTTTTATTTTCTATTTGGCCTAGTGACGTTTAAAAAAATGAATCCTATCACTATAAGACACCTCCATGGGAAACCAGTCTGCTTTCAGTACTTCCCGAAATGTGTCATATAGGTGGGTCTGCACAGCTGTGCCCTTTAATTTGTGACCAACATCATGGCGAAAAATCAAACCGTTCTGTAGTGCAACACAAAGCATCAAAGCGTTACCGCTCTTACAAATCACTGCAAGTGGTCACTGCTGCCCCAGTTCTGCAGTATTTACTGCCTACAGCCAACTTCGGCGAAAAGCAGTACATGAACTGTCTAAAGCTGATGGTGTTGGCTAGAAATCAACAGGTATATCCATTTGCTTCCAGAAAAAAAAAAAAAAAACACTAATGTCAAATTCAAGTGTTTCCAGCCTTTATAATTTTGGCTACAAACCACGTGTGTTTTGCGTTATGCAGGACCAGTAGCAACTTAAATGCGAACCTTTTAACTGTTTCATCATCATCCGCTAGCACACACAACGTTTCGTTTATTAGGCAGATGAGCAGATGGGGGTGAAACCAGCCCTCTGTATTTCTAAAAGTCAAAGATCTTTCGACAGGAGAGCCACTTGTTGCTGCTGGGTCCAGCCTTGTTTTGCGAGTGTTCAGTAACTGAGCATCTCCTGTTTCTCCCGATGTAGTATTGTACCACCTTACAGAGCCAATCAGTGCTAACCCATTCCTTTATTTCAGATCCAAACTTCCTTTTTCTTACTTCCACTTCATTGCTCCCGAGTTCCAGCACTCGAGACCAGCCAACAGAGAAAAACCGAGGAAGAAGTTAACAACTCTCAATCTAGAAGGAGTAAGTGGTCACAGCAGGCAGCAAGAGAAAGGGCAGAGTCACAAACACAGCTGTACCTGTCAGACTCCTGGCTACCCACAGGCACTGAGGAGTGAGGAAGGAAGAAAAGAGATTACTAGATATACTCATTTAGTAAAAGCAGAAAGAACGGGGCTAAATAAAGGTAGAAGTTTAAAAAAAAATAAAAATAATCAGACATCTGCCAAAGGTCTTATAGAAACACAGGAGAGGAGCGTTGTAGACAGCTCTGAAGATGCTAAAAGACTGTGGAAACTATTCTGTAAATTAAGTGGTAGGGAAGAAACAAAAAAAGGTAGCTAAACCAAAGAGATTTCTTCATCTTTACTATTTGCAGCTTAGCAGCAATCTGTAAGAGACATTACTGACATGCAGCGTAACTTCTTTTCAAAAGAGTTAATACCTTGTGGGGTTCCCCCTCCCCCCCAAAGTCTTAAAAAGTACATCTACGTTAAAAATACTCCAGTCACAAATTACACATCTATGTCTATTCTCTATTATAAAAACTCACTCCATTAAGTGCTCTGTCATCTGAAGGTTTTGGTGGTTTTTTTGGTTTGTTTTTTTTTTTTTTTTTCTTTTTTTGGGAATTACATTAAATCCTGAATCAGATTTCTATCAAGTAATGGATTTTATTTCATTTTTTTACAGCCAGTGTATGCCATCCTCAGAATAAAGCTTATAAAGGAAATAAGGTCGTGACCTTAAGGAGTCTTATACAAACACTAGTACTACAAGAGAGAAAGCACAAAGCAGAAAGCACAGTATGAGCAATTAACATAACTGCTAATAAATACTGCAAGCAAGCGATAGATAGTTACCAATTTAGATCTATAATCCATGAGACAGGCGGAGGCTTTGCTGTGAGTATACGAATCAAGAGAGTGGCCACACTGCTGAACCTGCGATGTGGAAGCAAAAGGATTACAATGTTTACGGTCAAGATGGATAATGAGAATATTATGTAAGAGACTAATGGGCAGGCAGGTTAGGCTGTGAACACACGCTGTGTAAAGGTCTGAGCTTCCCTCGCTGGAGGTAAAAGGGAAAGCCCCAGGGTGTATGAAAAGAACAGAAATAGCACTTGAGTTAGTGACTGATTAAGATAACCGCAGACATTTGACAAATTTTCAACCGATAGCTCCAAAGGGACAGTATCTAGAATAATCTAAAATAAAAGTTCTAGATAAATCCGACAAAGGGGTGCAACACCTCTAATAGGGATCACTGCGCCTCTCCTGCAGAAAGGCAGCAAAGTAAACGGAACCAAGGAGCAGCTGAAATACATCTGTATACATTGGTGTTTCACACAAAGCCTGGGTCAAAGTCTACCGTGCTGCAAAGGCAAAATGCAATAGGACATGGAAATGCCTGCAACCCCCCCTTACAGCACATCTATACCAACATAACTGCCTTCAAGTAATAGTTATTCCAGATTTAGAGCAGAAAAACATAACAGAATTTAGTCCTCTTTTTCATGGCTAATATTATTTAAAGACCAACTTTGTCTCCGGTGCATTTTCCCAAGGGTAAACCACCATTTTTCAACTTGACTTGCATTATCTTGCCTTGTGGAGACTGCCAAAACACACAGAGAAACTCAGACCTTATGTAAATAACAAGCTGCAGCCACCTATTTCAGGCCAGAGTTTGGACCAAACAAGGACAAACCCTTTCTCACGATCCACACAATTGACAATCACCCCATTTGGCAACAAGACAGGGCCTTGCTCTTGCCCAAAATACTGCACAGTATTTCTCAGTGTTGGTGACGTTTCCTCCTGTTCTCACACCCCTGTCCTCTGTGTCAGCCTCTGGCTTTTACTGTGGCACTGCCCAGGACTCCATTTTGAGGTGTCATCCAAATAATTTAAATTGATAGATCTAGAACAAAAATAATTCAACAGCATAAACAGAAAGAAATTAGGTTTATGGTTATTACTTTGAAGATGTGAGCCCTTTGTCTTGGCAGCAAAAGGCAGAATTGATTTATCGAGTCCAGAAATCTTTGCAAGAAGATGGTTTTAGTGGATTTGGATTTGCTACAAATGAGTTCAATATATGCGTGACTACTGAAGGATAAAAACCGACAAACAATGTAGGTGGTTATTTATTATTATTACCCATTCAGCTTTTGGATCACAGGCTTTATGACATCTTCCAAGAATTTAGAAGGGCGTGAAGGAAAAGTCAACAGCTAGGAATATCACCCTTTTTCCCCCATCAGCTCTCTAACGTTACAATTACATTTTGTTAAGCAACAGGCTGAGGCTGTTGTTGGAAAGATTTCCCGGAGCCAAATGTCTCTCTGTGTCTGGAGCCATGCCTCTCCCATTTCCTGCATAATGTTCAACATCCTCAAAGTCCATTTTAGAGCCACTACAAAACTCGTCAGGAAGGACGAATTAGTCACTCTAATTTTACAATGGCAAAAAACATAAAGAGGTAAAAGTTCCCACATTTTTTACTCTCTTCTATGAATGTTTTCATTGCGGCTCTTTTGTCATCACACAGGTCCATGCCCGTTGGCAAACACACTACTCCAGAAGATAGAGAAAAAATGTTTAACGATACAAATATCTCCCCTTCTAAAGGGGAGCCACTAGCTGAGACCAGCTCAGATTTCTCCCAATGGATGCATGAAACAAGATTTACGTCCTCTTTATGCCCTCAAGAATGGATGCAGAGATTTCCAAAATTCCCTGAATATTCCACTGAATTTGGGAACCCCAGGAGCCAGCCAATTCCTGGACCTACAGAACCGCCAGCTGAGGCTGACCCTGCATCCAACCCATCTCCAGAGGACAGTGTGGGCTGAAGAGGTTCATCACCATCACAAACCTCACCATCGTTATAGTCTTTGCCTCCTCTTACAAACATGGCAACGATGGCCAAGATAAGTCACCTTCTCCTTGGTTCTCCAGCCTTGGAGTTCTGCCTCAGTTTCTCCGAGAATGAACCAGCAGTAGTGAAATACTTCCAAGTATCTCAATACACAGGTATCACAATACAAGTAGCAGTGGCATAAAAGCACTCAGAGCAACACACAAGACCGCTGCAACTCCCTGCTGACCCTTCCCCAGCTGGAAGGCAGGGCACAGCCACATTCTGCACTGGGATGTCGCCCTCCACAGAGGAAGCCATGACCTCGTCCTCCCCGCAGTGATGGAAGACAAGGCAAGCTCAGGTATAGGATGGAACTCATACTATCTGGAGCTAGAGTCAAACCACATGCAGATTTGGGTAGACACCCCTCCACCACTGTGCAACAAGCCAGAGCTACAGATTTTCCTGTATCATCAGGTTTCAAACCTTTCATTTCTAGGTAAAATCAGGCTGCTGTCCTGAGCAAATCAGGTGACCAGCGACTGGTACTGCCTTGTAAACCTGTAACCAGAACCCCATGGAGACAGGGCCGGCTCAGGATGCCTCCACAGCGCAGGAGTTTAATTTGCTGCCTTTTGTCCCCCTCCTCCGAGCAGAAAAATCTGTGATGAACAAGCTATTTCGTGTCTCCATGCTATGATGTTCCCCATGCTGTGAAGTAAGCCACCTGCTCACCGGGAGCAGACCAAGCGCCCTCAACGATCCCCATGTTTTAATTAGCTAATACTTCCAAACGTAAGTCTTATTGCTTACGTCAAAGATCAAATACGACCGCGCTGCAGTAAGCTAAGCACGCATTTACAAGAGCTCACTAAACACTGCAGAACTTTCAGCACAAGATACGTTTTTACAGCATGAACTACTTTCTCAGGCCAAACTAGTAACAAGAGGACAGGCGTGGGCTTTCAGGGGAGGGTGAAGTGGATGGAGGTGAGTCCCTTTCCCTGGTGCTACCACCAGGCAGCCACCTTGGGTGTAACAAGTATTAAAATACCACTGGTATTAAAACTTAAAGGCAGCAAGTCTTCTCAGTTTGTTACCCACAAACTTATCGGATCTGCAAAGAGGGCAGCACAGTTCAGCCAAAATTGCAAAGGAAGTTTGATACAAAAGGAGGGCTCTATTTGCCTTTCTCCTGATTTAGACTACAGCTGTCCTGATAAAACAGTCCTGAAGACAGTGATAACACCAAGGTCTCAGTAAATGCACAGACAACGACTTCCAGGGCAACAAGCACAAGTAACAAGAAATAAAAGCTTTTAAGTTACACAATTACATACGGCAGCCTATGGATTTGATCTTGCACCCACTATAACCCAGTACCGGTGCTCCCATGATCTGGGTGCAGATTCAAACACACAGACCAAGACTATGGTGCCAGTGACATTTTTACCTTGGGTGGGAAAACACTTAAAAGAGGGGGTTTCTTCAAACCTAGGGCTAAACCAGTCTACTACGACACCCCCCAAACTGGTAGTGGTACAGTTATGAGAGTGCAGCACTGGGTCAGGAGCGAGTGACAAGAAACAAATGAGAGGTCGAAATCAGGTTTGCCACCAAGGAGGTGCACAGGAACATGAATTAAACTTCTGCGGCCACAGTCGTGTATTGTCTCAGGCCAAAGGAAAATCCGGGTTAAAATTAAACACCCCATTTATTCTTTCTTTCTTTTTTTCTTTTTTCTTTTTTTTTTGTCAGGTTAGGCTTAATTTAGGTCAGATCAACCTGATGCACTGCACAAACACACCACAGCTCATGCTGTAAGAAGGCAAGGACAGTGTGGAGACAGAACCTCAGGTGGCAAAAAGGAGGGTACACTCATGCTGGTGCCAGCGATGCTGCCTGTGATCCCCCAGCACGACATTCCCCTGCGCATCAGAGGAGGCTGCCTTGCTGCTGGTGTGCACAGAGAAAACATCTGGGGGCAGGGGGGGCGTGTGGAA
>VZRU01016430.1:23371-50281 GCA_013398155.1 Pedionomus torquatus | reverse complement strand
CTGAATAATTGAAAGTAGTACAGAACTTGTGAACAAAACGATGGAGGTTTCATGGTTTGTTTCAGTTTGGGATTTTTGGTGTTTGTTTGGGTTTGGGTTTTTTTTGGTTGGTTTTGGGTTTTTTGGTGTTGGGGGTTTTTTTGTTTATTTTGTTGTTGGTTTTTTTTTTAAGATTACTTGGATTTTCAGGCTAGCATCAAATACCTTTTACCTAGAAGACCCCAGGAGAGATTAATTTCTACAGTATTGTATTGATGAAGTACAGTCTTAGTTCACGACCAGCATCTATTTCTTGGCATCTCAGTAGAATGATAAAAATAAAAGTCCCAAACACTCAAAATCACACAGTAGTTCTCAAAGAGTCTGTGAGGAAAAAAACAAACAAACAAACGAACAAACTTGATTTTTAAAGTTAATTCCCAAGCCCATTTACTTACACTGTCCTCAAAAAGTTAAAAGAAAGCAGAGGCTGACTGCTAATTTTACAAATCTGATACAATCTATGAATAGGATGGTCACTAGCAAACTATCTATAAGGCATCTTCATTTAGAAATGCTTTCAACAGTATAAACAGTTTTTGTCTGGTGTCATTTATGAGCTCTTCTGGGTGGTTAGGAAAATGTGTGGGTAGTCTAGAGACCACGCTCATCATAAAAATATTAAAAATAACATTGTGCAATGAATTTTATTGCTGACTTTTGAATTATACTAGTACTAACTTGCAACATGTAATCATACACTTAACACACACAGAGATACTATGTTCATAAGCCCTTACATTTAACATTCTTATTACCACTTTTATTTGCTTTCATTACTCCTATTTTACCAATAATTTTTCAGTCTACAGATTGCTAACACCACCATTTTGCATAATCTTGCTGATCTGAAAGAAAGGTGTCTGATGGAAATTTCATCAGTCTGCCTGTTCAAAGCAGAGCTCCTTTCTTCCCCTTTCCAGACCTGGTATCTGTGAAAGAGAACAGCAAAAGAAAAGAGAAAAAGTTGAACTCAGAGAGGTAGTGGAGAGAGAGGAACCCCTGTGACCTTTCTGTGCACTCTTATACATCAACTTGCACAAAACCATCTCCAGTTGGTGAGCAGAAATCACTGTTCTCTCTCTGCAGCTACCCTCCCAAGGATAAACATGATGGAAGGAAGAGCCCTTTCTTTGAAAGGGTTGAGATTGTGAGAAAGCTCCCAGCTCAAGACATAATAATTCAACTCACAAATACTTTGAAAGTTGATAACTGCAGCACCTGCCAGTACTACTTAAAGAAAGTGTCCATTGTGCATTTAGAGCTTATGAACAAGTATGAGTTATACTGTTTCCACTTCCAACAAATATCAAATCTCAGCTATGCAGGAACCAAAATATCAGAGTTACAGGCACTTCAGAACTATATCACAAAGCTTCTTTTGTAAATATGGCAGTTTAAATGTTAGCCCTATTGAAGTGAAAGCTCACACAAAATCAAAGAAGAGAGTAGCATGCCTCCAGGGAAATAAATTGTTCAAAGGCTTATCTTCCTAGCACTATCAGGCTGCTTCTCACACCTTGGTCTGGTTCTTGATCTGTCTCTGACCTGCTGGTGCGACGCTCTCACTCACCTCTTGCTTCTGTGCTGTAAACCTCTCTCATACTGAAGCTGTGTTTTAACAAGAGATAGGTTGCTCCTTGCAACATAATGCAAGTCAGCTGCTACTAGGCACCCAAATTCTCCTACTTCTATTACATCTAACAACTGCAAGTGTACCATATCTATTCTAGCTTTAGGCTAGCTTTAAAGAGTTTGGGACTTTTGTTGTCATTGTTGCAGTCCTGTAAACACCAATTTATTTCCACTTCAGAATCTGGGTGATATAAAAGAGAAATTACCTAATAAAATAGAAGCCAGGAAAGAACTTACAAATCTAAGCACCACTATTAAGCCCCTTTGATGTAAAACTTGATGATACCATGTTCCAAACTGAGGTAACGCATTCCAAATCACAAAAGAAAAGCAGAAAGTTAAAGAAAAAAAAAATATCATAGAATACCATGTTGGAAGGGACCCAATGATCATCTGATCCAATCTCTCTTGGCAAAAGCAGTCTAGACAAGATGGCCCAGCACCCTGTCCAGCTGAATCTTAAAAGTGTCCAATGATGGGGAATCCACCACTTCCCTGCAGAGATTATTCCAATGGCCAATTGTTCTGATGGTGAAAAATTTTCCTCATGTCCAACTGGAAACTCTCAAGGAGTAACTTCTATCCATCACCTCTCATCTTTTCTATGTGACTTTCCTTCATTGAAGCTTGCCAATGAAAGCTGTTTTGAATCATCTCAGCTTCTAAAAAGTTAACAAACTATTCTCTATAATTTGTCTCAGGTAAGAGTTGACAGTTTCAGCTCCTAACACTGAATGCACAGAACAGTTGCTCTTAGCACAATGCTAAACTCATATAAGCAACCAAGCAATAGCATCTTAACAAATACTAAGCACAGAAGAAGGGTTGAGGTCAATGGCTCAATGTTTAAGTGGCAGCTGGTGATGAGTAGTGCTCCTCAGAGCTCAGTACTGGGACCGGTGTTGTTTAACATCTTTGTCAGAAACATGGACAGTGGGATGGAGTGCACCCTCAGCAAGTTTGCCGATGACACCAAGTTCAGTGGCGTGGTCAACACACTGCAAGGAAGGGATGCCATCCAGAGGGACCTGGACCGGCTTGAGAGGTGGGCTTGTGCAGATTTCAGTTCAGCCAAACCAAGTACAGGGACCTGCACATAGGATGTGGCAATCCCAGGTGCAAATACAGGTTGAATGGAGAATGGCTGGAGAGCAGCCCTGAGAAGGACTCATGCTCATGGGTGAGAAGCTTGAGATGAGCTGACAGTGTGCACTGGCAACACAAAAAGCCAATTGCATCCTGGGCTGCATCAAATGAATCAAGGCCAGCAGGTCACAGGAGGTAATTCTCCCCCTCTACTCTGTGCTTGTGAGCCCCTACCTGGAGTACTGTGTCCAGCTCTGGATTCCTCAACAGAGAAAGGACATAAAACTGTTGGAAGGGGTCCAGCAAAGGGCCATGAAGATGATCAGAGGGATGGAGCACCTATTCTATGAAGACAGGCTGAGAGTTGAGGTTGTTCAGCCTGGAGTAGAGAAAGCTCTGGGAAGACCTTGTAGCAGCCTTCCAGTATCTGAATGGAGCCTACAGGAGAGCAGGAGAGGGATTCTTTGTCAGGAAGTGTAATGACAGGACAAGGGGTAATGATTTTAAATGGAAGAAATGAGATCAAGATTAGATACTAGAAAGAAATTCTTTACTGTGAGGGTGGTGAGGCACTGAAACAGGTTCTCCAACGAAGCTGTGGAAGTTCCATCCCTGGGATTGTTCATGACCAGGATGGATGCGGCTTTGAGCAACCATGTATAGTGGGAGTTGTCCCTGCCCAAGGCAGGGGTTTGGAACTTGATGATCTTTAAGGTCCCTTCCAACTCTAACCATTCTATGGTTTCAGGAATGCGATAAAGGTCATGGCAATAGCACCAAATGGAAAAAAGCAGACATATTTCAAAAGCATTCATTTAACTGATCCTCTGCCATTACAACATGTTGAGGCCATCCAAGGCCGTGGAAGAATTTAGCTTGAACAGGTATGAAATAGAGTTGCGTTCCTGCATTATAGAATCATAGAATTGTCTGGATTGGAAGAGACCTTTAAGATCATAAAGTCAACCTACCACTTACAAAAGTACGACTAAACCATTTCCCTAAATACCACACCTACCCATCTTTTAAATATGTCCATGGATGGTGACTCCATCACTTCCCTGTTCCAAAGTTTGATAATCTTTTCAGTGAAGAAATTTCTCCTAATACCCAATTTAAATATCCCTTCATGAAGCTCCCCTTTTTATCCTCATGAAACCACAGTGAGCTCCTAAAGACAAAAGGACACACTATTATTTCACAGATTTTCTTCACGGTTATCTATGAGAAACTTATCTTGGAGAGGACTCTTCCCAGATCATCATCATCATCCACACGACAGTCATTATGGAATGCTTCTTATGCCTGAATCTGATGTCTTCTATACGGTGAAGAGAGTCAGAAAGGAAAACTGAGACAACTATTTTGGAAAATAAGCACAACATGATACCTACAGTCCAGAGGAGCAGAAAAGCAGCTAAATTATATTATCAGCACTGGTTATAGCGAGAAGGTGGTTCTGGAATAATTTGCATTTATGGAGGTCTGCATCTAGCTCTTCACAAATACTAATGTCTTCCCCTCTTGCATTTTCACAGTAGTGAAGTAGTCTTAATAGCTCAATGCATATAATTTGTTACTGACCATATTAAGAGTTATTCCATTCATCTATCCAGTTTTCCAGCATAAAATTGCTCTTCGGGGCCGGGGGGGNNACAGGGTGTGGGGGGGGCGGGGGGGGGGGGGGGGGGGGGGGGGGGGGGAAGTGTATTTCGTTCACTTTTAAATGAAACTAGATACCTACTACATACTTCTACAGCTAAAACCTAACTCTTAAAAAAAAAACATATAAGGCTTCATATCTTCCTTAAAATTATCCATCAGAACAGAAGGACGGAGGGAGATTATTTTCAGCAAGAGGGCAGTAGTCTAGTAACTGTTAATCTTTCTACGACAGATCATCCAAACACATGCTAATGATCACCTAATTCAGGTGCTTGAAGGTAGCACAGTAAAACTGATACACACAAAAATTCAGTTCATAACCTTATAGATAGTCTTGCACATCAGGCTGTTATTTGCATACAAGTGCAAGATTAAAAAAAAAAAAAAAAAACAACAACAAAAAACCCCAACCAACCAACAAGAAAGATGCAGAAGCCATGGATTTAGAAGCTAAGAGAACAAAAGCTCACAGCACCGAATTGGGCCTGGTAAAGGGGAGGGAGGAAGGAATTGCCTCAGTAGGATTAAAAACTTTTCTTGGAAAAAAAATATATATCTATATTATAAACTTTTCCCAAGTCCTTCAGGGTTTAAACTTACTAACACAAATTTGTTTTATCTCTACCATCTCATCAGAAAGCCACCTGCTCTGGCAAAGTCCCAAGACTTGATCACTGTAATGAAAGTCATTTTACGGGTATCCTAAACCATTAAGTCTACAATATTTATGGTTTGTCTTTCAGGTCTCATTGTACTCTAGAAAACAGCTGAGATTATTAAGCACAAGATCATGTTTAGTTGTTAGGTGTACTTTTTCACTGAATACTTACATGGTGTGCAGGTCCTCCTCTGCAAATGCCCAAGAGCAGATTGTGTAGTCTCTGCCAGCTTCTCTTTACTTTTTAAAATTATTCTAACATCTCTTTGCACCTGTGCAAAGTGTCAATTTTTCTTACTTGTTACGGTTCTTCTCTGAGCTACAGCAGATTACAATAATTCCCTGATTTTCAGATACAGTCTTGTCTTCTCAGGTAAGGATTCAATTTTATATTTTTTTTTCCTCTAAAAGTTTTCTTCAGCAGGCTTCTGCTGTGCTTTATCTCCATAACTGTTTGCCATCTACAGATGTCTTCTATGGACAGGATGGTTTTCCTATGGAGTTTCTTTTTCTTCAACTTTGGTTTTACTTTATCTGACAAAGATCTTCTCTGAGAGCACCAATCTATGCATCTCACTGCTGTAAAATGACATCACTTCCAGACTGCTTAAGCAATATATTATTCATTTACCTTCATTTCATTTACAAAGGTGAATAAGTCTAGAATAGATTCTTACTACATTTTTCAAAACCATCAGAAAGCTAACCATTATTGGCAAAACTCAAGTTGCTAAGTTATGTCTTGTGCTCGTGACAGAGGAGTGTTGACTGCTTCATTATTAATTACCATTTACCTTCACCAAAAAATGAGTAACAATAGAAAAAAAGGAGCGTAATGTTTTCTATGAACAGGCACTGACATAGAGCACATATTGAATCTTCTTAGAGCATTATAAGATAATAAGGTAACAAGTGTAGTCTTCAATATTGTACAAAAACTCAAAAAGTTTTAAGCTGAGTTTTAAGTTCTAGGCTAGCTAGAAGGAGCAGTTTATTTCTTCTATTTTCCTCTAGACATCAATATTTACCTCCCGGTCTGATGGTTATGTTCTCCTTCAAAGATACTTGCTTTTGTATTTAACCACCGAATACAATAGGAACGTTGGATGTCAATGTATATTTTGAAAAATGTATTTTTCTATATTCTAGTATTTCTGTTCTTTGAAATCATATAGTTCCCAGGTTTTTCTGTGTCAAGAAGTAGAGTTAGCATCTTTTCTAGTACACCAACTACACTTTTTTCTGTATTAGTCCCTGTAGTTCAAGCAGAGAGCTAATATGCTAACCCAATTCCTTTGCAGTAGAAAGCAAAATTACACATTGAGTCAGGCATATTATTTAGTATAATCTTATTTCTAAACAAGATAATAAAAATAACAACACAATATTTCTTCCACACTGAGGAATAACAGTAATAACAACACACGCAATCTTACTTCCCAGAAGGCCATAACTACAATCAAAGATGTATTTTCTGTGTTTAGAAATCTCCAAAGCTGGCACTCCAGAGAGCCATATGTCAAGACAAAGAAATATCCCATCTGTTTTCATTACTTCTTACTTCTACACCTGACTCTCATGGTTCTTTGTGGCTTCTTCAGCTCTAACTTTACATGCATTAATACTTTCCTGCTTTATTCCTTGTCTATGCTAGGCCAGCACAAGAATTCATAGTTATACATGTATGAGTCACACTGGGGCACTACTGAAGCTGAACAAGAATCTGGCAGAAGAACCTGCTTACATTGGTATTGTCCCTGACAAGATACAGACCACAAGAGTGCTCAAGGTTTCTCGTGTTTGGGGTTTTTTTTATGTTTTTTTGTTGTTTTATTTTTTTAAACTAGATCTATGTTTTTGTCTAGGCCAAAATCTTGTCTATGGGCATTTTCAAGCTTACCTATTATACTTGCAACAGAGTCTGCTTCAGCTGTTATCCTGTAATCCTCCTTCTCTGAGTCACTTCTCTTGGCACCAAGTAGAAGTTGCTGAATGATTCCATTAAGCAGGATACACAAAGTTCAGAAGTGCAGTGAATTTACTTGTGAATACACACAAGAGATGCCTAGGTGTAATGAGCAGTGTCCAGTTGTTAATATACTCACCACTATTGCATTAGTCATCCTTCAGGATTAAAAAAGACCACATTTTAATACTTTTCAGAGTAAATCTAAGGCAGCATCACACTGCTGTGCAGCATCAAACTAGACCTTCAACTGCTGGGGCCCCAACTGGGAATTGGGGGATCTGTTCTTCATGTGATTTCATGCCTTTAACACATTCTATTTCTTCTACCAAGAACAAAACGTGTATTTGCGACAAAATTAATCCAAGAAATCCCCATCCACTTCCAAGCACAAAATTTAGTTTCATCTCCGCCCAAGTAGAATGCGCATATGACCTCCAAACTCATCTGGCAACGGTGATGTTGCTGCTGCTTTTTGCAATGTGGAAGAACCCTTCTTTCCATATAACTGAGTGCCAGTTCAGGCAAGAAACAGGACAGAAACCATGTGTAAGGAAAATCTTGCACAAATTCAGCATATACAAAGCACATGAAACTAATAGGCAGGACAATCCAGAAAAATTCCTAAAATCCCCTTTAACTGGGATTTTCCAACTAATCCAAATTGCTAATTAGGACCAAGAGTGATATATCCTAGTGACCTTAAGAGATCTTGCCATCAAGAAGTGATCTCATTCCTACACTCCTGGCCTGTGTTCTGGATCTTGTTGTGTCCACAGGAGTACTAGTTAGTGAACTGGACAATTGACCTTATCAATCTAAAACCAAATACCCATCTATTACAAACACCTGTCTACTTACCAAAAGCCCAGCTTAGATATCAGTTAATCTTCATTCGTTTTTCATTACAGGAAAACAGTGATACACACTGAGCTGCTACAATATTTAAATTGGACTGCAGTTACAAGTATTTATTTTTTAGCATATTGCATTCATTTTGTGAGACTAGGCAGGCTTTCCCCTTTCCAAAGGGTTATTCCTTCTGATTGTGAACTGAAAGGCACAATCTACCCACTAAAAAGCAAATAGCAGAGATGAGGCAAACACTTATGAGAGGGTTTGCTGCAATACATGCCCTGAATATATGAAAATGGAAGGGCACTTGGCTTTTAATAAGTCATATGACCATCTTTCCATGCATTACTTTTCAGCTCAAGTGTATTCTGAAGCACTTCTTCATAATGATCATGTAATGACGGTGCTTCCATGCTTCCATAGCCACTTTTCTGTCATTATGTTCTAACATACCACATTGCTTTCTGTTTAGATACTTGCAAAAATTGCTCAGGATTAAGCCTTAAAGAATAGATCCCATTATATACTTGGACCATTTGTAAGTATAAACACAAACTTCAAAACTTCATTGTTGACTGATGGTTATTGTGCTTGTGGTTGACTCTAACTAGCTCTCTTATGTACTCCATTCAAAGCCCATTTCCATTTTCTTGCCTTCTGTACCAAACATAAGACATTCGCATATGCAACATTGATAGCGTAGCACTGTTTATTAGCCTATACAAATAAGAATTTAGGAGGTACTACCAAATAAAGATTACCCACAGGTATATTTTGTGGGTTGTTTTTCTTTTTTATTATACTCAAAGCACTACAAGTATCTGATCTCTCTGAAACATATCCATCTTCCTTAGGCCTTGTTTAGAAAGCCTGTAAACAAATTCTGCTAATTCTTTCAGATAGGATGCAAATAGAGACTCTCTCTTTTGTGTTTATTCCTCACACACTATTGTTTCAGAAAATTATTTCTATACTAGATGAGTGTGGGAAGGACTTCTTAAAGAAAAAGAATAATCAAGTTAGATTCTGTTTCTGCTGCATACAAATAAAATTCTAATAAATATTAAAGGATGAGCGTTTTCATCTCTTTCAGGATAAAAATAGTTCTCTTTCCATGTTTAAATTTTTAAGCGCATCTACTTACATGTTTTAAAGTATCTGCTTCACTTGCTGTCTTTGGCTTCTGCATGATGGTGTAAGTGAAAATAAAAAAATCCTTGACAAGTGGTGTTTTTAATCATCAAGATTAAGTGATCATCAAGAGGTACTGTAATTACACATGGAAGTTAACAAATTGCTTCTTGAGTTTAAAAAACCGACCCTCTTCTACAATCAAAATTTTAATGGAATTTGAAATGCAATAACACATGCCAACAGCACTGAATATAGGAAATAAGTTATGATCGGGAAATTAAATTAATCACTTTAAAGGCATAGTGGTAAAGTTACAACTCCAGATTATTATTTTTTTAATCACTGAGAGTTTGACAGTGCTAATAATCTGAAAAAAATAAAGTACTACACTGAAACTGTAGTTTCATCATAAAGGTGTATGGATGTTGAAAACTTCTGAAACAGCATGGAAGACAATTCACTTTCACAGAATCATAGAATGGCTTGGGTTGGAAGGGATCTCATCACAGTTTCATCTGGGATGGAGTAAACTTTCTTACCAGCAGCTGGTATAGTGTTATATTTTGAGTTTGGGATGGGAATACTGTTGGTAATGCACTAATGTTTTTGGTTATTGCTAAGCAATCAAGGCCTTTTCTGCTTCTCACACCACCCCTATCAGCTAGTAGGCTGGGAATGCACAAAAACTTGAAGACACAGCTGGGACAGCAGACCCCAACTGACCAAACAGATGTTCAGTGTCATATAATATCATGGGAAACATATAAATTGGGGGAAGAAGGAGGAAAAGGAGGATATTCAGAGTTATGGCGTTCATCTTCTCAAGTGTGGTGGTGCAAATTCTACCCCCCAGCACACCGCCTGGGCCTATCAGTGTTTGGTGCGATTCTCCCTCCAGGGCCACATACCAATCTAGGATAAGTCAGGCATGGCTTGTGAAAAGCAGCAGACATTGATCACCTTCTGACAGTATATCTGCACCTGGGTGGTGGCTCAAAGCAGGAAGGTACCAGAACGTCAAAATCCACCAAGTTTGTGCAGTTGGTGGAAAGCACCAGAGTATTTCATTGTCCGAGCTGCGCTGAAATGAAAAAGTACCTGACAAAAATCAATTAACTTGGACCCTGTAAGAAGTGACTAAGCAAGACCCTTTGAGCTCTCTTAGATCGCAATGGGCTGTGACCAGCATTTCCTCCAAGGTTTAAAGACCATCTGCAGACAAAGGGTTCAGTAATTTACAATTTTCTGTCTGCTCCTGAAACTTAGCATGAGGCAGGCTAAGTTATTTAGTTCAGAAGAACTAACAAATATTTGTTTATACATATATACTCATATACATAATTACTAATTATAGTTCAATACTTATAAGGTATACATATTACAGATTATTATATTATATACACATGTACTTATATCAATACTAAAATTATTTACTGGAAATAAAACATTAAATGATACTTAAGACCCACCCTACTCAAAACCAAAAATCTTCCTTGAAATAAAAAAAAAGAAAAAAAAAAGAGGACTTTCTTCCCAATACTGCTTCTGAAATTTAGGATCTAAGCTAGACATAAAACATAGCTTCAAAGACTTTGTGTCTCCTCTTTTATGACATTATAAGCTAGTTCAGAGTCAGTCATGGTTATTCTTTCTTAACTCACTTATATTCTCTCTTCTGAGATTGAAACAAAGCATCACAATTTAACTGGATTAGTAATTGACCACCTGTAGGAATTCAGCCACTTTTGTAGGTTTTTGGCTCTGCAGAAAAAAATGCTCAAGGGTACAAAAAAATTGTGGATAGGCCTAGAAATTTGACAGAGAAACAAATAAGGTTTTCTGGTTATGGCTGCAAAGTTGGGAAACAGTCTGAAAGACATATTTGTCTCTAAAAGTAAGATCTAAAGCTGATATTTCCAAAACTGCCTTTTTCCAGGGTTTAAAATCCCAAATGAGTGCTATATATTCCACTAAAAAATTCTTGATGCCTGATGAAAGACAGTTTATTTAAACTTTTTCCTCCAAAACCAGGGTACAGTTTTTATTTTCATGTCCCTCAATGCCTTATTAGAACCATTTGCAACAGTTCTACCTGTAAATTTACTTGGTTTTAACCACAAATTATGGAAAAAGTAATTTCTGAAGAATATTGTCATCATTGGAACATCATGCCAAGATTAAGCATATGTTTACCCATATACACTTTTTCATCCACAGATAAAAAAAAATAAAAAAATCAAAAGGATAAAAACTCAGAAGTCCTGATCACAAAATCTTTAACAGCAACACTATGCAGTAGTGATATAAGATCTACACAAGACTAGATCTCTCAACAAAACATGCAGTACCTACAATCCTGATTAAAAGGCAAATCAGATTAGTCTGTAATTTTCAAAAAGGAATTAATTCCCTAAAAAGTCAAATCAATATCCTGTATGTTAACAAATCCTGTATCTCAAAGTCTCATTTGCACCAGTATTCAATGCAAATACAATTATTTTACTCGTGTTATACAAATAAGCAGGAAAACATTGCATTCTTCTAGCATTTTAAATTATTTTTAGGTCAATTTTCTCTCTCAATGCAATTTTAGATTAACATTTCCATAGAGGACTACAGGAAAAGAAAGTAATGGGATTTGGAGACATTTTCCATTAACCTTTCAGGAAGATATAAATCTAAATCCCTTATACTTTAAAAATGCTGAGCTAATTTTCTCTTCTCAGGCCTGAGATACAGTAAGTGTCAGGGAGGTATCAGCAGTAGCTCAGTTTCTGCCATCTAGTCCTTTCCCTCACACACCTCTGATGTTCAACAGTTTCCTTAACACCACAGAATAAATGACAAGTAAATGTCAAAGAAGGGCCAGAATAGAACTTTGAATTAGCCTAGTCAAACAAAAGCAGAATCTAAAAAAATATACATAAATAAAAATTAAGACATTTAATTGTAAAGACACTTAACTGTAAAACTCTGAAATTATTTGGTTTGCTTTTTTTTGCTTATTCACAGAAACCATGAGAATAATGTTATTTTCAGTTATCTTTGACAGATTTGTTATAGGACCAAACAATGTAACATTAAATTGCTGCAAAATGTCTTTTTCTGTTCCCCTATCTGTGTGCAGCTGCTAAGCTGCTTGAAACAACACAAAATATATTTTCATATTGACACGGTACAGTTCTAATTTATATGTATCCTGCTATAAATTAAATTCAAAGTAAACCTTTATCAAGATTACACTTTACTAACCAAATGTGCAGAACCAGCAAGGAAAAACTATCACCAAGTAAAATTTTACACTCGTTTCTATTCCATATTTACATCACACGTGCATAAAAAGGGTCTTTAACAGTTTCTAACTGGTTTAGATTCACGAGCATGGGAAAAGCGAAACCTGGTATCTGACCCTTAATTCTGCCTGTATTGTGAATTGTGGATCCACTCAGGATCCAAAGTTTAATGTTTTTTCTGACATCCAAACTAGCCAGATTGAATCTCCAAACCAGTGACAGAGCACAGGAGACACTGACCTAACTTGTGACAAACTAGAATAATCTCTTCTTTAAAAAGGACACTTTCTCTACGCTAGTTATAATAAACTCATCTTCCAAAGTGTTATATATTCCACCAAAATAAGTCTGAACTTTGGAAATATTTTGCCAAGGAATACAAATCTTGATAAACAGCATAACTTTTTTGTTGGTTTTCCCCAGTGGAAGAAATGATTGATTTGCTTAAGAGATTGAGGGTTACAAAATAATGGTCTAGATGTCTTATTCAGATCACCAGCACAGACCTCAATTTTGAGATGTATGATAATCCCCTTCCTATCAAGGTCACCAAGTCTTTATTCATTCCCTTTATCAGAATAGTAAAGCAAATAGCAAACAGAATTCTCCAACTCACATAAAAAAGAGCATCATGACCTACATAACTTACCCAAAGCTGTATTTTCCTCTAGTGTACAGTAATTGTTTCTATCTCAAACTCTGATATCACTACTTTATGACTTTATGCTGGAGGGATGGAAATGTTTAATGCCTGAGCCATTTCAGGGTCAGAATTGTACTGAAAGCAAAAATGAGGTCTTCCGTAAATAGAGAGAGAACAAAACAGGTATACTGCAAGAGAAAAAAACAAACAGCCAGTCACCAGAAGCAGAATATTCCTTTTGAAACAAAAGAGGAAGAGGTGTCAAGAAGTAGGAAAAAGACCCAACATGTGCTCTCTACCTTGCAGACTGTGTTAACCAGGATGAGAGATCAAGTATGTCGCTACGGCACAAAGTAGAGCTGTGGACACTAAGGATTGCAGGGTATAATAAGCAAATGTAAAACTCTGAAATAAATGCTCACAGTGAAAAGTATAACCAAGAAATTAAATGCTGACCATGATTTATAAGGAAAATTCTCACCAAAACACCTCTTCTTCGCACTTTTAATAAGGTTTGCTAAGATTTAAAGTGGCATAGTCTAATACAGGGCAACCTAGGAATGGTAAAATCTGAGATTAACTAGTAATTTATTCTTGATGATTACAAAATTAGTAGATTTTTATTTCCTACTTCCCACACTAGGAAACTTAAATACTTCATAACGGTCATCACTCCCACATTAGTTTCAGCCCTTGGTGGAGCAAGTTGTTTCATGCCTGTGTACTCACACTGCTCAGGTGGGAAGAGAGAGAAAGAAAATTCTGTAAATTCAAAAGTGTCTCTGTGTACAGGTGGCTAGCTTTGTTCTAATAAATGGCAAGCCTTATGTATAGTTTCCATCTATTTCAGACCTCAAGAAGTCATATAGGAAATTCTAATAAAGTTTTTTCACAAATAATTACCTGAAAAAGTAAGAGTGTCAAATTCACAAGAAAATCAACAACAATAACCTTCCACAGTTATCAGATTTCTATTACAGCGAATGAGGACCACCCCACATTCAATAACGTTGAGTAAACTTTGAAGTGATTGAGATAAAGAACATTACTTGTGTTTTCCAAAATTATATATTTATCCTGAAATGTAAGCTGTTCTGTAAAAGCTTTGTCCTGTGCGTACAGTAATAACTTTAATTTACCTGGTTATACTTTGCAGTGTTTTCCAAAGTTTCACTGGTCACCATAGCAAGTTCTATTGTTGACTGTTTTGTGCAGATCCGTCAGTCCTTTCAGTCAGACTATCTGCATCACTAAATTCACTACACGAAAAGAAACGACTGTATCTTTGACTTGCAAAATAGAAAACAGAACCTGAAAATAGCTAAGTATAACCAACAAAAAACCTGCCTATTTCTAGTTTTCATCTGTGTGGCACTAATATGCCATGACTGCCCAGCATGATCCAAAAAGTCCTTCTTTAGAGAACAATTATTTAAAAATAATTTTCAGAGGTTTTTTGGTTTGTTTTGTTGGTTTAAAAAAACAAATACAAAACCAAAAAACACCAACAACTTTTTCTGGTACTGTTAGTCATTACATCACTCTCAAAAATAAACTGCACAATACAAAATGTTATACCTCCTAAGGGAAATGACAGAAACTGTGACTTTCATTAGCATTAGTTCCCAAACAACTAATAGACGAACAGTTCTTCAAATCAGCTTACATCCAGTGCAATAAAAGCTGTCATTAACTTTCCACAGCAAGTCCAACTTCTAGCACAGCATGGATATTTTTGATAGAAAAATCTGTAGGATAATGAAAGAGCACAATAGCACAAATGAAAAAGTAGGTTTCATGAACACTAATAATTCAGGCTAGGCTATTCATGCCTTTCAGCATCCAGATATGAAAAATCCCTGGTGAGAAGACAGAACAGCAGAACAATGACATCAATGACAAGAATAGCTCAGATTGGGACAGCTCTCACGAGACACTCTTGTCCACGTCTCCAGCCAAAGCGAGACTAACTTGGACATTTTATAACACAGTCCTTTGTGCAAAGACAACTTCTGATCCCCCCTCCAAGACCATAGGTTTCACCATCTCTCAGAACAACCTCTGGCAGCGTGCACTCCCCTGTCTCCTCATACATGCCAGAACTTTTCCTGGCAGCGTGCACTCCCCTGTCTCCTCATACATGCCAGAACTTTTAAGAAAGTTAAGGTCTCTTTGTTATTGACATGCAGGACAAGTTTGGCCCCTTCTCACTGCTGACTCTTGTTCAAACTGGAGTTATAAGCCAGGAAAAGTATCAATGTTGTTCATTTAGATATTTAAGAAGAATGTTGTCAAGTATGTGATTACAATTTTCATTTTTCCATGTTACCATACTTACGGTCATTTATGAAGTATGATGGTTTACTGTATCCATTCTTCTATTTGCAAACCTCAGCTTTTTGAGAAATTATCACAAATCTTCCCTCTAAGCCTCTGCTTTTCTTCTAGTATCTCACTCACCCCTTACCTTAAGCTATCTCTGGAAATATCTCATGGGGGAATAACTAAAAACACTACAGAAGTAACAGGACTCTATTGCTGCTCTCCAGGCTGAATCTAAAGACAGACATCACACGAGACATAAAAACAGAAATATTGGCCTACTAGAAAATATTACTTTACTGAAGACTTGCATCTGACCCATCGCAGCCTTAGAGCCTGCTCCTTTTGGCACAGGAGGAGGGCTGGTGGGAGGCATCTTTGAAAATTCTGTCCAGAACTCACAACTTTCATGACGTTCTCATCTTTTGTGAGAAATAAATAAATACAAATTTAGAAATTCTCTCTTCTTTGGAGACTTTTATAGACTTTCCAATTATATCTCATTAAATCTTAGGAATTTAGTAAAATGTGAGACAAAATACAATACTGTATAAACATGCCATCATAGTATTCTACACCAAATACATTTGGAAAAAAAAACAGTATTTCAGACAGAAGTAGTGGATTAAATTGGTTAGTTCAAGAAACATGAATGAAGTCACAGGTGGTTTCTCCACAGGGCAGGTAAGGCACAATGGCATTTTCTTCCAGTCCAATTGACCTTAGATCACTGTACAGTGTAATTTCAAGTTTCTCATATTCAAAACAGAGCAACTACCCAGAACTGTAAAAATCACTGTACATATGGAAGATCAAATTCTGGAATTAAGTTTTTTGAGGTTTCTTCATGATTTTAAACACAGGGACTAATGCTAACTCTGTAAGGGTTGCAGAAGCTGGGATCCCACTGTTCTTCCCTCACAGCTGAATATTTCATTGCACAAATCCACTTCAAAAATTTAGCATGAGGTGGTTATTGGAGGGGGTTTTGTTTATTATTTTCCTTTGGCTTTATTTTTGGAGGTGGGGGGAAGAGAGGAAAGTTGGATGCTTTTGTCTGCTTTTAAATATATGAGATATATCCCCAAAAAATTGTGCAATAAAACATTGGCTTCATCACCTTTTCTAGGATCAGTGTATTCAGCAATCTGTCAACTGCTGAGACACAGGTCATTATCAGGTTCCTAGCAAATAGCTGTTTGCTGGTATTTTCAAGTGGTATCAGGTTGGATATTATAGTCAGAAAGAACAGAGATCTTTAAGCCCTTCTGTCTTTGTGTGCCCAAATTAAAAACATTAACTACATTAATGCCTTAACTAGTGTCTATAAAAAGTAGGCTTTATTAGAGCACATGCTCAATATTAAAATTACATCTATGTTAACAAGTAGTGTGGACCAGCTGGAGCAGATATATAGAAGTGATGGTGTTGAGGACCTGATGTTTGCATGATTCATATTTCATAGCTTCCATTTTCTGGCTGGCTGCCTTTTTTTTTTTTTTTTTAGACTATCTCTAGAGAGGGTGCATTACACACCAAATTCTTTCAGATTAAAAAGCTCAGCCTACTCTTAAGTAGCACTGATCAAGAACTGAGCTGGTGTACATTACTATTCAATTTCCAAAGGCAGAAAAAAAGGAAAATGTCCTTAAGTGCTTCATTTGCCAAGGATCTGCCCCTGTTGTGTCTATGACTGAACCCGTGTCCCAGACAAAAGAGTGCAGGTCAGCAGATGAGTTACTGTAATCCTATTATAGCATATTGCTCTAATGCTTTAATGTAGTAATGTGTTTAATGTAACACAGTAATGTACTAACATAGATTTCTCGAAAACAGCTTGACATAAAATGAGCTGCAGCCAAACAAAACTAGCTGTGCTTGCTGTTAAAATTGTCAGGCCAGTTTTCCAAGCTTTACAGTTAAGGTTTTAAAGGCCTGATGACAGAGAGCGCCATTTTTCAAAGAGTTAAAGATACGAAACACAAAAAGAAGCATTTCCACGACATTCACTTTTCTATCAAGCGTATCCCGTTTTATTTTCCTTCCCCACACAGCTGAACTTGCAAATGGACCCCTCAGGTTCCAACCTCCCTGAATTACTGCAAGTTTCTACTGCTTTCTCCATAGCAAGCATCTAGCATGCTGACCCAGGGTCTGACAGCATCTCTGCATCGCTACTGACTCCACACAGCTGTACGAGGACACTTTATCACCAATGATGATTTTATTAAAGATTTTTTTTCTTAAAATATAAGACAGTCACACTAGCTCTGTTTTCAAATTAAGATGCTACTCTAGCAAGCTATCGCTAGATGATTATTCTTCAGTGTAAGTGATGTTGCACCTAACATATTATTTTTGGGCAAGGAAAGTAATCCTCCAAATGCTTCTAACCCAGTCATCATACCTAGCTCTCAAATGATTTTACAATGAAGAACTAAAGTCAATTCCAAGAAAAATTCTGCAAGTGTGACCTCTAAAATGTAGAACACCTGCAAAATTTGTATTCCCAAAAGAAAAAAAAAGCAAGTGCACACAAAAACTAGTATTGCAGTTAACTACCAAGCAAGAATAAGACATTTTAGACCATAATAAATTTCTGTCAAACTACACCACGTAACCTATGTACACACAAAATGTTGTTATGGTCAAATAGGATACACCTTAGTATAATTTAAATTTTAACAGCCTAATGAAATCTTTTTAGTCCAGATCCAATTATGAAAAGCCAACATTACAAATAAAAAGGTCTCAATAGTAGTAACAGTTACAATTGCACCTACACTTCCTACTGCCTCGCTTTCTCCTGGTGTTAGACTCTCCAGGTGCCCCTCAGGACCTTGAGGCTGATGGCACCTGTTGGTGCTGGGGACATACAGCACATTATCAGCATCCCAAATCTGAGTACGACATTGACAGTTTCTTCCTCCTTGCCCTATAAATTGGCTTTTATGGGGATCATTTTTATTATTTGACAAAACACTTATAACATCTTGCCATATTAAAAAAAAAAAAAGGTACATGTGAAAAAAATTAATAATACTCACCTGGTCATTAAAATTTTTTTTTTTGCTCTTGTAGCTACACCAAATGGAAAGACAGCTCCAGGTGAGTGCAGGGAAGCTCAAAGCAAACCTGCTGAGCCTGGGTCATGGGGCTGTGCTGAGTTTACTCACACCTGTGACCTATCATTAGCAATGGTAATAGCCAGGCTACAGCTTAAGATAGTCAGAAATTTACCCCCTTGTCCTCTCCCCCAAAATGTAATCGTTTACAACAGGCTAGACTTGGACAGTATTTTCAGTAAAAAATAAAAAATCCGTAAGAACTAAAATAAACATAAATGTCTGGAATACTATTGTTCTATAACATTGTTGCCACTGTAGAGAACCTGTTTGCTATAAAATCTGAGATCTATAGAGCCTTCTCAGTTGCACATCACTATGAAACAGTATTTTTACATAAAATACTAATTCTGTTCTTAACTAAGTATACTATAGGAAACTTTAGAAGTCTGAAATTCAATTCTAATTCACAGTAGCAACATCTTTGACAAGACTCTCTCCCTCTGTACAGTAAATTTTTGCTTCATTCTTAAGTTATATAGAGAGTAAAAGTCTATGCAACATCTGCAGATTTTAATTATCCTTTAAATACCTGCTCAAAGTAATACGGCCAATATGAGTTTGAGAATCGAAATACGTACCACACACTTCTATCAGGTCTGTTCAATAGTTCAAAGTAACTGCACTGTTAAGTACACACAAATTAATCTAACTAATAATGATTTTACATTGCAAAAATCATCTTTAAGATGTTTCCATTCCACAATTTTCTGAGGACTTCTCTGAATATCTTCATGCACTGTAAGGATTTTGATTCTAGTTAGTCAGAGCCACTTCCATGGAGACCAAGGAAGTGGAATTGTAGGCCTGACCCTTTGGACAGATGAAGGTTATTCCAGGCTGCCTTTGGCTGACAATTCCACCCCCTCCTAGAAAAAAAGCTAGGAGATCCGATGAACTTCATTTAGGAAGGGACAATTTTGACAATAACCAAACAGCAATCTGGTACTATCTGCATTTTGAATACAAACTGAAACAAGGGAATTCTGAAATGGAATTCTTTCTCTCCTTGACAGGTCTGATGACCTCTTCCTAGAATGGTTGACTATGTACTGGGAGTATCCATCGGCATTTCTGCACTAGGAGCAATGGTAAGCTAAAGAAGTTATGCTGGTTTTTAATTTCCCCATACCATAAAGATTAACACCCAAAATTAGTTGCAAAACATCTAATCAGCTACTGTAGGCTACATCTAATCAGCTACATCAAATCTGACAGAGTAATTAAGTTGCTCGTTCAAATTCTGATATAGCTATTTAAAAAAGACTGTCCAGTTCCAGTCTTTCAGTTAATATGAAATTAACGAAATATTAAAGTTGGATAGCAGGAGTTTATACCTTATATATACAGTGGCAAACAGATTAAAATTTAGGTGTTTAGTTTCCATGCAAGTAGATTTCAAAATCTGCAGAAACTGAGAATGGTTTAGCACAGCAATATACAACCACCCTAAAAATACTAAAACACAAACTAGGTAACATAACCTCATCACTACTAGGCAGTAGTTATATTAATTATTAAACTTATTACAAAATAGACATACCAGTCTCCAAAAAGTTTTTATTTATCATCTCAAAATAGTACATATTATAAAAATAAACCATTATTTAGCATTCAGTCACTTTTATCATACTATTTTTCTTTTCTGGAAACAGAAAAAATATACAGAAAAAACATTTTTTTATGGATGGCCATGAAACCATTGTTTCATTGTTGCAGAAAAATGAAGCATATCCAAAACAAGGGAACACAGTCTTAGTAGCCTGTTCTTCCTCCCTTTAAACTGCAATGCTCTGTATGCACAATTATAGAAACTTAGTAAGGCCTGAACTGAGAAGGATGGCTATCTGGAGGAGGTGGAGGCGGTGGAGGAGGCGGTGGCAAAAATGGGAATGAGGAATTGTACACATTTGGGCCTGCCCAAATCATATTCATATTTGAAGGCGGAAGGTGGTATTGATGCATGTCATTAACGGAACCAAAAACTGGAGGAGAAAAGGGATATTGTTGCATCACTGGATTTTCTTTTCCATGAGGCTGTGGAAACACTGGAGATTCCTGATGGATTGTATTGTCTGAAGAGTATAGCTGTGGTGGTCTGACTTGCGGTCTCAAAAAACCTGGAGGGCCTGATGGAGGAGGAAATGAATCCCTGGAGAACCCTCTGCCACGGTATCCCCTTGAATAATTTGAATGAGGATGTTGCATTGACTGATGAAATCCTTTACTCTCACCTTAAAAAAAAAAAAAAAAAAGAAAAAAACAACAAACCCAAAACATAAAACAAACAAACAAAACCCAAACAAACAAGCAAACAAAGAAATGAAAATACACAGTTTTAATATTCTTTTGGAAAGATTAAGTTTAGTCCTCACAAATCTTACAAGCTGAAGTCAAAGACATTTCAAAAGATTATCAACACAATACTAGCAAATAATACATAAATAACTAAATAATACTGGCAAGTCTACTGTTTAGTAACCCATCTTGATTTATTAGAGTAATAAATCTAGAGGAAAAAATGATCCTGAGGGTTGCAAATCCAGTAATTAAAAAAAGAAATTTCACTTTCCTCCCCTCCAGGCATTTTCATTTGTGTTAATGAATCACAGAAACAGTCAAACTGTGAGTATTCTGGAAGCTTCAATTTAAAACAAGATTTGAAAGCATCACGTTTTAAAAAGGGAGATAAACTGACAATGTGTTACGCTGATGTGGTATACGGCTTTCAGACCTGAGTTTGTATTACACCACAGACACAGGACAGAAGAAACTATTCAAACTCAAATTAATAAAATTAACTTACTCTATCAGAAAAAAAAGGCAGTCTGTACCCTAAGCCCATTAGCTTTCATCACTCATCTTTCAAGGATGAGCTTTCTCCCAAACAACTCATTAAGCATATATTTAAGGTTCATGACAAAAGTACTGCCACTTTATATAAATACCACATGAGTACTAATGGCATAAGTGCTATAAAATTAATAGCACCAAAATATTAAAAATACTTGAAAGAGCTGCTAAGATTCAAAAGGCTGTAAAATTTAAACCAATACATGATCTCTAAAGGATTTTAGGCCTAGAAGTAAAAAGGCATTTAGGGCCACAACACTGCATAAAAATCCCTGAATTTTAATAATCTGTTGGCCTAATCCTTGGGACTAGGCTACACAGAAATATTTTCATCTTAAGTCTGGAAAGGCAGTTGGATACCAAAAATCCTACTTATTTTCATGGGGGATTTGGACTTAGACCCATTTGGTGCACGCAAGTCTTCTCAGAAGCACTGAAGTAAAAGCATCGCAGTGAATATTTTTTTGTTCTTTTTTTTCCTATCAAAGACGGTAACAATGAGCCATTTCTAACCTACTGAGAGTTTTACAGAGATGCAACCATGCAAGACTCCTGCTGAGACCAAGTTTGTGCCTCAATTTGCCAGATATCCTGGTTGTTAAATTGTTCCACAGCCAAACTAAATTGCACAGTGTCAATTTACACCATGTTATTTACAGAAAACCACAGCAATTCCTAACCACAGTCCCCTGACTGATTGAGACAGTTCTTCCTGTTGTGTTCTCAGTTATGGATCACAGTTCAGCAACAGCCTCAGCAAGCCCTAGGCAAAGGCAGGTCTGCAATAACCTGACAGAGTAAGTATACAGTGGAAAACATACCGTATGCTAGATAGCAGAAACCAGAAAGAAAACTGCCAAAACCAGAGGGCAAAAACCAGGCCAAGAAAGACCACAGCTTTATTTAAAGGGTACAAGGGAGGGATGTACTGTACAGAATAAAATAGCAAGCAGGACATTTACTGACTTCCCAGATCAAGAGAAAAGGAGTTCAGTGAGGCACAACATACCCCAGAAGAGCAGTAAACTTATGGAAGGAGTCAGTCCAAGGTGACTGTGGGGAAGCACTGTGCTGCAGACAGTTGAAGCAACCTCATATGTAAGCAGCAGAGGAACAGGGGAGGGGATTAGAGTCAGCAGTATTTAAAGAGAGTGGTACAAAAAGTATGCAAAAGAAGCAGACCATTAAGAACAGAAAAAACAGGGACGTGATTTAAATTACTCAGCCAAAATGCAGAAAGGTTTGTCAGTAGACAGGCGTGACAAAAAAGATAGGAAAATCTGGTTATTGCAAACAGAGCACAGCTACAAGCATACAACTGAACAGATCTGTCAACAGCAGAAGAAAGGAAAGTGAAGGCTATGTATATTATGAAAAACTATAAATAGCTTATTAAATTACTGTAGATTTGTTTACAGAGAACAGAGAGGTTCTCAGTGGGCTATGCAAGTAACAGTTGTTTTAAAAGCGTGTTTATATGTTATGGGCAAGGAAGAGCTTCCTTTTCAGACTAATAAATTCTTTATCTAATACTTCTGTCTTCTCCCTGATTGTCAAAAAAATAGGTTTCCAAAAATTGCACATGGCCTTCCTCTACCTTTTTCCTGCACTCAAAAGCTTCAGCTAAACCTGGGCCCCAATAACCCATACAATAAGCAAACTCAGACTCCAAAAGGTGGAATCTGATCTATATCCTCACTGTGTAATCAGCTGACACTGTCATAAGAGCCTTTGAATTTCCTCTACAACTGTCCTGCTCCTATACTACTTCCCTTCCATAGTTCAGTAGGAAACTTCTTCATTTTCCTTTTAAGAAAATTAATGAAAATACCCACAAATTCATGAATATAATTTTGAAAAGCACAGAAATACCATATGAAAGCTCAATCATTAATATAAGTACCACTGTATATTTCAAACTCAGTTTAACAGATAAAGCATTCTCCCATAGCATACGCTCACCTGATACATTTGTTTCTGATCTGAGTTTCTTCCTTCCTTGACTCTGAGGCTTCTTTTTCTTCTGCTTTGCCTCCCTTTCTTTTTCATCATCACTGAAATCCAAGGCCTGGTTTAAAAAAAAAATATAAAAACCACAAATCAGGAAAACAAACCTCTTTCTTTAAAGGGTACAATGGAGTTAGATGTACTGTACACAGAGTAAAATGCTAAACAAGACATTTACTGACTTCCCAGATCAAGAGGAAAAAGCCCAACATACCCCAAAGAGCAACATAAGCACGGAAGCAGAAGCATAATGATGCAGGCAGTTCAAGAACCTCATATGCATACGTACGCAGCAGAGGAAACAGCAGGAAATTTATTATTTAAATAAATGAAAAAAGGGGAGAACATGTAAGGACTGCATGGAGAACTTCAGTTCTAGTAATAAACCATTATTTAGAAAACAGTACATCCTGCAGTCAGCTTAGAAGAATATTCAAGCTTCACTTTCCTGTTCTGTATTCAAATACCTATTGCATGCTTAGCTGGCTTCTCAACACAATCAAAAACTTACCACTCCACAAATTTCCCATAAGGCAGTTATACAATACTCAGGTATTCCTTCTAATTTTCCTACAAACAGCAACATTCAAGTACTGAATGCAAGTTTTTGATTGTCTATATGTTTTCAAGAAAAAAACCTGGAAAACTCAGAGGGAGCTGGCTAGCTGTTGCTAAGAAAAAGCTTTCAAAGGGCAAACTGCAAACTAGGTCAATTAAAATATGGATTTTTAAAGTAAGTTAAAATTAATTTGGCAACCACTATTTAGCACAGTTAAACTACATAAAAATATCTCTAGTCTAGAAGTGTCACTAAATTGGAATTTTCTGTAGTGTATTTAATAACACTCTTCCTGTTAAAATTGCAATAGCAATGTTATTCCAAAGGAACTCTTGGCTTTGGAGTATGTTGTCATTAACAATAGATGCAACAATACACTGCAACATTTTGTTCCTATTATGCAAATTTTTACTCCCTTTTGAATCCTAGCTTGCATTTAGAATGAGGAAAAGTTGTGACAGGAAAGAAATCTATCCATGTAATTAGTTCCCTGAAAAACAGTTCACCCGTATGACTTCAGGTTTGTTCCCACCCTCTCCCTTCCCAATTCCGAAAGGAAGGCGTTTGC
This sequence comes from Pedionomus torquatus, assembly GCA_013398155.1. Taxonomy (NCBI): domain Eukaryota; kingdom Metazoa; phylum Chordata; class Aves; order Charadriiformes; family Pedionomidae; genus Pedionomus; species Pedionomus torquatus. Next base: position 25,873 of record VZRU01016430.1, on the reverse strand, counting down.
TGCTTACTTATGCATCCCTACAGCATATACAGAGCATGGATCTCAAAAACACTGCACTAAAACAATCCTAAAAACTCCATGCTAAAGTTAATTCTGAATACAACTTTTTCCTATTTTGCATTAAGTGGATTATATTCTTACTCAAAATAAAAAAAGGCACAAGGAAAACAAGATGATATAGTGAAAGATTTTACTTCATGTATAACTCGTGCTTTTTCTAAGCACTTTAATAGGCCATCCTCCAATAGAGCAGAAATAACAAACAACAGGTACCTTCTCTCGCTAGCTAATTTCCATGTAACATTCCTGCTCACGGAGAACTCATATTTATCTGCTCCTGTTAGCCTTGAGGCATACAGATCACACTTTGTCATCCTATGATCCTAAAGACAAAGGCAAGAGAAGCTGTATTACTGAGTCTACGCTGAAGCTGAAGCTGAGCTAATTAGAAGCCTGTCAGAAAAGGAACATTTACCATATATCTTAACGTAGCACACATAAAAAGCCTAACATGGATTAATTTTATGTTCATGCAAAAATAAAGGTTCACAGTATCACAAAAAGAACCGACTCCAGCAGTTGCATGCAGTTTTGCATGGGAGCTGGCCAGGAAAGTTATAGAACCAGCTGCCAGCTGAGTCTGGCTGTAAGAGACAATTTCAAGCATCACTAGCATTAAATTTAATCTGCACCCTTGTCAACAGCTATTACCTTCACAGCAAAAGCTACTTTCTATCAGCCCATCAGCTGTCACAGTTTGGATATCTTCGTGTAAACTCTAGCCACTAGAACTATCCCAAGATTATTCTAATTAAGGATTATAAAATGTTAGACATGGTGTTTTCTCCAAAACAGAGCACACAGATATATCGAAGTCAAAACAGTCACAGAAACAAAGGTGTCATAAAAAGCAATCACGTTTGCCCATCCTTGCCATCACTGATTTTGTTCAGACTTCCTTCCTATAGAGAGAAGTATAGTAAACCTAAAGTTCCCAGTACTTTCAGATTATAAACTGAAAGTAATAGTATCACAACTAAAACTAAGAAAAATAATTAAAAAAAAAAATCACCAACTTTGGAAAGAGGCAATGAATCTGTATCTGCAGAAGATTGTATTTAGCCAAATTTTAAAGTTACTTAGGTTCCCACAAATTCAAATTACGCATTTACAAGCTAATATGAACAGTTTTAAAAATATGACTAAGAAACAAAAAAGAGCCCATCATCAGCCAATAAGCACATTCTGAATAATCATCACTAGCAAACTCTTTAATGAAAGAAAGCTAAGACTAGCCAAAAGTTTCTAAGTATATACAATCTCTCAAAGCTCTATTGATCACATATCTACAGTCCAATTCTATGCAACACTTCTAATTCTCAAAAGATCATTCTCTGTGAGATGTTGGCTCCTCCAGAAAGGAAGACAATTTACAGTCAGAACTGACAGACAAGCATTATTTGTGCAAAGTTAACACTGCTCAGCCCAATTCTGTTTGTGGGAAGGTATATATTAAAAAAAAAAAAAAAAGTTTCTTTCAAATGTATCATCTTCACCATAGTGGAAGAAACAATGTTCTGGGTAGACAGACATATATCATTGCAGGACCTATCTTGGATGAACAAGGAACTGCTGGACAAGCTCATAAGCAAAAAGGAAGCCCACAGAGGGTAGAAGCAAGGACAGGTAGACAGGGCAGAATATAGGGAAATTGTCCGAGTGGTCAGAAACCAGATCAGGCAAGCGAAAGCCCAGACAGAATTAAATCTAATTAAATCTAATTAAATTAAATCTAGCCAGGGACATAAAGACAATAAAAAAAAATTCTATAGATGCATCAAGGATAAATGCAAGACAAGGGAAGTTGTGGGCTCTCTCCAGAAGGAAACAGGAGACCTCACCACCCAGGGCATGGACAAGGCTGAGGTACTGAATGACTTTTTTGCCTCAGTCTTCACCAGCAAGGGCTCTAACCACACTGCCCAAGTCAGAGAAGACAAAACCAGGGGCTCTGAGAATGGAGAACTGCCCACCATAGGAGAAGATCAGGTTCTAGACCACCCGAAGAACCTGAAAGTGCGTAAATCCATGGGACCAGATGAAATCTAATCCATGGGTCCTGAAGGAGCTGGCAGACGAAGTTGCTAATACACTTTCCATCATATTTGAGAAATCATGACAAACCGGTGAAATTCCTGCTGACTGGAAAAAGGGAAACATAACCCCAATATTCAAAAAAAGGGAAAAAAGACCACCCAGGATACTATAGGCCAGTCAGTCTCACCTCTGTGCCTGGCAACATTATGGAGCAGATCTTCCTGGAATCTCTGAGGCACATGGAAAATAAGGAAGGAGGTGACTGGAGACAGTCAACATGACTTCACTGAGGGCATATCATGTCTGACAAATTTGGTGGCCTTTTACAATACTGCCACAGACATGGTAGACAAGGGCAGAGGAACAGACATCAATGACCTGGACTTATGCAAAGCATATGACAGT